>CM062817.1:902817071-903407071 GCA_031772625.1 Pinus tabuliformis | reverse complement strand
TTTTCTTGTCTTGTCTTCTGCAATTTATATTTATGTTCTATCTGTAGTTTACTTTAATGCTGATGTGATTGCTAATCTGAAAAATATATTGAGCTAACTATGAAAAATGAAATAAATTTCTCTAGCATAGAACATACCTAAAATTAACATGGTATCAGAGCTGAGGTGAAGACAATGCCCAAGCAAGAGTGCAAGAGCAATCACCGAAGACAGTTTAGACAGGACAAAAGGATCAATGGGTTCCTCATTCCTCTTCAAATTCACCATGGGAGAAGTTGAAGCAAAGAATATTATCAGAATGGCGCAGCGGAAGTTTCTGTTGGCCTACCTAAAGATCACTTCATCGGGAAGTTCGGATCTAAGGGTGGAAGGAAAGGCAGATGCTTTAAGTTCGTCCATCATGCGAAGGAGTGTCCGAATGGCAGAGACACATCACTTGATGATGATAAAAATCATTCCAGGGACATCTTCAATGATCAGAGGAATGATGAGTAATGCAGGTCATCAAGGACACGGCCGACTCCTCAGAGAAAGTAAGGAACCCCAGTGCTTCAAGGCACTTCATCGGATAGATGAATGCACTCTCTAAATTGGTAGAGATGGAAACAATCATGGGATTATATTTGGAGCCAACGCCACCTATCGCGGAAAGGGTGTAGGCAATGGAAGTCGAAGGTTTCAAGGTGGCACTCGTCAATGGAAAGGTCCACAGGTTTGGAACAACCAGTGGAGTTTGAGATTCATGAACGAGAATCTCATGTATATAGGTGGAAGAAAGCCCTCTATGGCTTGAAGCAAAACACCCTGGACGTAGTATCAGAGGATTGATAGTTGTTTGATGAAGCTGAGATTCACTAGGAGTGAAACCGATCCAAACCATTACCCGAAGGTTGTGGATGATAGACCTCTCATACTGGCACCTTATGCGAATGAACTATTTCTGATAGGTGTAGACCCTCTCATATGCAGAAGTAAGAGGGAGTTGGATTCCGGATGTAAAACAATAAAATACAAGCCTATGACTACCTCGAAGATCTTAACTCTCAGAAGTTCTATGGTAGTGATGTCGGACCAGATTTGGGAAATGCCTATGAGTTTCATAAACTCATTCACGTTGATGTTCTTGGTGAACTTCTATCCAGACATATGTTTTACAATTAGCATGTTGAGCTCATATTTGGTTGAGCCTCACTGGATTGGTGCCAATTATTTTTTGAGATATCTTCAGGGCACAATATCTCATGAATTGAGATACATTACCGGAAATATGAAAACTACATGATTATTCCAATGTTGAATGGGCAGGCAGTGTGGAGGATCACTAGAACACTTCTCAGTGTTGGTTCTCTTTGGATTCTGCTTCTATATCATGGATGAGCAGGAAGAAAAAGTTGGTTGTTATAAGCACCACCGAGACTGGATACATAATTACGAGTATGACCTTGTATGAAGTTACCTGGTTGCGGAAACTCTTCAGTGAGTACACATGACGAATACCACTGTGATTCTCTGTGACAACCAGAGGTGGAATTCAATTATTGAGGAATCTCGTATTCGATGATTGCTCCAGTAGATAGACAACAGATAATGCCTTATTTGGGATATGGTAAGTTGATGAGCAAGGAGGCTCCATTGCATTGAGATGATGTACAGGTCGCTACACTTTGTCAAAGCCCCCGGGAAAGATCAAATTTTTTATTTTCCCGAACAACTTGGAGTCATCGAGAGACCCTTGTAAAAGGGTCCTGCATGTTGCATACATTGAGCTCTGGGAGCTCTGGGGGCTTTCGGTTCTTACTAGAGAAACATACAACCACAGGGTGACTCACCCTCCCCTGGTGGTGCGCACTGGGACAAGATGATTTGCTCTCTTGTGGGACAAGATGAGTCGCTCTCTTGTGGGACAAGATGATTCGCTCTCTTTTGGGACAAGATGATTCGTTCTCTTGTGGGACAGGATGATTCGCTCTCCTATGGACAGGATGATTCGCTCTCCTGTGGACAAGATGATTCGCTCTCTTGTGGGACATGATGATTCGCTCTCTTGTGGGACAGGATGATTCGCTCTCCTGTGGACAGGATGATTTGCTCTCCTGTGGACAAGATGATTCGCTCTTTTGTGGGACAAGATGATTCACTCTCCTGTGGACAGGATGATTAGTTCTCCTATCGAGGCAGCTTACCCATGCAGTCTAGGACTCATGGGAAGTACCTCTCATCTAATCAATGAGCAGGGAAATGAGGATAGGGACTATGGTAGTACCGATGGACACATCGTTGTATCTACCGTACTCCCTATGCTAGGATGACCTTCATTGATCTGGGATCAATGATACTGGTCTGGGACTAGTGGTAGGAGTTGTACCCACTATGACACTTACTTCGGGTCAGTAGAGGACTGGTCTCAGACCAGTGGTACATACTCTGAGACTGAATTCGAGTCAGTAGAGTACTGGTCTGGGACCAGTGGTAGGAGTTGTACCTACTATGACACTGACTTCGGGTCGGTTCAGGACTGGTTTGGGACCAGTGGTACACACTCTGAGACTAACTTCGGGTCAGTGGAGAATGGTATGACACATTCTCGATCAATTCTTCTTCTTCATGTTTCAGTAGAGAGCAGAGCTGAGCTTAGCAGAGTTGAGCAGAGCTGAGCTGAGCAGAGCTGAGCTGAGCAGAGCCAGCAGAACAGAGCTGAGCTGAACAGAGTTGAGCTTAGCAGAGCTTATCAGAGTTGAGACGAGCGAAGCTGAGCAGGCATAGCAGAGCAGTGTAGGGCACTGATGGCAAAGATAGTACAGTCGGACATATGGATCAGCAGATTGAGTTCTCCCTAGTTGAGAGGGAGTGTTAAAATTGGCAACTAGGGCCAAACTCCATGTGGGTCATCTTATTTATGGCAGCTGATATTTTTATTGGATCCCTCTCATCGAGAGGTGTAGGATTGATCTAAAGATCATCCGATTCCGATAAGTATTCATGGAGTTATGAATTTATTTATGTTATAAGACAAATTGTTAAGTCGGCCAGCAACTTGAGTAGGCTCAAAAGCCCAGTAGACATGTCTATTCATCATCTACGTTTTAGTATAAATAGAAGAAGATTTGAATTCATTTACACACTCTCTTTATGTGCTCTCCTCTCCACACCTTGGGTTTTTGGAGAAAGAGAGACACTAAAGAGTATGCTGGCCTAGTATGATGCCTTAGTTGTAATACGATGCCCTAGCCATAGTGAATCTAACCGCAGAGAGGATGATGCCCTAGCCGCAGCAAAATGGAGAGCACTAGCCGCAAATTGAAGGAGATCTATCTACTATCTTAGGGAGCTATAATATGCAGTCTAAATAAGCCCTAATCCGTGGACTAAAGGAGCCCCTAACTATCGTTGAAAGGAGCCTAATCCACAGCACGAAGAAAGGCCTTATACGCAGGTCAAGAGGAGACTTAAACACAAGTCCTAGCCGTCTAAATGAGATCCCTAACTCGTTGTTATAAGCCACAGTCATAAAGGGGTCCATCTACAGCTATAGGAGGCATTACACAGTTTGAGGTAATGTGAACTATACGCTGACCTTATACACAGTCATACGTTGTCCTAAATAAGATTATACATCACTGCAAGGAGAGGCTTAATACGCTGCCTTAATATGCTATATAATGAAGCTCTAAAAAGAGCCCTAACTGCTGTCAAGAGGAAGATATAATCTCACATCTATCCATGCTGCTCATGGAGACATATATACGCAGGTCATGGAGACAGTTACATGTTGTTCATGGAGACATATATATGCAGGTCATGGAGACAGTTATACGCTATTCATGGTGACTAAGTGCTATCATAGAAGAACTTTAGACAGCATGGACTTGACAGTGGTGCAGCCTCAAGGACAAGCTATTCAAGAGGCAAGAGGGTTGCACTAACAGTGCTGGAACCTCTCTTGGATCAATAAGAACAACTCAGTGATATTTTGGTACAGCACTGAGACGATGGGCATGTTAGTAAAGGGCAACATAATGATGTAAAGGGCAGCATGATCAGTAAGACTACATGATGATGTAAAGGGCAGCATGATCAGTAATGAGATTGCATGATGCAGCATAATGGGCATGTTAAGTAAGGAGCAACATGATGATGAATAGGTTTGCATGATGATGGAAGATGCGGCATAATGGGCAGCATGATGATGAGAGAATATGAGAGCAACTCAGTCATCAAGGTCCAGCAGTGTGATGGCACAGCATGGTGCTACACGGTAAGGTGCAGCAAATGGAGGAAATGCAACACTACTAGGTGAAGCTGTCACCTTGGAGAATCAGTTGAAGCAGAATTTCTTCAACTGATCTCATGTATCATCATTATAGGAGATGATATATTCTCAGATATAGATAAGTCAAAGTGTTGACTTCTATTGTAAATGTACTATCTCTCTCTTTCTCTGCTGAACTTTGAAGAACATAAAAGAAGAATTGATCAAGGGTTTCCCCACATTGGGGTTTGTCCCTGGCTAGCACCACATCTTGTGTCCTCTTGTCTTAGCTTGTCTTCTACAATTTATATTTATGTTCTATCTGCAGTTTACTTTAATGTTAATGTGATTGCTAATCTGAAAAAGATATTGAGCTAACTGTGAAAATTGAAATAAATTGCTCTAGCATAGAACATAACTAAAATTAACAACTGGGAAATTAATGAATGACGTTGATCCTTACATGCTTATGTCAACTTATGACCTAAGGTCCATGTGCTTAATGGGATAACACTGTGGACGGGCTCCAATGTGAGGATTCGCTCAATTTCCCAGTTGAAAATGCCATTATATTTTGTATTAAAGTCATATTGATTAATTTTGATATTCCTAGAATGGGTGAGTTATGGGACAACCCATGACCCAATTCTAATTTTTCTTGCTTTAGTTTAGCTCCTTTATTGATGGATGAGTCTACCATTGAATTAATCTCTCTATACATATTGAAGAATTCAATTTTCCCAAATTGCATTGTTTTCAAAATTATCCTCTGTAGGATAGGAGGAAAAGCAAAGCTTTGTGATCCTTTGACTTTCCAAATATGGAATTTCACAATCACTGAGTCCCCAAACATTGTTATTTTTGTGATTTTCTTTTCTATTGTGATTTCCAAGCTCTGCCAAAGTGCTAGATATTCATCTTGGTTATTGTATGCCATACCCAATCCCCATTCATATTGAGTCTCTATTTGTTCATTGGGGCATAGGATAACCCCTCTCACTCCTACCACCCCTGGATTTCCCTTCGAGGCACTGTCAAAGAATAATGAGAATTCATTCTTGTTCAGAAGCCATTATAGAAATTCTAACGATTCTAGTTTGATACAAAAATTCCCTCTTAGTGTTGGTCGAAGTTTGAAGTTGTTAGCCTAATATAGTTTACTTTAATCCAATCCCTTTTTGCTTGGGTTAAATCTTTCATATCTTAATTTTTAAATCCACGGGTTGTGATTGTCTCAAATAGAAAACTTGTATCCTTTTGCACCACTGGTGGAGGATCTGATTGTTTTTCTTTGAATATTTCTCTATTCCCAACAATCTAAATTTACCAACATAGAAATTTAGGGAGAGCTTCCTAACGTCAAATTGGCAGAGAGGAAACCTTTCTTAGCCATGGAAATGTGTTTTTTCCGAGTTTCAAACACATCAACCCATGTCCCAGGAATTGATGTGATGTTGATTAAGGGGGGAAATGTTGCATGCCATACCTCCAGGGAAAGGGGCATAGCTTGAATAGGTGTGGGATATTCTCCTTCAAATCTTGGCATAGGACACATCTCGATGGACCTTGAATATTTCTCTTTATGATATTTTCTACAGTAAGTATATTTTGGTGCACTAAGGTGCAACAAAAGGAATTAACTTTAGGAATTCCATCCCTATGCCATAATTTCCTCCACAATTTGTTAGCAACTAGGTGAGGGAGCTTTTTTAACAAGGAGATGATATCCTTCTTTAATTGTGTATCCTTTATGAGGGCTCATTTTCCAGGATCATTGAGATTGAGATGAGATAGATATAGGAGTCATTCCTACTAAATTGCAGGTTAATAATTCCCATTGTTGATATAGGTGAATAAGTAATTATGCATGCAACCATCCTTTCCAAACTCGATGTTCATCCTACTTGGGGATGTCTTTTAATCTGACATAACCTTCTCACTACATTAAATTTTCCAAGTCATTAAATTCATCTTGATCACTGAGGGTTCCTTTTGGAACAAAATTATATTTCCATAAATTGATGCATACTCCATTGCTTGGGCACCAACTCAGGTGTTATATAATTAATGGGGCAACTTCCTTACAAAACTTCCACATCTTAGAACCTGTACCCGTCCAATCAGCTATATCCGCTCTTAATAATCGGGTTGTATGAAAGTATTTCCACATAAAAGGCCATTTTCCACCACTCTTTGGATTAAGATATAAGTCACCATATGATCTTCACTCCAAGAACTAGATTCATGAGGTAAGTATCTTCAATTTCTAGTCCTCCATACACTTTTAGGAGTCAAATAGTATTCCAATGCACCAGATGAAGCTTTTTTTCATTATGCTTATCCCCTTGCCAAAGAAACTTATGAATCGGAGCGCTTATTTGGTTGATCACACTCTTGGGAGCTAGAATACCAAAGCAAAACTATATGGGAAGCACTGACAATACTGATTTATTTTCAAAATAACTCTTTCGGTAAATCACATTACATATTCTTGAGTCGACGCTTTTCGAACCATTAAGTGTGGTTCATCGTCAGGACTTTTGATGAATGTTCTGATCCATATAAGCTGATATATACTGCAAAGATGCACAATAAATAGAGAATGAACGTTGAATAAAAAATAATAAAATAATTCAATTGAACATTAAATAGTTAAGGATAGGACACTGTTAAATATAAAAAAGAATTAATAAGATATTATTTAATGAAAAATTACTAATAACGAAAGTGTTTCCAAACATTTACTAACTAATTAATAAAAATATTATTATTTTCCTTAACTGTTCTTAATGTTATTAGAAATAATCTCCAATGGATGACAAAATAAAAATAAAAAATAGCTATAATCAAGAGAATAATTCAAAAAATAAATAAATAAAATATATATATATATATATAAATAAATAAATAATAAAAATAAACAAATAAATAAAATAAATGAATAATAAAAACAAATAAACAAATTAAAGAATTAATAATATAACCAAATAACTAATTTAACATAAGAAAATAAAAATGGAAACTAAATAAAGGAATCAAATTCAAGTAAACGGTAAGATCTATCACTAATAAAATAAAATAATAATACTAATAACAATAATTAATAAATAAATAAAATATTAAAAACATGAAGGGGGGAGAGATTACAAAACAAAATTCTAGGAGAAAAGAGATGGGATCCAACAACTGCTAATTTTCCACCCATCATCCCTATTCAGCGTATGAGACATTTTTTCGATTTCGATGGCCTCCCTAAACTTGCGGTGATGGAAATGGTCAATCCTAGCAATGACCTTAGACTCTTCCAAACAAATATGGTGTTTTGTCTTCTCATCATGTTCAACTAGAGTTGAGGATCGTGCCCTACAATGCCTGATATCAGCAGCATGCTCTTGAATTATTTGATTTATAGATCGACCAGTTTCCCCAATGTAGGGGGTCCCACAGGAATAAGGGATCAAATAGACACCTTTCATGTTCTTTGGGTCCAATAGGTCTTTAACGGATTGGAGGGAACCACGAATGGTGTTCAAGGGTCTAAAGGTTGAAGAGATCTTATGTTTCCTTAAAATACGAGCAATATTGTGAGTAGTACCCTGGATAAATGGAAGTTGAACACTACCAACCAAATCCCTAGGGTCTTTCCTTGGTTTCAAACCTTTGCTCGCATTTAAGAAAGCTTTGAGACCTTGGAGCTTACTATAGCCATTATTCTCAAAGACTCTAAGGAGATGGGTTTTCTCATTTTCCAAGTGCTCATCATCTGAAACCCTGAGAGCCCAAGTGGCCAATGTGTTGAGAACACCAACCTTTTGAGTTGGAAAATGATGGGAGCTAGCATGAAGATATTGCTCTGTGTGGGTTTTCTTCTGAAAGACCTGGTGAGAGAAAGATCCATCATCCTTCTTGGAGATAAGAATGTCAAGAAAAGGAAGGCTACCATTAATTTCAGTCTCCATTGTGAACTTAATGGAGCTAGACTGATTATTCAGGTGTTGGAGGAAAACATTTAGCCTCACAACCATGAGGCCAGTTGATGAAGGTATCATCCACAAAAAATTTCCAAAGCTTAAGCTTGAGAGGAGCAGAAGCCAAGGCTTTGGATTCAAAATCCTCCATAAAAAGGTTAGCAACCACCGGGGAGAGCGGGGAACCCATGGAAACCCCGCAGGTTTACTCGTAGAACTCACCTTCAAAGCTAAAAAAGGTAGAGGTAAGGCAAATCTCTACCAATTTGGTTGTTTCTGGATATTGGTATAAAGCGAGACAACATCAAATATTGCAAGAGTGTCATTCGGTTCAAATTTTAACCCTTCAACTCATTTACAAAAGAGGAGGAATCCTTCACAAAAGAATTAGAACGACCAAAAAGAGGCTTAAGCTTACGAGCTAAATATTGCTAGGAGATAAGTAGGCCCACTAATTGTATTAAAAATGGGTCTAAGGGGGGGGATTCTTTGTGAATCTTGGGAAGCCCATAAATCCTAGGCATGATAGGGTTTCTCTTAATAAGCTTATGGTTTATGGAGCCTATGGTGCTACTAGATTTTATAGTAGCAACCACAACTTTAGAAACTTTTTTAATGGGGTTTTTCACAGCTTCTTGTAACTACCACTGTTACACAAATGGTCTAACATCTTTCTTCTATAATCATCCTTATCCATGATAAGCATCGCACCACCTTTATCTGCTTTTAGAATAGCAATGTCAAGGTTCTTGTTAAGGGACTTAAGGGCTTCAAAATCGGTTTTACTAATATTACTTTTAGGTGGTTTCGTCTTCCTAAGAACCACTGCACAATCTTGCCTAATGACATCTTTCAAATTTTCATCCACATCCTTAATGCCAAATTCTATGCTACAAATAATATCCTCAATGGGGATCTTTCTAGGAGCAAGGGCGAAATTTAGCCCTTTTTCTAAAATAATAAAAACTAAGGAATCAAAAGAGAACCTAGAAAGAGTAATCAGCCTCTTATTATTAGAAGAGGGGAACATAAGAGAATTATTAATATTAATGTTTTTATTATGATTAAAATTAAAATTATTATTATCAAGATGGTTCAAATCATAATTATCATTAATATCACTATTAGAATTATTTTCATATAAACAAATATTATTATTATTATTATTATTATTATTATTATTATTATTAATGTGAGAATTATGATGAATATTAGAATAAATGTTATTATTGTTAATAATAATATTACTATTATTTATAGAGCTTAAATTGTTTAAATTATTTTTATTTTTATTTTTAAACAGGGACGGACAAGGGAAGGGAAACTGAGGGAGGAGGTTAGAATGGCTGGAAGGGAAAGAAGAGGACCGGGAGGTAGATGAGGGGGAAAGGTACGAGACAGGACTGGAGTTTATACACTTCGAGCCAACCCCAAAGTAGTCAGCGGCGTGGGCAAATAGGTTGGACGGTGATGTTGGTGTGTTGACTGAACCACCAGAACATAACTCGTCATCAGATTTTGCGGGGGAGTCAACCACAACTAAAACATTGGGGGAGGCCGCCGAATTAGCTGAAAACACAAATACAACGATACACGACTTTGTCATATCACTGTTATTCTCTAACACACACAAAATCTGAAGCTCCACCGATATTCTCAAACATGCAAGTAGAATCTGATTGTCCATCTTGTAGAATTTCCCATTGTAGATCACCAGATACTAAAGAAAAATAGTTGATCTACTTCTACAGACAAACTTGTGGAAGCTTAATCGATTATGAGAAATATCAAATAGAACACATATAATAGAGAATGAGAAAGCAATCACACATGAACATAGAAGAATACTGTGGGGAAAGCCTCAACTAAAAACCCCGATCTCTGTATTATCATACAAGTGGAAATATGTCTGGATTACGCAAAGCTTTAGCTCACAAGCTATCCAGCTCTCAATACAATCCATTTGCTTCTCATAGACAGTCAAAGGCTTCTCACAAACCTTCTCCTCTGACCTCCAAGCCTCCTATTTCCTTGCGCAGTTTCTCCTAGGGTCCAATGTTGCCACCTGTGTGAATTTTCCTCTTCACACACTCACCAAACTCAGAAATAACTGTGCAATCCTGAAGGAGATAATTCCTTCTGCATGGATCATTTTCCTTTATAGGAAAAATCCTCCAACTGATAGTACATTGTCCCTTCCTCTGATCTCAACTGGGTCTCAGACTGAACTGAAATGCATGAGTTATTTATGAGAGAATATTCAATTATTTGAAGTGTAGCTGTTACATGCATGCATGCATTAACTAACTGAATTCACAATCATTTCCACAAATTGTTTGAACTAATCTAACTGGACCTAACTCAGATAACTGAGCTAACTAATTACAATTCAAATTACAGCTCATCCTAATCTCCTTTAATCAAGGGATAACTTCCTCAATCAATGGAGAAACTGTTGCATGTATTCAAATAGACTTCATGTTTGGTTTCCTATAACTAATTAACTCAAGATGAATTAATTAATTATTTTACAAACAGCTGCTAAGATCAAATTTGAATTTTAATTCTCAATTTTAGTTCAGGGACTAACTAAAATTGGAATCTATCCCGAAATTCTATTTTTAGCATTTCCATTTTATCATTCCTTGTTGCCATATCCAACACTAGTATCTGAAATGCTATTTATAGCATTTCTATTTTTAGCATTTCTTGTTGCTATTTTCAACACTCCCTCTCAACAAGAAAGGCATTCAACTTGAACCTGATCCTGAACCTTTGGAATGTTCTGCATGCAACACTTCTCCCTAGTGTTGTTGCTCCAGCAACTCTAGAAACAAAAAAATATCCAACCTGAATCAGAATGATGCCTCTGTCATCAAAGTCTCTGACTATTATTGCCTCTGTCGAATGAAAACTCTACACCTCTATGCTCTTTAGTATTTGACAGCTCTAGCCTTTGTCACTTTGATCTTTGACTGCATCAATCACACTGATTCCTGTTGTTGCATCCGTGTTGTTGCTGGTCCTATCTCCCAACACTGCATCCGCACTGCACCTCCTCTCATCATGTTGCATTATGCTACCCACTGTTGCACTGCAACTCAGTTACTGAGAAGTAAGTAACTGATCTCCCAACTCACCTCCTTGTTGGGCTAGAAACATCCTCTAATGTTGAAGCTTCCTCTGTCGCTCCATCTGCATCTGTCTCTACCCACTCAGCCAGTCCTACTACTCCTCGTCGAGGCTCTCGTAGCAAGGTCTAATCAAAGAGGTTGGGTACCTTAATGATCTTGCCCCTATTCCAGCCTTCTTGGGACTATCACTCCACATCGCCCCACCTCTGACCTGGAGGTATGGATGCATGTGATCCCTCTATCCACTTGGCTCGAAATTTCCCCCTACTGGAGGTCTTTGCATGAGTGGATGCCTCCACTCGGTCTCCTCTTGGCTTCTCTAGTTGTGGCTGCTCGACAACCTCCTGAAGCTGCTTCACTAATTGTGGCTCCTCCACAATTATCTGAGACTTCTTCTGGCGCTGCATGTTGAGAGGTAATGTACTCTCCCTCTCAACCACCAAGTCTCCATCAGTTGCCTTGCTCCTTAAGGCTTTGCATGCATCTTGAACCTCAAGAGCATATAGGTTCTTGACTCATGAACCGATCTACTTCACCTGTCTCGTGGTGATGTGTCTAAGGAAAACCTTTCCCTTACTGAAGACTACATCATAGCCTTTGTCTTCCAGCATTACGATCGATACCAAGTTTTTCTTCAGTCCTGGCACATACTTCACATTTGTCAAGGTAATGTGAGCTCCATGCTCCCTTTGAAAAACAATTATGCCTACTCCTGAGACACTATACTTTTCATCATTACCCATCTCTATGAGTATCTGGAGATCTTTCTCCTCCAAGGTACTTAACAAACTCTTATCGTCGGTCATGTGGAATGAAGCTCCACTGTCAAGAAACCAATCACATCCCACCATGGATGAAATCATGCATGCGATGAGGGTGAAATCCAACTCGAACTGTGAGGCCAATGCCTCACCTTCAAATCCTTCCTTGGATCCCATCTTGGATTTCTTCAATGGACAATTTGTTGGATAGTGGCCCACCTCATGACAATGAAAGCATCGTACTTTCGATTTGTCAAACTTCTTCCCACCATGGGAAGAATTCAATTTGGGATGAGAATCCTTCTCCTTCCCTTTATTTTCCTTACTCGCTAAGGCGCAATTTTCTTCATCCTCCTTGGATGAAGAACCATCTCTGGTGCTTCTTCTTATCTCCTCCTACATCAGATCTAACCAAAGTCATTCCCAATCTGGCTGTTAGGGTCCCACCCTAACCCCCTTATTTATGTCTTGGGATCACGTCATAGTCAAGAGTCAATAAAGCCCATATTAATATTTGTAAGTGGTTAACCCGCAATTAATGACGGGGCCACAGTTAGTTGCAAATGGGCGGAAGTATTAGATAGATGGTAAATAGGCGGTAGTATTAGATAGATGGTATTAATAAAACCCACGATATTGGCTCGTGGTATTGCATGTATGAGTCATATATAAAGGATAGAGACTCCCTGCGAGGAGCATTGTGTCTTGTTTTGTAATCGAGCTCTGCTCTATTGGAGGTTGCCCCCTCGAAGAGGCCTGTGAACATTTCTCTCTGAATAATAAAATCATTGCTATTCTGTGTTCTGGGTATATTTTCTTCGCATATTCTGTGTTCTCGGTATCTTTTCTTCGCTTGGGTATTGCTTTGCAGGTTAAGAGCATAACAAGTGGTATCAGAGCACTTTCCAGGGCTCGGTGGGATCTCCAAATTTTAGCAAAAAAAAAATTTGGCTAGAGACGTGTTCCGGCGTCTTTAAACCACGGGATCTGTCGTTAAGCGCATAAACCTGCGGATTTGGGGAGGCATGCACGCAGGAAATACAAGAGGTGGTCACGTCTGTTGGAATCCCTTGTAACCCCTATGGGTACCCCTTCGAGTAGTAGCGCATTAGACAGAACCGCGCATGGACTGTCTTCCACGTACCCTCTGGGTATATAGGAAGCCCCCTAGCTCCCTTGAAACCTCGCCATAGATAAACCTTCGGCCGTCTTGTGGCTACAGTACACCGAGAACAGCACTCGGAGAGATTACTCGCCCATACGATAGGGTAGTCGGGTTGTACGGCTAAGGGTACGGTCAATCCTCCTTAGTTAGAGCCCTGAAACATTGGGCCGAGTACCACTGTCAGACCCTTATGTATATTGCGATCTGTAGCACCTGACACTCCCCAAGACCATAGTTTCCTTTCTATCGGGGGATCACACATCATCTATTCCAGATCAGCAGCAGCAATTGTTCCACCATTCAGATCTCTCAGATCCACCAGATCGGATATTCCAGATCAGCAGCAGCAGTTGTTCCACCATTCAGATATCTCAGATCCACTAGATCGGAGTAGTTGTGAAGGGTTCCTGTACCTGGATATAATTTTCGCAGGACTTTTGGCGGCATTGACAGTTTGAGGATTTGGCGACTGCAGTATTGATCAGGAAGGAGTCTGAGATCTTCCGAAGTGCTTATTTTTGACCTAGCCCATCAGCATCAGGACAACGAGCTGAGCACGGTGGTACCATTCAATTTCTTAGAAAAAAAAAATTGGCGGTCCCAATTTTTCATCAAGTTGGTGTATGGTAGAAACTAGAGCTCAAGCAATGGCCGATGAAAGACTAGACAAACTTGAAACAGATATGAACGAGCTCAAAAATACGCTTGATGACCTATCAAGCCTAGTACGGCAAGCACTCGATAAGGGCAAGGAGCCAGCTCTCGAGGTACCCTATAATGACCATATACACCATGAGGGTGAGTCTAGCCACTCTCCTCACATCTGGCACACCCATCCACCACCTCCCAAGTTGGATAGTCAGCGACCTCCCAAGTTGGATATGCAGAAATTTGATGGTTCTAACCCGTCCGCATGGCTAGCACAAATGGAACAGTATTTCAAATCGAATCGTCTCCAAGATGATTGGACTAAGATTGGAGTGGGGACCATGTACTTGGACAATGAACGATGGCAATGGGCGGAATGGCATCAACGTCGCAATGCACTTTTTTCGAGTTGGGCCCAATTTGCCAAAGCTCTTCGAGATCGCTTTGAACAGGGAGACTCCTTTCTGGGCCGTCTCACTAAGCTCCGACAGACGGGTACAGTGGATGAATATATCACCGCTTTTGAAGCCTTGGCCTTCCGCACTCAGCATCTCTCAGATGAGTTCTACACGGAATGTTTTATCAGTGGTCTTAAAGAAGCCATCAAAGCTCAAGTTCTACTCCACCACCCTCCCACATGGACGGAGGCTTGCCTCGTAGCCCGTAAGGTGGAGCGTGCCATAACAGCCCAATACAGCCACCCCAATTTCCCCACTAAAGGTCGTCCCCCACAAGCTCATACCACGACTCAGACACTTAAGGTCCAAAAGGTGTCACCTCAGGAAATGGCCGAGAGAAGGAAGCAAGGACTATGTTACTACTGTGATGAAAAATATTCCCCTGGGCATAAATGCAAGGAGCCCAAGTTTTTTCAAATAGATGCCACTGACTACAGCTCCACCGAGGAAGATCCACCTCTTGAGGAACCGGAGGCGATCGAAGAAGACAACCAAAAGGAGATTGTATCTGATGACCCAGTTATTTCGCTCAATGCGTTGGCAGGAATCTCTTCCCCTCAAACTCTCAAAATCAGGGGTTTTCTTAAACATCGCCCAGTAATAGTCTTGATTGATAGTGGAAGTACCCATAATTTCATCCATCAAAAAACCGCCGAAGCAGCGCATTGTTATGTACGGGCAGTCTCTAACTTCCAGGTCCAAATTGCAGATGGGGGCACAATGAAATGTGAAGGCCGCTGTGAAAATTTCAAACTTCAAATGGCGGATTATTAGTTGAAAACCCACATGTTTGCCATACACATGGGGGGATGCGACATTGTCCTAGGTGCTGAATGGCTCCGCACCCTTGGGCCAATCACAATGGATTTTCAGGAGTTATATATGAGTTTTAAGCAGAACAACTCCACACATACCCTCTGTGGACTTCAGGAAGGAGCCCCCTCTATCATCAGCTCGCATAGGATGGAAAAATTGTTAAAAAAGGGCCATCATGGAGTGGTAGCTCAATTTAATGCCATCCAGGTAGTAGACACCATGTCTCCGCCAGTTCATCCTGAGATGCAACAGATTTTAAATAAACATCAGACGGTTTTTGACAAGCCTCATGAGCTTCCACCCTCGCGAGGGGAACATGATCATAGCATCACATTGGTTCCAGGGGCCCAACCCCCAAATGTGCGGCCATACAGATATCCGTTCACCCAAAAAAATGAAATAGAAAAAATCATCAAGGAATTGTTGGAAGCAGGTGTCATTCGTCCCAGCATTAGTCCTTATTCATCCCCAGTGGTCATGGTCCTCAAGAAAGATGGGGTTGGCGGATGTGTCCCGACTTCAGGGCCCTCAATAAGTTAACAGTCAAAGATAAATTTCCCATCCCAGTGGTTGACGATTTGCTGGACGAACTCAATGGGGCTCAATTCTTCACTAAGTTGGATCTTCGCTCAGGCTATCACCAAATTCGCATGAAGGAAGTCGACATTCCCAAGACAGCTTTCAGAACTCATGAAGGCCATTATGAGTTCCTCGTCATGCCATTTGGTCTCTGTAATGCCCCCTCTACTTTTCAGAGCCTTATGAATCACCTCCTCAAACCATATCTCAGAAAATTTGTCCTTGTCTTCTTCGATGACATCCTCATCTATAGTGGCACTTGGGCGGCACATCTTCAGCATGTAGATCTACTCTTGAAACTGCTCCGAACACATAAATTATTTGTCAAGATGTCTAAGTGTTCGTTTGGCATGGAAGAAGTTGAGTATTTGGGCCACATTGTGGGGCGCGAAGGTGTCAAGGTGGACCCCAAAAAGATCCAGGCAATGCAAGAATGGCCTCAACCTAAGACCTTGAAAAGCTTGAGAGGATTTTTGGGTCTCACAGGCTATTATCGTAAATTTGTCCGCAACTATGGCCGCATAGCGAAGCCCCTAACGCAACTCCTAAAGAAAAATTCCTTCTTCTGGAATGAGGAAGCAAAACAGGCATTTACCGCTCTAAAAACCGCCATGTGTTCCACTCTTGTCTTAGCACTACCGGACTTCACCAAATCATTTTTCATTGAATGTGATGCTTCGGAAACAGGTATTGGAGCGGTCTTAATGCAGGAAGGGCGACCATTAGCCTTCACCAGCCAACAACTAAGTGGGAAGAATCTGGGCCAATCTACCTACGAGAAGGAAATGATGGCCATCTTACATGTAGTCGAGACCTGGAGACCTTACTTGTTGGGGCGACGTTTCCAAATCCGCACAGATCATCACAGTCTTAAATATTTTTTGGAGCAACGCCTATCTTCCCCTCAACAAAATAAATGGTTAGCCAAAATGCTGGGATATGATTATGAGATCATTTACAAGAAAGGGAAAGACAACAGGGTAGCAGATGCATTGTCGCGCCAATTTGAGGAGGAAAGTACTCTGCTCGCAATTTCCCCCCCCATTCCAGACTGGATTGAAGAGGCTCGCAGGGAATGGTTTTCACATCCAGGGCTCTCCCAACTCATTTCTCAATTGCAGGTAGATCCTAATTCCAGCAAGGGCTACTCGTGGCAGAATGATATTCTTCACTACAAGGACAGAGTCGTAATATCGCCAACATCCACCCTCAAAAGTCGCATTTTGGCAGAATTGCACTCATCTCCCATTGCAGGACATTCGGGCTTTCAGAAGACGTATGCTCGCACCAGAAGATCATTTTTTTGGACCGGCATGAAACAGGACATCCTTACTTTCGTAGCAGACTGTGACGTCTGTCAACGCCACAAAGGGGAAACCGTCAACACACCAGGCACATTACAACCATTGCCTATTCCGGCGTCAATTTGGACAGAGGTTTCCATGGATTTCATTACAGGTCTTCCAAAGTCTGGGAACAAGTCATTCATCATGGTGGTTGTGGACTGACTGTCGAAGTATGCTCATTTCTGTGCCCTACCCCACCCATTTACACCAACCTTGGTTGCTCGAACTTTCATGGATCAGATCTTCAAATTGCATGGCATGCCCACTTCTATTGTATCCGACCGTGACCCAATCTTCACCAGTAATTTTTGGCAGGAGCTCTTCAGAATACAAGGCACTCATCTCAAACTCAGTACTTCATATCATCCGCAAACAGATGGTCAAACCGAAGCCGTCAACAAATGTCTAGAAACCTACCTTAGGTGTTTCACTTCAGAAAAGCAACACCTTTGGGTATAGTGGTTACCTCTGGCAGAGTGGTGGTATAACACCAACTATCATGCCACCACCAAAATGACTCCCTATGAAGCAGTCTATGGACAACTTCCGCCTTCCCCTACTTCTTATCTCATGGGGTGCTCCAAAGTACAAGCAGTGGATCAACTCCTACAACACCGCGCAACCATGCTTGCCCATCTGCGCGAGAATCTTCATCAAGCTCAGAACCGTATGAAGCAACAGGCTGACCAACATCGCTCAGAGCGCCAATTTCAAGAAGGGGATCAGGTCTTTTTGAGGCTGCAACCATATAAGCAAACATCACTCAAAGACAAGGGTTGTCAAAAGCTCTCCCCAAAATTCTATGGACCATACCAAGTACTTCAGCGCATTGGGGAAGTGGCTTACAAGTTGGCTTTGCCACCTACAGCAAAAATCCACCAGTTTTCCATGTATCGTGCCTCAAGAAAGTGATTGGGAACAATTGCCGAGTTCAAACCAGTCTACCTGAATTGGACGAAGAAGGGTCAATCTGGCTTCAACCTGAACAGGTTCTAGACACACGAGACAAGCACCTGCACGGCCGCATGATTAAGGAGGTCCTCGTCAAATGGAAAGACACCTCTCCGGAAGATGCAACTTGGGAACCAGCCACTATTCTTCAGCAGTTTCCGTAGCTTCAGCCTTGAGGACAAGGCTAGTCTTAAGGGGGAGGGCATGTTAGGGTCCCACCCTAACCCCCTTATTTATGTCTTGGGATCACGTCATAGTCAAGAGTCAATAAAGCCCATATTAATATTTGTAAGTGGTTAACCCGCAATTAATGATGGGACCACAGTTAGTTGCAAATGGGCGGAAGTATTAGATAGATGGTAAATAGGCGATAGTATTAGATAGATGGTATTAATAAAACCCACGATATTGGCTCGTGGTATTGCATGTATGAGTCATATATAAAGGATAGAGACTCCCTAAGAGGAGCATTGTGTCTTGTTTTGTAATCGAGCTCTGCTCTATTGGAGGTTGCCCCCTCGAAGAGGCCTGTGAACATTTCTCTCTGAATAATAAAATCATTGCTATTCTGTGTTCTGGGTATATTTTCTTCGCACATTCTGTGTTCTCGGTATCTTTTCTTCGCTTGGGTATTGCTTTGCAGGTTAAGAGCATAACACTGGCAGTTTCTCTCTTCCATTTACCGAGTCTTGGTAGTTGTTCCAGCTCTTAGGAAGACCAAGGAGAGCAAGACTCACCATGTCATCATCGGCAGTCGTGATCCCTACACTTCCAAGCTCATCCTTGCAAGTGGTGAGCTTGTTCAGATATGTAGAGATCGTGTCGCCCTTTTGACACTTGATTTTCCAAAGCTTGTCTTTTAGCGCCAGCTTCCTCTGATCGTTACTGTTCTGATATAGATCTTTCAATGTTTTCCACATTGAAAACGGTGTCTCCTTCCCATGGAGACTCGAGACTATGTGGTCTCGAACTCCCTCTAGAAGGATTCTCCTCGCTCTAGCCACACATTTCTTCAATTCTGCCAATTCTTGGGCATTAGCTGCTGCTGGCTTGGGGACTTCTTGATCAATGAAGTCCTTTAGACCATTTTCCTCTAATACCACTTCCATGCGATCCTTCTAGGCTATATAATTTGAGTTGCCATCAAGGGCATACTCGAGTCTTAAACCATTGAATGACATTGGTGAAATTTGAGATGTGATAAGACTATTCTTCGCTTTGATCACCTTTGCTCTGATACCATGTAGAATTTCCCACTATATATCACTAGATAATGCAATATACTAAAGCAAAATACTTGATCTACTTCTACAAACAAACTTGCGGAAGCCTAATCGATTATGAGCAAGATCAAATAGAACACATATAACAGAGAATGAGAAAGCAATCACACAAGAACACAAAAGAATACTCTAGGAAAGCCTCAGCTAAAAACCCTGATCTTTGTATTATCATACAAGTGGAAATATGTTTGGATTACACAACGCTTTAGCTCAAAAGCTATCCAGCTCTCAGTACAATCCCTCTGCTGCTCATAAACAGTAAAAGGCTTCTCATAAACCTTCTCCTCTACCCTCCAAGCCTCCTATTTCCTTGTGCAGTTTCTCCTGGGGTCCAATGCTGCCACCTGTGTGAATTGGCCTCTTCACACACTCACCAAACTTAGAAATAACTGTGCAATCCTGAAGGAGATAATTCCTTCTGCATGGATCAGTTTCCTTTATAGGAAAAATCCTCCAACTGATAGTACATTGTCCCTTCCTCTGATCTCAATTGGGTCTCTGACTAAACTGACATACATGAGTTATTTATGAGAGAATATTCAGTTATCTGAAGTTCAGCAGTTACATGCATGCATGCATTAACTAACTGAACTCATAATCAGTTCCACAAACTATTGGAACTAATCTAACTGGACTTAACTCAGATAACTGAGCGAACTAATTACAACTCATCCTGATCTCCTTTAATCAAGGGATAACTTCCTCAATCAATGGAGAAATTGTTGCACGTCTTCACATAGACTTCATGTTTGATTTCCTACAACTAATTAACTCAAGATGAATTAATTAATTATTTTACAAACAGCTGCTAAGATCAAATTCGAATTTTAATTCTCAATTTCAGTTCAGGGACTAACTAAATTGGAATGTATCCCGAAATGCTATTTATAGCAATGCTATTTATAGCAATGCTATTTTTAGCATTTCCATTTTATCATTCCTTGTTGCCATATCCAACATTGGTACCTGAAATTCTATTTATAGCAATGCTATTTATAGCATTTCTATTTTTAGCATTTCTTGTTGCTATTTTCAACATAGCTGTATTGAGCTACTAAGCCCCCCAGCACTATATTTTCTTTTTTAATTTTTGAAGGAATTCACTCCAATCATCGATATTCGAGGCTTCCAACGAAATGGGAATTCCTAAATATTTAAAGGATATCCATCCAATTTCAGCTGGGAATTCGAGTGCATTAGGGATATCTTACACTGTTGAGTTAGAGAAATTCCAACCAAATAATTGACTCTCTTTTTTGTTCACTATCACCCCTAAAAGATCTAGATAGGAATGTAACAAAAGTGTGAATTGAAATGCAATTATCTTAGAGGCTCATCCAAGAAGAAGTGTGTCATCCACAAACTATCAATGGTTTACCTCCTTAACATTCTTTGCAATGCTAAGACCCGTCAATTTGTTAACAAAGAGAAATGCTTTTAGTTACAAAAAGTCTTAATATCACCCAAATGAGAAAATCAAGGGCTTTGTCCCTAACAGATTTACTTTAATAAGAATCAACCTCGCTTGGTCTGTTACAATTGGTTGAGACATCATCACGCTATTCTAATTTTACCATGAACAACTCTGGAAACAACATCAAGTGTCTGTTGCCTCTATTATATCACAAAACCCCTGTTCATAGTAAAGATTCAACCATGAATAAATAGCGCTTTTGTAATAATTCCTTCTAATTCCTATGTTATATGAGGTAATCTGTCATAAGTATAATAAAAAGACAAGAAAACAACATTAAAACTAAGGAATAGGATAAGGGAATCATGACAATTGTGAGGCCGAACATCACCCCCCAATTGACCTTTTTGCATGTCTTCATGCAAATAAATAATTAACATGTAAGGCAGTTAAGGAGTAAGTTCCATAGGGTTCTTCTCCTCTGAGCCTGAACCCACTCCTATTTTTTATTTCCTAGAAAGCCACATACTATCTGCCTCTGATAGTTCATAATTAGACTTATAGTAAGGTTGAGGACACCAAATCATAGGGAACCTATACCTACATCCCATCCATTTAATTCCATATTCAAACACAATGATAACATAATCATGCACTCTGGACATAACTTGCTGAAAATTATATAAGCCAAAAGGTTCCCTATTTTTTATTTCTCTAGATGACACTTTCCATCTCATTTTAGCTCGGCTGATAGCCTCATATTTTATGTCTTCCAGTGGTTCCCATCCTAAGTGCAATACCTCATTATGAATTCACTCTAGTGAGGGACAACCATTAGGATTTTCTATAAAGGCATTATGGCGTTGTAGCAAATGGATTATTTGGCTCACCTCCAACCCAAATATCAATTATGCTCTCTTCGTTGAAAAGTGTGATAGTCTTTCTACCAATTTATATGATTTAGTTCAAATGATATAAAAGCTTGAAGTTGGACATCTTCAATGAATGGAACAATATTTTTATTTAGATGTTCTCCCAAAAGGAAATTATGCATGTAGGTTTGCATAGGAGATACTTTGTTTTCTCATCATGCTTATGAAAAACAGTAATAAAATCGAGCACATTGTTGAATTCATATGGTTGGCCACATTATATAGCCTTGGATTTAAGCAACAAATGTTGTTCAAGTAGAAATAAAGTGTAATTCATGTTGGAGATCTACATGCTAGGACATATGAGTAAATAGAACAAATTTCATCCTTTTGCTCTGTGATCTTACGAATACGTTCCTGTAAGGCCTGGATTTTCTTCTTGGCAGCTCTTAACTTTTCATGTGTTTCATCCTCTGTTATTTCTAGTGCCTGAAACTGTTGGAGCGGCCTTTAATATTCCCCTTGAGGCACTACTTCCTTTCGATATCTAACTATGGTAACTTTATGTTATGCCAAGGTTTTGTTCAACACCTTTATTATAACATCTACAATCAATGGAGTATAAGGAGGTACAACATCAGTTTGCACTCCTCTCTCAATAAGAATAGGTGCAGAATCAGTTTGATTCTCAACTTCAATGAAAATAGGCACAGGACCAATTTGAACTTCTACTTCAGCAGAGACAGGTGCAAGTCAGTTTGAGCTTCTGATTCCATGGAAACAAGTACAAAATAGTCTAAACTTTTACTTCAATGGAAACAGGTACAAGATCAGTTTGACTTTCAACATTCCAGACTTCTTTCTTCCTACCATCAATTCCAAGTTGTTTTAAAACTTTCTTTTCATGATCCTCATAAAGTTGTCTGCTAGTTTTAACCATTTTCTCAACTGTTGTACTTTTATTAGTATCCTATCACTTTATTTTCTCAATGTAGTGACTTCCTTAAGAATTTTTCCTTTTACTTTATTCTTCACAGCTATTGTAGCTCTAGTTCTTCAAGCAAAATTTCTGGCCAAAATTTTTGGAGCAATAGTAGGGGAAACATAGGTTGTTACTTTATAAACTTCAACATTATCCTTTTGGGAAGACTTAACCACTAGAGGATCGATAGGTGAGTTAAAAACTTCCATTAGAACTCTATCAATCATGGGTTTTGAGGAATCACTAATAAGAGAGTCAATCTGAGGATTGCTTGAAGGAGCAACATTAAGCCCTTGGCTTACATCAATCAAGTCTCTAGGAGGAAATTGTGGAGCCATGTCTTCTAGAGAAGAGGGCTCTAATACAATGGAAACAGAATCCCTGGAGTGTTCTTGAGTGGAAATAGCTTCAAAATCATCAAATGGATCTAAAATGACGGTGACAGGGGATCCAACAGAAGGAGTTGCAGCTAGAGAATTAGGCAAAGCATCCTTGTTATAATTAAGAGGGCTACCTATATGAGTTGTAGGCTCCTCCATTGCAGTGAATGTTGGTTCCCATAGGTTCATTTTTTCCAATAAATTTTCAAATCCTTCCATTGTTTGGGCTGCCTCTATTTCTTGTTCTTCTTGGCTTAGATTTGTTTGTTTTGGGACTAATGAATCCTAAGGCGGGTTTTCTTCAAGGATTTTTGTTGTGTCCCTTCCTCATAAGAAAGTTCTTGAATTAAAGTCTCTTTTGTTGACTCCTCATGGGAATTTAAGGAACTTTGTTCCTAATGTAGTTTAACTAGTTTGGTTGACCTTCTCCTATTTTTTGATAAAGAGGCCAAAAAGGATGCCACTCGTTTTTATGCTCTTATAAGTTTATAAGGAGTCAGAATTTCAAGTTATGCAACTTCTTGTGAGGCATTCCCTATCATTGAGGTTTTATTTTGGTTGGTTTCATTATCTCTTTCTTCTTTCTCATTATCAGCTAAAATATTTCCAGGTGTTTCAGCAATTACTTCATTTCTTAAGGGAATTTCTTGCTCACCCCTAGGGTTTCCTAAAAGTTCATCCAAACTTTGTGTTATTTGATTCAAACTCCTCACAACTAGTAATCTAATGATCCCATGATGGCTAATAACCAAAACTTGATCTTTAGACCTTCTTAATCTACCAACAGTTTCATGTAAAAGTGAATGCAGAAAACAAGGAAGGTTCAGGACTACCTTTTGTCTTAGATACACCATTAACTTAATATGACAACCCCGCACTACATCATACTTTTCGTCGCAAGTGACGTATCATTGAATAATGCTTGTTAAATATTTCCAAAGTTTTGGAAGTGAATTGAGGTTATACCTGAATTTCCCTTTCTTGACTAGTTCTTCCCCTAGTGTTATGTGAAATTTACGATTGCGGACAAAAGTATATTCCTTAGACCTAGTGGATTGATCTAGAACAATAGAAAACAAAGAATATAAAGTTTTCGTTAGAGAAACTAAAGAATGGAAAAGAGGCTTACTTGGAATCTGTCACAAGCTTTACTTTCCTCTCGGCTTGTAAGCTCCAATCGTGGCTATGATTGCTATAATTATAACTTGCACATACATTCATAACAAGCCAAATATACACAACATCTACATAGAATAATTCAATTACTTTATTAAATGAATCAGCGAAGCATTGAAATACATGAATGTAAATGTAACATAACACATATAGGAAAACGGTATACTCTTTGTATTAATAGAAATAGGAGAAAGTTTACAACCAAGAATAGTAGTTGATCTTGTAGAGATATCACCAAGTTGACTTGTCCTTCCTTATCACAAAGCACACCTCGATTTCGCCCTAATGCATGAAGATGATGACTCTCTTAGATTCAAGGATGCATCATGAGGGCATGATCAGCCTCTAAAATCACACCCCGATGTTGTAGATGGCAGTAAATTTATAGGAGAGGGATGGTAGTTTAGGATTTACCATAATGAGCTTGAGATCCACTTATGATGTGAGGATGGGCTTAAGGGATAACAGGTGAAGTTTCCAAGGTAGGATCAGATAGGACTTGAGCTTCTAATCCAAGATAAATGGTTAAAACAACCCTTAGAAACTTTTGGAAGAGGAAGCTTCTGGATCCTTTTTAATTTTCCCTAATTTCTAAAATCAACACACCCCCGACGAGGGACAAGCTGTTGTTGATCAGCGTTAGTGCATAAAGGAGCAACTTGTTGTTGAACACAGATATTTAAAGGGGTAGGGTATGTTGGGCCTTAAAAGCACTCATTTTTGGCAGTTAGACCCAGAAACTCAGTTATTTGGAAAGGTCACGATTAGGGATTTGTGTAGGGATGATGAACACATGTTCACGGATGATGATTGGTCTGGTTTGCGGGCCTATGTACCAAATGCGACAAAATGGCCTATACCACCTGGGTTTGAAAATATAAGGGTTTAATTTTGTAATGAGGTATGTACTTTGTACCATTTCTCCCCTTCTGACGTGAGGCCTGTTACCTCGACTATTATTTCTTCATTTACCTGTATCTGCACATTGTTTACCATTGTTACCGTTGCATTCAAATTCTGCATGAATTCAAGATCAGTGTCATTATCGAATCCCTGCAATAATCTAGAATAACCTATCCATATTGCCTGATTCAAAAGACTATGTGCCTCTTTTGTGGCATGCAATTGGGTTGGTTCATGGCATACTAAATGGCCTTCCATCGTTATCCATTCAGCAAGGAACAATTTGCAAATGGAAACAGTGGAGCTCAGAGTATAATATGGTAATAATATTGCGCAGAATATGGAAATTCAATGAACATAACATGCAACAGCACCTTCTCGCCCCCAATAGAATTTGAGGGTTGACCATTGTCATCAATCAAATTGATGAATTAACAAGATCTTGTCATGATCGGAGGATAAAGTTATATTGAGTAAGCATGGAAAAATCCGTAAAAAAAGGTAGCCGAGGATGAGAAATGTTTAAACCGTACCAAATAATCATTGAGATGATCATAAATCATAAAGTGCAATAATGACGAAAATCATCATTATAACCAAAACATCATTGTTAAAAGAAATAAAGGCATGGAAAGATGACGATTTGGAAACAATAGATGGTCAGAAACTATGTTCGATTAAAGAATAATACATTGATAAAAATAAAAGGAGTTAATAAAGAAAGATGAAAAAAATGTTAGGTTTCCAAATGCCCCATAAACTTTATCTGTGATATGTAGAATTATTATTAGTTCTCACTAGAAATCAACATCTTCACTTTATAGTATCTATTTTTATAATACCCCATAGCATATTTTAACAAATCTAATGGTTTTCCTTTCTTGATTATTGATTTTGGGGAGACAACATAGCTAACTAAATTGTAGAGTTTAAATTAACTTTAATACCACATGCATGTCCACTACTTCCAGCAGGCATTCATAGCCTCGACAGAGTTTCCTTTTAGATGTCAACATCCCATCTATTATAAATAGATTCATAGCTATAAGTTTATTTAAGTTTTGTTAAATGTCTATGGAAGGCCATTGTTCTAGAGTGGTAACCAGTTAATAACACTACCCTTTACGGGAGCTAATAAAGTGAACAAGCCAACTCATGATGATACCTCTTGTCCTTCAGCCCTAAAATCGAATTCCATTACCCTGGCCTGGTGACTAGATGTGGTAATGTCACTTCACTAGGTCCTATGATCACGGAAGCTTGGCTCGTGATGAGACCTTCTATCCTCTGGCGACTTTTTATTTATTATTTTCTTGCTATGATTTTTATTAATCATAAAATATTACTTAATAGATGGGGTGGCACAACAACTCCTTAAGAGTTAGGGATGACATAAAACATTTTATGGGAACTACTTTTTAGCTCGCTAATCTTGTTCCCAAAAATTGACTTCTTCAAAAGAACCATAGAATTGTTTTGAAATTGGAGCTGAAAGATGGCTCCTTAAGTGGTGATAGAAGGCCCGTGTATAATGAATACTTCATGAATTTATTACAAAATTAGGGAATTAAGTATTTTAGGATATTCAAAATCCATATAATGAAGTCATCTTAAAATAAATTCTCCTTTTTAAAATTAAATTCTTATGTGATATGTTGAGAAATCTAGGGGGCAATGAGTGTAGGTGATTTCTTTTACTTTGATAACTACTTGTGATGTATTTTTATGTTACTTGATTAAATTCTTATTTCCTTTATTATTATTAGTGTTCTCTATCATCAAACAGCTACCAAATCATAAAGAATAATGAGACAATAGAACACGAGATATAGGTTGTCAACCATGGACAAAACCTCTCCAACTGAGAGGAGAACCCAGAAAAATACTTCTCTTCTTATAGAACTTTAATTGATAAATTCCAAGACCTACGACCCTTGACTAAGAACCTCCAATACCAAGTCATCCTTCCTTCTTGATGAGATTTCCTTACACATCTTTTAGCAACAAACTTCGACCTTCCAGCAACTTCGACCCTAGCAACAATTTCTGCAACTTTGGCCTAGCAGCTTCACAACTTCAACATTGATGTAGCTTCAGTAGGTTCGACCTAGAAGCTCCACAACTTTGATCAAGAGGAAGCTTCACATCTTTGACCTTGCCGCTTCACAGCTTCGATGTAGCTTCAGAATTTCGTTTAGCCCAGAAACTATAGAAATCCTAGTGAAAGAGAAAGAGAGAGAGAGAGAGGCCCAAAAACTTCAATATTGATCTTCTTCTTCTTATTTTTCCTTTTTCATCTTCCATTTTAAGGAGCTCATACTTGCTTGAGTGAGTGTGCAAAGGACGTTGAATTCCTTCTTATTTATAGGCTTGTGAGGGGTAAGAGTTGATATCTTGAGGTCGACTTGATCTTTGTGCCATGACGAAGTCTTGTACGGTCTTTTAACTCTATTTTGACTCAATAATTTTTTATTTAAAATATGTAACATGCCCAAATGGGTCCCAATACATGACAATGACTCAATTCACTTTAGGACAAACCTAGAAGCACTTAATTCATGCTTGAACTAAAAATAAATTTCCCTTGAGCATGAAACCATGCCTCGGGAACACAAATAATCAATTTAATTTTTTATTTTCATTAAATACATAAAATCATGATTACATATTCCACTATGAAGACTGAACCTACTTACATATTTCAACACACCCTCTTAACTAGCGAGGTATTCATAATCCATACAAGGTACTTGGAATTTCTCAATTTGAAGAATTCAAATAAGAAGAGTCAGATAGGTAACCCATATGTATAACATCATATCATCCAACATTGTCACATAGCAAGTCCTTAACTAACAACTCTATCTCTCCACAAAATCAGAGCTCAATGTTGGCAAGACCAATGATTTATAGACACCCTCATCATTGCCTCTCTCAGAACATACCCCACCCGTGTTCTCTCAAAGTATGTTCCACCATGACTATTCTTATCTTGGATTCCCAGTCCTCAAAGAATATAGGTTCTCTATGACTACTCTTATCTCAGATGCCCTACCACATCCTCAAAGAGTATTGGATTCCATTTGCCTACCTAATCCTCCATTCTTTCTTCCCAAGTGAAGACAAGAATGATGTGTCTACCTCTCCCTCTCAACTAGGGGGGATATACCCAGTCCAATGAAGGAATGCACCCATTCCTACAAAAGGAATGTATCCAATCTCCCTCTTAACCAAGGACTTGATCAATCCTCCCCTTAATCAGGGAATTGCTTCCAACAACTCTCTAGGTGGAGATCATTGGACAACCAACTGCATGTAGGACTCCCTCTTTCGATGTCATGAATTTATTATTTCTTTTGGAGCCTACATATTTTGGGACTTCTTCATCGGGCATCATCCATCCATTACTTTCATTCATGAATCATGTCAATCATGTCATCCTTTCTTTCATCGAAAAGTGATTCACTAATCCATCTTTGGCTTTCCTTCATATAGATACCTTCTCCACATCATGTTTTCTTCAAGATATTATCATCCCACCACATGAGTATCAGTTGTAGACGACATCTACAACTCTTCATTTGGTATATTTGCATTAGCCCATCCATATATTGTTCAAAAAAAAAAAAAAAATTGAACATCAAATTACCTTTGTGATGGTCTTACATCATGACATATGCTTGTCGTATCAACATCCTACTTTCATATTGACATATCTCCAAAAAGATATTAAATGTCAAGGGTCATCTTCCTTTCCAAACTTCTTCAGAGTCTTCATACCTTTTCCTTGGAGATGTCACAGTCAATTCTTCTAGTTATCAGAAGTTGATTTCCTTTTCTATGTGACAGTAGTTGCATCTTTCACGATCTCTCCTTACTTTCTTTGCATATTTATTCTCAAGAACTTCCATTCATAGATCCTTTATTTTTTATCAACTGCCTCATATTCCATATGAGGACTTATTATGTTGATTTAATATAGTCAATATGTGAACCATGCCTTCATGCGTCCTTCCAAAGGAGGATATCCCTTTCTCTTCATCATGGTCATGAGGTGGAGCATTATCCATGCTATCTGCAAGTATATGACATGACTCAATTTTATCAAATACAAGCATACATACATCATCTCTTCCTTTTGTTCATATAGACTTCCTTTAGCAGGTTCCTTGATTGAAATAAATTCCATCACCTTGACCTGCTTCACTTCTTTTGACATCATACCATCATTCCATGAATCCTGTACAAGGTGGAATTCTCAACGAGACACTTGCTTCTTCCAATAGGTGAACCTTCCAATGAAGGTTCCAACAGAGGATCTTGATCATCCTCATCCTGCAAATGCTCCTTTTTGAATGATGTATGATGATTTATATACTAGATGACTTTATTTTTCCCATAAGTACTACTTACGCTTCTAATGAGGTTTCCAAGAGCTACATCCTTCTATAGGTGACAGCCATAGACTTCTATTTTGGCTATCTTTCATGCTTATTTATGATGATGTCAAAAGCTCTTGCTTTCAATCGTATGCTTCTATGATGCCATCTCCTATCATGATTCTAATGATTCATACCATGATAATTATACTTTACAACAGACAACTTGAAAAGAACTAGGTGAGGAAGACTCTCTCAATCATAGTAGAGATATTTTACTTCCTCCTTCTTAGATTTATTCTTTTCGGCTTTTTCCACTTCTTCAGTGATATGGCTTCTTCCTTTCCTCTTTTATTGTTGTCCTTCTTGATCTTTGGACAATCTCCCTTATAGTTCCCATATTCATGACAACCATATCATTGAACATTCGACATGTTCTTCTTCCTTTTATGAGGACCAAACTTCCTAAACTTCTCTTTTCTTCTAGCCATGGCAACAAATGCTTGAGCTTGCTCGCTTGATCCTACATCAATTTTTACCTTCTACCTAGTGTCTTTGATTTTGCACAATGACCATAGTTCATTGAATGGATTAAATTCCTTCTTCCCATATATGCTTGATGTGAAGTTGCCACATTCCCCTGGTAGTGCATTGAGAACTATGGTAGTCATTTCCTCGTTAGAGATTATTTCTCCCAACTCTTAGAGTTAGTCTCTTATTTATGATATCCTCATAAAGTATGAGGTTATTCCTTCTTCTTTTGATATCTTCATATGGTAGAGCTTGAGCTTCTTTTTTTGGCGGTTCGACGATTAAAACATTAACATGACCAACGACTTCATTTTCTATGAGCATCAAATCTATCCTCTTCTTCCATGCAAGAAAGTTTGACAACCCAACCACTTTGTTGCTCTCCTTGCAATATGAAGTCATTTTTACATATATATATATAAATACTTACTTGTCAAGTGAAGCTACTCCTAGATGATGAAATCTTCAACTTGATGCCTTCTTGATTTTGATGATGATGTAGATAATAGAAGACGTCTTCTTGGTGAAGATGTCTTTCTTAAAAAGTGATCCTTGGCTCAAAGGGAGATCACATTGATTCCTTGATGATGATGACAATTCTTTTTCTTGCTTCTCTTCCTTCAACACAATGCTAGTTAAACTTGTTTCACAACCTTAAATTTCATCCCTTCTTCAGAATTTCGGCTTGTTGTAGCATTTCTGCAATTTTTGCCTTTTTTGCAATAACCATAGTTCACACGTGTAGCTACAATATGGAAAAAATTTCTTCCTTTCTACTTCTCTTAACTTGACTTCTTTTTCTTGTTATTTCAGCTTGCAAAGGAGACCTTTCTTGGAACAAAACTTGATCCTTTGTGGTGGCTACAATTCGATACATGTTGTTGCATAAGGATGTCTTAATACTTCACACGTTTGGAGAATATAGCCCAGAAAAATAGATCCATAAGTGCTTCTCTCTTCCTTCCTCGTGATAATGATTGTAGAATGTGTGAGTTTCCCAAGAATGCTTCAAGTGTAGAACCCTTCTTTAGATGAGCTAGGGTTTTGAGGTCTTCTTTTATTCTCTTAATTATTCCCTTTCAATATGATGAGAGGGTTAGCCATTCTTGATGATTGATGCTCTTTATGTTTCCAAGATGATTTTTTTATACTTCAATCTTAGAGTATCCTTCTTCGTGTTTCCCTACCTTGATATAGTTGCCTTAGCTATGAAACCATGTTGAGAAATCTTGGGGGCAACAAGTGTGGGTGATTTCTCTTACTTTGATAATTGCTTGTGATGTATTTTTTCTTTACTTGATTAACTTATTCTTTCTTTTATTATTATTAGTGTTCTCTATCATCAAACAACTACTAAATCATAAAGACCAATGAGACAATAGGACACAAGATATAGGGGATCAGCCAGGGCCAAAACCTCTCCAATTGAGGGGAAAATCCACCAGAATCCTTCTCTTCTTATACAAATTCAATTGATGAATTCAAAGACCAGTGACCCTTAACCAAGACCCTCCAAGACCAATTCACCCTTCCTTCTTGATGAGCTTTCCTTACACAGCTTCCAGCAACAAATTTTGACCCCAACAACAATTTCTGAAACTTTGGTTTAGCAGCTTCACAACTTCAATTTGATGCAGCTTCAGCAACTTTGACCTAGTAGCTTCATAGATTCGATCTAGAGGAAACTTCACAACTTTGACCTTTCAGATTCTCAGCTTCAATGCAGCTTCAGAATTTCATTTAGCCTAGAAACTGTAGAAATCCTAACAAAAGAGAGAGAGAGAGAGAGGCCCAAAAACTTTGATTTTGATCTTCTTATTCTTCTTTGTCCTTTTCTAGATTCTATCTTGAGGAGATCGAACTTGCTTGAGTGAATGTGCAAATGAGGTTGAGTTCCTTCTTATTTATAGGGGCATGAATTGCTATCTTGAGGTCGACTTGTTCCTTGATACAGGTCGACTTGATCTTTGTGCCATGATGAGGTCTTGGACAGTGTTTTGACTCTATTTTGACTCAATATTTTCTTATGTACAATATGTAACATGCCCAAATGGGTCTTCAATACATGACAAGGACTCAATTGACTTTATGAGAAACCTAGAAGCACTCAATGGGTGCTTGACCTAAAAATAATTTCCCCTTGAGCATGAAACCCATGCCTCGATAACACAAATAATAAAATTATTTTTTTATTTTCATTAAATACATAAAATCGTGATTATATATGTCATTATGAAGACCAAACCTAGTTACATGTTTTAACATGATAAACATTAAATAAACTAGTTGTCCAACCGTCATATTGAAAAGGGGCTTAAAATGTTCCTTATCCCAAGAAAAACAAAAATATTTGCAAAAAACTCATAGGTAATGGCCGCATCTAAGGAAACATTAATCGTGTTTAAGGAAACAACGGCTATGACTAAGGAAATAACAATTGTGAAAATGATGTTGTGACTAATGAAATGACAATTGTGATAACGATGTTGTGACTAAGGAAACAACAGTTGTGATAATGATGTTGTGACTAAGGAAACAACAACTGTGATAATGATGTTGTGACTAAGGAAACAATAAATGTGATAATGATGTTGTGACTAAGGAAACAATAACTGTGATAACAATGTTTTGACTAAGGATGTAGAAATTAATAGAAATTTGCTATTGCTGATGAAATTGAACTAAAATCAAGAGATTACAAATTTCCTTTACTATTCTGCGGAATGGAAATCGCAATTTAGAGAAACATGCAATGGCATGCAACCATTGAAACCACAAGAACACAATTATTTACAATGGAACCCAACTGGGAAAAGCCCCTCCGCTACTTTCATTAATCATATGAGAATGAGAAACTATTACAATGTCTTGCTTCAAATATGAAGCACACCCTACACTGTAAACCTGTTCTCCTGCTGATTGTCCTTCTAGCCAACACTTAGCCAATTCAAGGTCATAACTTTCTCCTATTTCCTTGTATAATCCTGGAGGAAATTAGAACCTAAAAGATAATAATTTTCTCCTATTTTCTTTCACAATTCCCAAGGAATGATTCGCCTTCTTAACTGCCAAGCTCGTACACTAAACTAGTATACAATTGATGATTAAAATGTGCCTTTCCCTACACTCCAGCTAGGCAATTTGGATTCAATGCATGTTTGGGTTAGTTTTAGCTTATTGACTAGTTTAACTGAGAGGTCATTGAGTTAACAAGAGTTCTATTACTCAACTAACCTTCAACTGAATCAGCTAGGTACTTGACATCAGTTAACTGAGTCAAACTAAAAATAACTGAACTAGATTGCTAAATTTTAGCAATCACTATGGTGTTGCTTGTTTTCACTATGTCCAAAATTCAAAAAGAAAAATCATATATTCCAAAAAATAAGAATAAATATCATGAAGAAAAATCAAATTTTTTGGATGGTGGTTTGCTTTAAAATAACTGGGATTAATGTCGAATTGAGATGGTGCAGGATCAAATTCATTTTATATGGCTCAGTAGGACCTAGAAGAAAAAGTGAAAGGTTAAGTGTCAGATAGTTTTGGTGGGAGATGTCGTCAGTGGCATCGGGCTTCCCCCACAGGAGAAACCCAACATCACAATTAGCGCGGAGATTATGGGCTTGGGTTCCCTCGTAAAAGATTCGGCGGGTAAAACAGTCTTATTTTATCGACAGCCAAGATCTTCAGTGGTATCACCCGTCGATGGGCCTGCTTACTACCACGGGTCCCCCGTGAGCGGTAAGTGGATTACATTGGCATTTGTAGCAAGCGAGTGAGATAATTCAATCAAGTGAGTGGGATTAGTCCATTCAACCTTTTTCCATGTTATTCATCCATGCCACCCCTCACCCCACTCCCACATCATCACATATTGCCACATTGTCATCAGTACGATACCATGTCGTACACGTGCCTTGTCCACATTAAATTTCACTTTGCCCTCGTTTTTTCCCCGTTTACCCATAAAACCTTTTTTTGCGCTCATAATTTGCTTATCTGTTGTTGGTATTAGAGCGTACCAAAGTACACTTGCATCCGCCAGCTTGTCAATTTCAAAGTCCAACATCAGCTTAAGGTTACCAAGTATTTATCCACCATGTACACTTGTTCAATTGTTCAAAAATGTCAAAGAAAGTCTCTATGACGGGTTCTGCCACCCACATTCCTCTTATGGACATTGAAAGCGACATTCATGACCCTCTCTACACACTAAACTTGATGGAACTACGATAGAACATCCTCGTTGGTCAAATAGAGTCCCCTGTATATTCTAGAGTTGTAAAGTCAGGATTATTTTCTGCCATTGTCCCTCAAACCTTTTTCTTCCCAGAATTTGTCACTTGGTTCACTTCTTCTCTTTATCCCCAAAAAAAATGTGATGAATTCACTAGGAGAGAATATTTTCCAAGTTTCTTACCTATTGATTCATCAGGCCCTTGATTTTCCACACTCTGAACATTATACTTCTTTTCCTAAAGAAACCGTGGTATCGGATTTCCAAAATTTGTCTAGAAGAGATTATGCCAAATTGCATTTCTATCATATGCTAGTTGGACACATTTTATCTTTAAAACAAACTATGTTTCCCCTAGACAGTTTTGTTGAAGATGTTCACCCAATTTTGCAAGTGATTGCCACAGTTTTGGGAAAAGAAAACACTTCTACTATTGAACATGCAGTTATAGGAATGTTTAGTTTGGTCATGCAACCTAAAGTAACTCTTGATATACCAACCTTTTGGGAGGGTTTAGTGAATTTTCAATTGGCAAACCTAAATCTTACTATTGCTTCAAATTTCTGTCTCTATTGCTTTACTTATTCCTCTATGTTCATGTAGAAAGATTCATGCATTTGGGATTGAACATAATGGATTCTCATAAAAGAAAACAATTAATGGTGAATTGGATCGAAAATGTTTGAAGTCACCCAATGAAAATCAGCCACACAATTTCTTTCATAAAATATTTCAAAGGATATTGTATATTGTAATCTTCAGTTAATATGTTTTAAGTTTTAAAGTTTAAGTCCTCAGGGTACCAAATACAACTTAGAGTAGTTTCTAAAGTAGTTTAAAAAAATTTTGGAAGTTAACAGTTTTTATAACTGTCATCTTTGTAATGTCACTACAAAAAGACTTTGGAGAACCATTTTTGGGGTTCCGAATTTTGACTTTAGAGAGAAAAAGTTGTGTAATGTGTTATATTTTCTTGAGTTTAATAAAAGCTTCTTGGATGATTCCAAACTGATTTTTGGATATGATATGTGTTTCCCACTATTGTAAGTCATTTATTGTTTCCTTTTCTTTTGGAAAAATGTTATGAAGTTGTTGGTTATTTTTATAATACATACTTACTTTGCTCACAGTACCTATAAATTTTAATCAAATAACCTTAAAATTGCGCTCCATTTTTCCACACATACATTCATTCTCTAAGTCTCTCATGCATTCTACTAAGGTTTAAATAAAATATTTTGTAGCTGCAACCTTTTGTTTTGAACCTTCCATTTTTTTATTTCTCACTCTACTACAACTTTTGATTCATTTTCATAGTCAGTGAGGCCATCCTGAGAAGTATTTCTATTTCAAGAAGTTTTCCTCTGCATTACCAATGAAAATCATCTCTAAATAATCATAATGGGACAACAAGAAATATTTATTATCTTTTTGTATAGATGTCCTAGGAACTGACCTCTTCTCAGTCAGAGGTTGTCTTTAGGGTTAGAACACACTACATGCACAAGTATACTTCTAGAATATAACTAGAATTTATTGAGTAAACTAGTAGATAAAGCCATGTCACACAAGTTAACTGCCATCCAAGTCATCCCACTAATGTGGAAAATGGAATTATTAAATTTTACTAAGGCACAAGTCAAAATTAGCCTTTCTTGCTACAATTTCTAACACTCCCTCTTAGCAAAAAGGGATTTCGCACCACTCCTATCCTACACCTGTGGAATTTGAATTTGCCTCTTGACAATGCCTTTTTCAGGAAATATGCATCCTACTCCATAGTTGGAATGTATTGTAGCATCATAATTATCCTCTGCACACAATCCCGCATGTGATGGTACATGATATCAATGTGTGTGGACCTATCATGAAACACTGGATTCTCAGAGACTTTGATACAACACTGATTATCAAAATAAATCACCACAAGATCCATCTACTAAATTATTTTCCTCATCCATATGGCCTCACATGTTGCTTGAATTGCAGCAGTTGAGTGCCATAGACCTTTGTTTCATACTATACCAGGAAATAGTTGGAGACGCAACACTAAAGATAACACCTGGAGTACTTTTCCTATTTGATGGACTTCCTGCCCAATATGCATTGGTGAAGCCTTGGATCTTCACTCCCTCTGTCCTCATGTACCATAACCGACACTCAGTTGTTCCTCTTAGGTACCTCAACACATGCTTTGTTGCCTTCCAATACATCTTGGTAGGCTTCACCATGGCTTGACTCAACTAATTAACTACATGGCATATGTTGGGCCTTTTCTTCACCATATACATCAAGGATCCCACAAGTTGTCTATAGATGGTAGCATCTACTGCCTCTCCTAAAGAAGCACTCTCCTTCCTCGATTTTGTAGCTAGAGGTGTGTCTATAGGCTTGTAGTTCTCCATGTAAAATCTCTAAAGTATTTCCGAGGCATACTTCCCCTGACTCACAAATAGCTCACCATCACTCTGACATACTTCCAGTCCAAGGAAGTAATGTGTCAAGCCCATGTATTTCATCTCAAATTCTCTCACAAGGTCCTCCTTGCAAAAGCGGATCAACTGCTCATCCCATGTAAGTATCATGTCGTCAACATACAAAACCAAGATAAGCAACTTTCCATCTGCCACAATGTGATAGAGATTGGCATCTGCTTCACTTTTGGTTAAGACTAATCAATTGAGATCTGTGTTGATTTGAGTGTACCATGCCCAGGGCACATGTTTGAGACCATACAAGGCTCTCCTGAGTCTACACATATGTGTCTCCCAATCATATGTCTCAAATCCATTAGGTACCTCTATGTAAATTTCTTTCTCATTGACACCATTGAGAAAGGTAGTATTCACATCCATCTGATGGATCTTCCACCCCATCTATGCAGCCAATGCTAGAATGGTTTTGATTGAGGAATATCTTTCCACTAGGGAAAAAATCTCCATGTAGTACACTCCCTCTACCGAAGAGATGCCTTTGGCCACAAATTTGGCCTTATACTTCTCGATGCTCCCAACAGCTACACGTTTCAATTTGTAGATCCATCTGGAACCAGCGATTTTTTAGCTTCATGATGGATTCATATTCCAAAATGGAATCAATCGACATTGGTTGAGAAATTTCTTCCTCAAACGAAGAATGATTGACTCAATGAGTTGTGTCATGAGACTCGACATATAACCATTGTACATGTTTAGTGACCTCCTCTACCTATGTTGAGATGTAGGAGATCCCACATTCTCTTGTGCATCCTATAACAATCTGTCGACTTATTTGGTTCTCTTCCTCCCCTCTCTAGAAGATTCTAGTTGAGTGGGTGCCTCCACTCGGCTTCCTCTCTGCTCCTCCACATGTGGCTACTCCACAACCTCCTAAATCTCTATCTAAGGCTCCTCAGGAAGAAGCTCCTCCTCTAATGGGATACTCAGCTCTCATTCTAGAGAGCATCTCATGGCCTCATCCTCATCAAATTTGACACCTCTCCTCACTGATGTCATCCTGAGTGATGGAAAATACACCCTATAGTTATGTGGTGTCTCTGTGTATTCTACAAAGACTCCCATCTCAGTTGTAGGCTCAAATTTCATCCTACTATCCTTGGAGACATGACAGTACACAGTACCTCCAAAATCCTAAAATGAGATACATCTCGCTTCCTCCTAGAGAAATTTTCTTCGAGTTTTATCATGCCAATTATTTTATGAGGGCTCATGTTCTACAAATAAATCGCGATGTTGCATGCTTCTACCCATAGATGTAATGGAAACCCCTGATCATACAACATGAATCTTGTTGCTCCCACTATGCTTCTATTATTCCTTTCAACCACCCCATTTTTTTATGGGGTATGGGGTGTTATTAGTTCTCTTCTAATACCCTCTTTGGCACAAAATTCCTTGAAGGTGCTAGAAACATATTCTCCTCCATTATCACTTCTTAAGGCTTTCAATTTCTAACTAGTCTCCTTTTCAACTAATGCTTTGAATTCAACAAATTTAGAGAAAACTTCATCCTTCTTCCACATGAAGAAGATTGAGCATTTTCTTGAAAACTCATCAACAAAAAATACATAATACCTATGTTTTGTTGTAGAGATTGTGGAAAATGGTCCACATACATCATAGTGGACTCGCTCCAAGATTGCTCCTGCTCTACTATCTCAGCGTTGGAAGGTGGATTTCACATATTCCCCAATGTGCTTCCTTTGCAGACATCATGTTGTTCAAGGGTGCGTTTTGGGAGAGTGGTAATCTGCTACATGATCCTTAAGGATCCATGGTGTAAGAGTCCCATGTGCCTGTGCCAGAGTTCTCCAACATCCCGTCTTTTCACTTCTCATGCCTTGCTACTCAATGCAGCACAAGCTTCCACCTCAAGTTTGTAGATATTCTTCACTCGAATTCCAATCTATTTCACTTTCCATGTAGCTACATGTCTTAGAAAGGCTTTCCCCTTACTGAAAACAACATCATAACCACGATCCTCCAATACATCTATAGAGTTTAGGCTCTTCTTCATCTGAGGTACATATATGACATATTTCAGATGAAGATGGTAGCTCAACTCCCTCTTAAAGGTTACGGTACCAATTCCTTTCGTACTATACCACCCATCATCCCCAAGTTCTATGTGCATATGGATATCCTTCTCCTTTAGGCTATTAAAGAATTCTTTGGATCCTGTCATATGGAACGAGGCACCTGAATCTATATACCACACACTCCCCATCATAGTGTTAGTCATGCATGCAATAAGGATGAAGTCTAATTCGAATTGTGAGGCAAGTGCTTCACCTCCTGCTCCTATTGAAGGCTTCTTGTTAGACTTTTTGTGGGGACACTTTGTTGCATAGTGCCCGAATTCATGGCAGTGAAAACATTTTATCTTGCTTAGATTCTTCTTCTTGGCATTGTTCTGGCAAGACTCTAGTTTGCTTTGGGCCTTCTTTCCCTTGCATTTCTTTCCCTTCCTAACCAAATTGTTATGTGGAATTTACGATTGTGGACAAAGGTGAATTCCCTAGACCTAGTGGACTGGTCTAGAACAATAGAAAACAAAGAATATAGAGATTTCCTTAGAGAAATTAGAGAATGGGAAAGAGGCCTACATCAAATTTACAACAAGATTTCCTTTCCTCATTGCTTGTAAGCTCCAATTGTAGCTCCAAGTGCTACAATTAGAAATTTCACACATGACTAAAACAAGAAAAGGATCCAAAACAACCAAGTAGCATAGTATAACATCTCTATTCAATGAATCAGCAAGGCATTGAAATACATGAATGTAAACATAACACAACACATATAGGAAAACAAGATACTCTTTGTATTAATAGAAATAGGAGAGAGTTTACAACCATAAATAGTAGTTGATCTTGTAGATGTCTCCCCAATTTTACTTGTCCTTCCTTGTCACAAAGCACACCTCAATATCAACCCTAATGCATGAAGATGATGACTCCTTTAGGTTCAAGGCAATAGCATAAGGGCACAATCAATCTCCAAAAGCCAACCTTGATGCTATGGATGGCAATAAATTTATAGGAGAGGGATGGTAGTTTAGGATTTACCATAATGAGCTTGAGATCCACGTATGATGGGAGGATGAGCTCAAGGGATAATAGGTGAAGTCTCTAAGGTAGGATCAAAGAGGATTGAAGCTTCTTATCCATGGTGAATGGTTGAAACAATCCTTAGAAGCTTTTGGAAGAGGAAGCTTTAGCATTATTTTTAATTTTCCTGAATTTCTAGAATCAATGCACCTGCTGAAAGGAGAAACAAGTGCTAACCAGCGTTGGTGCAGAAGGGAGAAACCAATGTTGAACGCATGTAACTAAAGGAACAAGGTGCACTATGGCTAAAAACATTGATTTTGAGAAATTGATCCCATAAACTTAGACTTCTTGGAAAGGTCATGCTTAAGCTTTGTGAAGGGATGATGATAGCATGTTCACAGATGTTGATTGATCTAGTTTGTAGGACTATTGACCAGATGTGACAAAATGGCCTATAACACAAGGAAAAATTATCTTCCTTCTCAGATTTGGATGTAACTCCATCTCTAGTGTTTCACCAAATTTCTTCCTGCACCAAAACATACCATAATCTCTCCCAGTTTGGAAATTTGTCCCTTCCATTTACAGAGTCCTGGTAGCTGTGCCAAGATTTTGAAAGGCCTGGGAGAGTTAGGATCGCTATTTCTGAAGAGGAAATATCTTCTCCAACTCCTCCAAACTCATCACAACATTGAGTGAACCTGGAGAGGTAATGTGGAATGGTTTCTCCTTTTTGCATGCGGATGTTTCTAAGCTTATCCCTCAATGTCAATTTCTTGACATCACTGTTATTTTCAAATATCTCGGTGAGGTTCTTCCACATAGAAAATGGAATCTCTTTTCCATGTGAATTCAAGACTATGTGGTCTCTCACACCCTCTGAGATGATCCTCCTGACTTTTGCAGTATCCTTATTCAACTTAGCAAGTTATTGTGCATCACATGTTCCTGGTTGTGGAATGTTATTTTTGGTGTACTCCAACGCACTATTATCATCAAGCACTGCTTCCATCTGGCCCTTGCAAGCTATCAAATTTGAGGTTATCTCCAAGGAATACTCCAATCTCAATTCGTTGAAAGACATTTGACTACACCGAAGAAAACTGCTTCACTGAATCTGCAAATCGAAATCTCTAAAGGAGAAGCTCTATTGACTGGTTTCTATAATGATTTCTGCTCTCATACCATGTAGAAATTAATATAAATTTTCTGCTATTGATGAAATCGAAGTAAAATCAAGAGATCACAAATTTCCTCTACTATTCTGCAAAATGGAAATCACAATTTAGAAACACATGCAATGACATGCAACCATTGCAACCACAAGAAAACAATGATTTATAAGGGAACCCAACTGGTAAAAACCCCTCTACTACTTTTCATTAATCAAATTATAATGAGAAACTATTGCAATGTCTTGCTTCGAATCTAAAACATACCCTACACTGTAAACCTGTTCTCATGTTGACTATCATGCTCTGGCCAACACTTATCTAATTCAAGGTCACAACTTTCTCCTATTTCCTTGCGCAATCCTTGAGGAAATTAGTTGCTAAAAGATAGGAATTTTCTCGTATTTTATTGCACAATTACCAAGGAATGAATCACCTACTTAATTTCCAAGCATGTACACTCAACTAGTAAACAATTGATGATTACAATGTGCCTTTTCCTCCAGTCCAGCTAGACAATTCAAATTCCATGCATGTCTAGGCTATTTTTAGTTGATTGACTAGTTTAACTGAGAGATCATTAAGTTAACAAGGGGTCTACTACTAATTGATCTTCAACTGACTCAGCTAGGTACTTAAGCTTAGTTAACTAAGCCAAATTGAAAATAACTGAACTAGATTGCTAAATTTTAGCAATCACTACATGCACAACTCTACTTCTAGCCTATAAATCGAATTTGCTTAGTAAACTAGTAGAAAAATCCATGTCACACAAGTAAACTGCCATCCAAGTCATCTCACTGGTGTGGAAAATCAGATTACTAAATTTGACTAAGGCACAAGTCAACTTTAGTGTTTCTTGCTACAATTTCTAACACTCCCTCTTAACAAGAAAGGGATTTTTCACCTCCCCTATCCTACACCTATCGAATTCAAATTTTCCTCTTAACAATGCCTTTGTCAAGATATCTGGATCCTGCTCCTTTGTTGGAATGTATTGTAGCATCATAAGTCCCCTATGCAGACAATCCCACAAGTGATTGTACTTGATATCAATGTGCTTGGACATGTCATGAAATATTGGATTCTCAAAGAGTTTGATACAACTCTGATTATCAAAATAAATCATTGTCGGATCCCTCTGTTGACTGAAAATGCCACAAATATTTTCCTCATCCATAAGGACTCACATGTTGCTTGACTTGCAACCATGTATTCAACCTCTATTGCATTAAGTGCCATAGACTTATGTTTCCTGTTATACTAGGAAAATGCTTGCTAACCCAACACTGAAGATAGAAATTGAAGTAATTTTCTTGTTTGATTGACTCCCTGCCCAATCTACATCAGTGAAGCCTTAGAGATTCACTCCCTCTATCCTCATATACCACAACCCACACTTGGTTGTGCCTCTGAGGTACCTCAACACATGCTTTGTTTCCTTCCAATACAACTTGGTAGGCTTCATCGTGGCTTGACTCAATTGATTAAATGCATAGCATATGTCAGACCTTGTGTTCAATAGATACATCAAGGATCCCACAAGTTATCTGTAGATGGTAGCATCTACTGCCTCTCTTAAAGAAGCACTCTCCTTCCTCCATTTTGTATCTAGAGGTGTGTCCATAGGCTTGCAGTTCTCCATGTGAAATCTCAAAAGTGTTTAAGAGGCATGCTTCTCTTGTCTCACAGAAAACTCACAATGACCCTGCCATACTTCCAGTCCAAGGAAGTAATGCATCAATCCCATGTCTTTCATCTCAAATTCTCGCGCAAGGTCATCCTTGAAATAGTGGATCAACTACTCATCTCCTATAAGTATCAAGTCATCAACATACAAAACCAAGATAAGCAACTTTCCATCTACCACAATATGATAGAGATTGACATTTTCTTCACTTTGGGTGAAGCCCAATCCACTGAGATATGTGTTGATCTGAGTGTACCATGCTCAGGGCACCTGTATGAGACTATACAAGGCTCTCCTGAGTCTACACACATGCTCTCCCTGTCATATGTCTTAAATCCCTCTAGATCCTCTATGTAAATTTCTTCCTCAACAATACCATTGAGAAAGTTTGTCTTCACATCCATCAGATGGATCTTCCACCTCATCTGTGCAACCAATGCTAGAATGGTTATGATCAAGGAATATCTTGTCGTTGGGAAAAATGTTTCCTCATAGTCCACTTCCTCTACCTGAGAGAAGCCTTTGGCCACAAATATGGCCTTGTACTTCTTGATGCTCCCATCAGCTGCATGCTTCACTTTGTAGATCCATCTGGAACCAACCACTGACTTGTTTTTTGGCCTTATAACCACCTCTCATACATTGTTCTTCATGATGGAGTCATACTTCCCCACCATGGCCTCAAACCACACTGGTTGAGAAACTACTTCCTCAAATGAAGAAGGCTTTGACTCAATGATTTATGTCATGAGATCCATATACCCAGTATACCTATCTCGTTACCTCCTCTACCTATGCTAAGATAGAGGAGCTCCCAAATGCTATTGTGCATCCTGTACCAATCTATCAGCTTCTTTGGTTCTCTTCGTCCCCTCTTTGGAAGCTTCTAGTTGAGTGGGTGCCTCCACTCAGCCTCATCTCTGCTCCTCCACATGTGGTTGCTCCATGACCTCCTGCAGCTCTATTTGAGGCTCCTCCTTAGGAACTAGAAGTTCCTCCTCTGGTGGGATACTTAGCTCTCACTCTATAGAGCATCTCATGGCCTTCTCGTCATCAATTTTGACATATCTCCTCACTATTGTCATCCAGAGTGAGGGAAAATACGCCCTATAGTTATGTGGTGTCTTTGTGTATTCTACAAAGACTCCCATCTCAGTTGTAGGCTCAAGTTTCTTCCTGATATCCTTGGAGACATGACAATACACAGTAGCTCCCAAAATCCTAAAATGAGATACATTTGGCTTCCTCCTAGAGAAAGCTTATTCGGGTGTTATCATGCCAAGTATTCTATGAGGGCTCATGTATTGCAAATAAAATGCAGTGTTGCATGCTTCTTCGCATATATGTAATGGCAACCCCTGATCATGCAACATGGCTCTTGTTGCTCCCACTATGATTTTGTTCTTCCCTTCACCCACCCCATTTTGTTGTGGATTATGGGGTGTTATCAGTTCTCTTCTAATACCCTCTTTGGCACAAAAGTTCTTGAAGGTGCTAGAAACATATTCTCCTCCATTATCACTTCTCAGGGCCTTCAATTTTTGACCAATCTCCTTTTCAACCAATGCTTTGAATACCACAAATTTTGAGAAAACCTCATCCTTCTTCTACTTGAAGAATATCCAACATTTTCTTGAAAATTCATCAACAAAAATTACATAATAATTGTGTTTTGTTGTAGAGGTTGTGGAAAATGGTCCACATACATTAGAATGGACTCACTCAGAGATTACTCCTTCTCTTCTTTCTCGACCGTGGAAGGTGGATTTGACATATTTCCCTAATGTGCATCCCTTACAAACATGATGTTGGTCAAGGTTGCATTTCGGAAGACCGGTGGTGATTTGCTGGATGAGTTTTAAGGCTCCATGGTGTAAGTGTCCCATGTGCCTATTACAGATTTCTCCAAATCCCAACTTTGCACTTCTCCTTACTTGCTACTCAATGCAACTGAAGCTTCCACCTCAAGTTTGTAGAGATTCTTCACTCGAACTCCAATCTATTTCACTTTCCAGTAGCTACATGTCTCAGAATGGATTTCCCCTTACTGGAAACAACATCATAGCCAATATCCTCCAATACAGCTATAAAGATCAGGTTCTTCTTCAACCTAGGTACATACATGACATCTTTCGGATGAAGATGGGAGCCAAACTCCCACTTAAAGGTTACGGTACCAATTTCTTTAGTACTGTAGCACCCATCATCCCCAAGTTCTATGTGCATCTGGATAGCCTTCTCCTCTAGGCTACTGAAGACTTCTTTGGGTCCTGTCATTTGGAACGAGGCACCTGAACCTAGATACCACACACTCCCCATCGCCATGTTAGCCATGCATGCAAATAGGGTGAAGTCTAATTAAAATTGTGAGGTAAGTGCTTCACCTCCTGCTCCTACTGAAGGCTTCTTGTTAGAATTCTTGTGTACATTCTTTGTTGCATAATGTATGAATTCATGGCAGTGAAAACATTTTATCTTTCTTAGATCCTTCTTCTTGCCATTGTTCTGGCTGGAATCTAGTTTTCTTTGGGCCTTCTTGTCCTTCCCTTTATTTCCCTTTCCAACCAAGGCAAAATTCTCTTCCTCCTCAGATTTGGATATTACTCCATCTCTAGTGTTCTGCCGAATTTATTCCTACACGAAATAAGACCATAATCTCTCCCAGATTGGCAATTTGTCCCTTCCATTTACAGATTCCTGGTATTTGTGCCAAGATTTTGGGAGGACTAGGAGAGCTAGGCTCACTAGCTATGAAGCGAGAATATTTTCTCCAACTCCTCTAAGCTCATCTCGACACTGAGTAAAACTAGAGAGGTAATGTGGAATGGTTTCTCCTTTCTGCATGCAGATGTTTCTGATCTTGTCCCTCAATGCCAATTTCCTAGCATCATTTCTATTTTCAAATAACTCATTGAGGGTCTTCCACATAGAAAATGGAGTCTCTTTTCCATGTAAATTCGAGACTATGTGGTCTCTCATACTATAACACCCTCCTCCCACATTTACCCAAGTTAATCGTTCCATTGGGGTAAACATGCGATAAGAGGCTACTGTGATCTGATTCAACTCCCCATGTACAGTTAAGGAAGTGGAACAGACAAAACACAACCAATGTGATCTTCTACACATGTTACAGAACCTTTAGTAAACAACAAACCCTTCTAGGTGAAAACCCCTGAGGTAAATTGACATTTTATTGACCTAGAGCCTTATTCACTCCCATGACATGGGCATGCATGCGACTGGGACCCTCTAGTCGCTCCCATGGCAAGGGCATGCCAGTGACTAAGGAATTTTTCAACTAGTTCTGAGCCTGTGACCCCGGATTTTGTGCCACTCTTTTAGGGCCAAGATTCATGCCATTGCCTAGAGCTCCATGAAACCTTCAGTAATTATAAATAACATGGAAACAAAGATACTAATGCAAACATTTGATAATGACTTGACTGGACCCCTGCTAGCCATGGTAGGCATTTTGTCAAACATGTCCAAATATGCATTCTACAGGCCATAACATCAGATCTGAGAATAGGGGTATCATACTTATCTGATAATCGCTAAGAAGCATTGATGCCTTATCACATTAGCTACATTATCATCTATTAGGTCATATATCCATTGTACTTTCAGTTACTAATCAAAACATGATGAGAGCCATACATCAAGTTTTTCATAAAACATATTCATAACCAACATATAACCAATAGAAATAACAAGGATATAACAACCATATAATCCACATATAAGCCAGTACAATTACACATGAAATACCAAGGAGAAGAAATTATTATTAATGAATGCAAAATCCAACTAGGTTTGGGACTTGCACATACCTCCCGACCATAGATTGCCTTAACCAAATATTTCTTTCAGCTAATCACCCCCATGCCATATTCTAAGCATGAATGTTAGACTCATAACCAAAATCAACCAAGACTTCCCAAGGCTACACTACCTCACCCTCATCAATAGAACCAGACTTTACCGCAATCCCCACTAGATCACTAGGCCCTAAACAAGCATGGATGTCACCGAATTTCTCCACCTACACCGTGAGGAATTTGTCTATCTCCTAGTCTCTAGGATTTACTGTACATCCCACCATACAACGGTCGAGGATCCCTAGTCCTAATCAAGACTTCACCCTCCAAGCTTTACCGTGTATCCTGCCTTTCACCAACCAAGGATTCCCAGGCCTAGTCAAGAGAACCTACCTCTAGGCTTTACCATATATCCCACCATTCACCAGTCGAGGATTACTAGGCCCACCGAGGTAACAAAAAATATTTATTTACCCCAACCCACGGTCTAGTTCAGGGGTTACTAGGCCAACGCTTTACCGCAATCTATAGTTTGATTCAGGGATCACTAGGCCATGTGTTCTTTCTTTCAGAGACCACCTCACTTAGTTTCAAATCCATCTGGTAATCCATCTCAACCAAAACATGAGAACCCCATCACACCATGGCTATCTGGAAATGGAAAGGCAAGACTGAAGAACATTGTCACACGTGGCATAACCCATGCCAATGATATCAAGAGAAATAAATAAACACATGCATGTACCATGAATGCCAAATCTAGCAAGGAAATCACACATGCAATTAATACTTGCAAATAATCATGTTGTAGTTATTTCATCCTGCTCTACCTTGCTTAATCTTTTGCTTTCCTTTGCCTTCTTGGTCCTTCCTTTTCTTTCCTTGATCCAATGCTAGAGTGCTCCAAGAATACTCTAAGTGTCCAAGGGTATGAGAGAGAAAGAATAGAGAGAGAGCTCCAAAACTGAATTGGCAAAACGTACTAACTGATCCTCATAAACCTTTTTATTAATGAAGCCTCTGTTTTCTTCATTTTTCCATTATTTTCCTTCATTTTCCTCCTCACATGCAACCTGTGACCTTTCACCTTCCTTTTCTCCTAATTTCCATTATTTTCATAAATAAAATGTCAATTAATGCCTCATTCCTTTCCAAAGCTTTTGCCATTGCCTTTGCTAGTTTCCTTAGCCATAACAAACCAAATGAACACCCACACTATGATGTTTTTCCCAACAGTCATCTTGGAATACGTGTCCCATGACCTTGCTTATTATTTTGCCTTTATTAACTTTTATTTACATGGAATTTTGACCAGGGTTGTTACAGAACCCTCCCCCTTGGTGGAACACCATCCTCGGTGTTTAATGGCACCTACAACCAACAAAACTATTGTAAGAAAAACATATTTCCCGTGGAGCTTTATAACTTAGCTCAATGTTGTATTTACAATGATCATCCTGCTGATAAGCAAACCAACATGACACATAACAACATGAAAACCATAATGACATGACACCCATACCGCTTATTGGAGATTTATAACACAGCTCATGGCGGTATTTACATCCATATACATATGTACATATACCAAAACATCACACCAAAACATATACCAAAAACATTCACTCAACCAGTGAATAGAGAAGGATACATAGCCTGCATATGAGCCGCCATCTCCCATGAAACTTCTTCGAGCCCAAAGTGCTTCCACTGTACTTTAACCTGCTCAATTGCTCAATTTTGAAGCATGAGCATCTTTCTCTTCAATATACATTAAGGTTCCAAACAAAATTTTCCATCTGGATCCACCTATAATACAGATCAGTCAATCACATGATCAGCATCTTTAACATACTTCTTAAGCAATGACACATGGAAAACGTCATGAAATTTCATTGTCGAAAGCAGTGAAATTCGATAGGCTACTCGTCCAATCCTTTCAAGAATCTTGAAAGGTCCACAAAACTGAGGTGCCAACTTGGAACGTGATCTAATCCGCAAGGAGCTCTTCTTGGGCTTGAAGCGCAAGTACACCTGCTCCCCAACCTCAAAATTCTTAAACAACATGTTTTGATCTGCATAGATTTTATGTTTGTCATGTGTTGCCTTTAGATTAATATTTATTACCTGCATTTCATGTTCCATCTGTGCCAGCATATCCAGTCCAATCAGCACCCTGTTCACTAGATTGCTCCAACTGATGGGAGTATTACAACTCTGCCTATACAATGCCTTAAGCGAACGCATCCTCAAATATTCTTGGTACCCATTGTTGAAAGAAAATTCAACCAATGTAAGGTACTCCTCCCATATCCTTTGTTGATGCACCACATACATCCTCAACATGTCCTCCAATATCCTATTGACCCTCTCTATCTTTCCATCTATCTGCAGATGATAAGTTGTACCAAAGGCCAACTTTGTCCCCAAACCTACAAACAACTCCTTCCAAAACTTGGAAGTGAACTTAGAATCCATGTCTCACACAATCTTCTTTAGTATACAATGTAGCCTCACTACATCTCTAATGAATACCTGTGCCACATCACTAGCTGAATAAGTAGACTTCATTGAAATGAAGTGTGCTACCTTTGTCAACATGTTCACCACAACCATGATGGAATCATGCTGTTTAGATTTCCTCGACAAACCTGTGATGAAATCCATGGAAATGACCTCCAACTTCAACTCTGGAATCAAAATATGATGTAGTAGTCCACTTGGATGCTTACACTCTACCTTCGCCTACTTATAGTCCAAACATCTAGCCAAAAACTTTGCCACGTCCTTTTTCAAATTCAACCAATAATAAAAATTCTTCATTGTTTCCAGTGTCTTTTGATATCTTGGGTGTCCTGAATATGGTTTCACATGAAACTCTCTCAAGACAGTCTTCTTGAGCTCACTAATGTCTGGCACATATATCCTATCCCTAAATCTGACCAAACCATCTGCTGTGAGACGATAATCTACATCCTGGTCAACTGTACCCTGTTGTAATATGTGGATAAGATCCATGTATTTTCTATCCTATTGTCCTACTTGTAATATTTGATCATGTAAGTTTGTCCCATAAGAACTCATAATTTCTATATGATTCACTTGTATCTGCCTGCTAAGAGCATTTGCAACCCTGTTCTCTTTATCCTTGATGTACCTTATCTCAAAGTTGAACTCAATGATCGTGGCCAACCATCTAGCTTGCCTGGCATTCAGATTCGGTTGGTCAAATAGATACCTCAATCCATTGTGATCATTATTTAATACAAATCTCATGCCAAGAAGATAGTGCCTCCACATCTTCAAAACATGGATGATCACTACCAACTCAAGATCATGTGTCGGGTAATTTTGCTCGTGCTCATTTAGTTTATGTGATTCATAGCATACTACATGTCCCTCCTACATAAGGACTCCACCAAGTCTTCTCTTGCAAGCATCTATACATACCACAAACTCTTTGTCCGGATATGCAATATTTAACACTAGATCATTTCTCAACAACAACTTCAATTGCTCAAAACTTGATGCACATTCCTCTGTCCATTCAAATTTATTACCTTGCTTTTGCAGTGACGTAATAGTGTTACACATCATTTTGTCGCATTAGGAAAATGATCGTCAATTTGGATCTTTTGCCATCCATCGAAGTGTTCCAAAGGATCCCCTTGCAATACTAGAACCCAAACTATCCCAAAGAGAATGAAATTCCTGGATCTCAAAGCTCAAAACCTATTTTTGCCTTCCTGCACAGTTCCCTAGTCCATTTCTTCGCATACGCAGAAGAGACCATTAGGATTTGTGAAAAAGTGTGCTCTATCTGACATTATGGCCTACGCACATGACTTAACGCAAGTAAAAATAAAAACTAAAGCTAGAAGCATTGTTAATCGAATCTTTCCCAACTAAAAAGCATTGAATGGATACATATTCAACCCTAATACCTCCCATCATGGAGCTACTTCCCTCTCTTTGTGGAACCCCTATCCCACCATTTGTGGATCTCATCTAGGAAGAGGATTTCAAACCTCCTACTCTTGGACTATAAATAAAACATAGGTCAATGGATTAAGGAGGACCATTGAAGGTAGGCTTATGTTGCATAAATAAGGCTAGGAGGCTTTTCATCCAAGGAGAGGGTTGGAGATTGTGAGAAGAGGCTTGTAACATCAAGGCTTTGAGTTTGTAAGTTTGTTCTCCACTTTATTTAATAAAAGCAATTGTTCTTCCTAATCATGTCTTCTTTGATATATTTTTTGGGATTCCTTGATTACCCACATAGGTTATGATTGATTATTGATTCAATTTATGATATATAACAATTTAAGTAGGTCATTTATCTTTCATTCTATATATTAGATGCTTTGATCCTTTGTGTCTTTCTGTCTATGTAGATATCCTTTAAGACATCATGGAGGAGCTGTGGGAAGCATTGGAATGGTCTCTAAAGCATCAAGGGGAAGTTGATTGTCGAAGGCAATGAAAAGGACTTCAACAGGTATTTAGATAAATTGTAAGTGATCTCTCTCATATTGTTTTTTTCAATCAATCATAAGCTAAGGAAAGGTAGCAGTTATTTCTTGTTTGTTACTAGATTTCGTTTGAGATTTAGGGAAATTTGCCTTGTCCGTAAGAGGGATTAAACTGCCTAACAATTTGGAGACTCCGCTGGGGATTGTATCTCTCTCCATCACTCTCTTTGATTTTACCTTTGATCCTTTTGGTGTAGCCCTCTTTGAGTGTTTGGCAATGTTGAAAATCTAGATTTTATGACTTATTTGACTCGTTTTTATTTTTCCTAAAAATTTCATGTTGTTCGCACTTTATCTTTGGGCGCATAGCATATTTTTGTGCACTTTTTCCTTTGTAATAGTGCGTATGCGCACTAGATTGTTCTATGACATGTGCACATACTTGGAATTTTTTAAAATTCTAGTTTTCTCTTCATCAATTCCATTAAAAAAACAAAAACAAAAACAAAAACAAAACAAAACAAAAACAAAAACAAAACAAAAAAAACAAAACAAAAGCAAAACAAAACAAAAAATAAAACAAAACAAAACAAAAACAAAAAACAAAACAAAACAGAACAACAAAACAAAACAAAATAAAAAAAAAAAAAATCTTGTTTAATTACTTGTTTACCCTCTGGAAATTCTCCTCCTTATTTTGATTTGACTGTCTAGGTTGCTTTTTGAAGAATTCTTTACTTTTGCAAATTAGGGTTCAAGTTTGATCAGTGAATTGCTAATTAATCAATAGAAATACTAGTCATTGTTGAATAGCTTGAGTCAATCCTTTTTTATGTCAAAACATCAGATTAAGTACTTTGTTTTATGAATTGCAAAGTGTCATTGGTATTAGGAAAATTTAGGGTTTCTCACGAGAGCACTTGTGGTTGGAAGTTTGTTGTTTTTCCAAAGTGATTACTAGTTATTTCTTTCTATAAGACAACATAATCTTCTGCTTATAAGTGGTTTGCAACTCATTACGTCAAATTGAAATTATAACTTGTGTATGTTGAAGGAAGAATTCAGTGATTGTTTCTGGGTATGTAAGAAGTTGATAAGATCAAAATTTTGCTTTTTCTAACTTAGGTTTTGAGGAAGTTAGGTTGCATCTCTCGAAAAGAGCCAAGAATTGTGTATTTTGCATTCTCTTTGATGTGTATCTTGGAAATGATTCATTGATTCTTGTATTTTTTGAAAAGTTAATGAAATCTCTTCCCTTATTTTAGTTTCAATCGTCGAAAAGAAAAGATTACATTCCATATTTGATTGCATTAGGATTTGTGTTAAGTCATAATTCCATCAGTTTCACGTCCATTACCTTTGAGTAAATAACAACTCTTAAAATCAGCACAAATAAAATCAATCTAAACAATTTTATTATTTTAGGGCTCTTTTCCACCTACATTAGATCAGGTTGTAGAGCTTTCGAATAGGGAAGTGAGTTAACTTTCCAAAGTTGCAAACAAACATTAGCATCTTGCGATAGGGAGTAAATCCATTTACTACAATTTGGCTCTGGGAAGCTCCCCTTACAAAGGAGTTAAGCACGAGATCATGTTAGACCCAGTGGAATGATTGACCCCACTTTATTGGTTACGGTAAAGTGATTTACATGTATTAAAAATGGTGGCGAAAGGTACTTGGGAGTCAGTTTGAAGTAAACCTCATATTAACCATGCTGTGGAACTTTCAAGGGGATTGAGTTTTGTTACTTTTCCCTTGCGTGTACGTCTGATTTGCGACTACCCCCCCAGGTTAAATTGTTCTATGTCATAACCTTAGAGACCATAATCTTAGGGCTATTGCCTGAGGTGACGATGGAGGGGAAGTCTTTGTTGTACCTGGAACAAATGTTGGCTAGACTCACTTGCACCTTTTTGGAGGGTATTCTTCACTTGAGATGGCATAAGTGAGGATTACTTGCACCAAATCATGAAAATTAAGCATATTGTCAACGTAACTGGTTCCACCTGCTCTATCTTCGGCCACTTTCCACATTGATATATGCGACGTTGCATTTCATCACCAGCTAGTGATTTTATGTGAAAAGCTTGTTTGCATGGTTTGATTCCTTAGATTTACTACCACATGTTATTTGCTTATTTTTACACTTTTACAGACCTTAGATGTGGATTGTGATTTTCAATTGTTAATATTGATAGTAAATTTATCTAAGTTGAATCTAATGGCATCAATGTCGAAAGTTACTGATAAAGAATCCCCTTTTAACGGGAACCTTAATCCTCTCCCTGCTTTTGCAAATGTCAGTCCTCCTTATATGGTTACATTGTCACTTCCCGGATTCGCGATAGGTTTGCCGGTGTGGTTGTTTTCAACTTCTTTGATCCCAAATACCTAAACTATTCCACCTCAACTGAGTTCATCATCTCAACATCACCAACCTCACGTTCACCCTTTACCTTCTTAACCCAACATGTCCTCCACTCTTTCTTCTTCTTTGCTTCTAAAATCCTTGATGCTTCTAACGAGGTGACTAAGAAGAAGAAGAAAAGGAATAAGAAGAAGAAGAAAGATAAGAAATATGTCAACCAACCAACCATGGTTGTAAGTAATGGTTATGTTGAAGAAACTTCCAACATGCATTGAAAGCCCAGATACCCTTACAATATTTTTAAGGGTGACAACTTCCTTATTGATTGTCCTAGTATTCCTAAGGTCTTGAAAGTATGGTCAAAAAAATTTGATCAACCTATTGTTGATCCATCAACCAGTGATTGTGAGGTTCCTGGGAAAAAGGGTAAAGTTAGGTTTCCTTGTAGGTTATGCAAAGGGATTCATCATAGTCACCTTTTCCCTCATATGGATGAAACCTCAAAATTGTTGGAAAAACTTATTGTTTCACAGCAACAACTTCCAACTGGTTATCGTAAACTTTCTCCCAACCTACCGTCAGTTGACGAAGTGATTGATCTAATTCCAAGTACTATCAATCCCACTCTTTCATTGGATAGTGAAACACATATCACTAAGGTTGATGAGTCATTGGTTGTTCAAGTGATCAACTCGATACCATCTTCAATTGATCCCACTCTTCCTTTAGAGAGTGAATTTAATACCACTCAAGTTCTTCCGGTCACTTCATATTCTTCTACACATGGGGGCATTTCACCTGTTTCCATTAATCCCCCTCCAAGTAATGAGGCTATTTCTTTTGATTGGAGTAGACAGACAAGACCTTGTCTTCCTTCTTCCACCCCTTTCCAAATCATTGTGAAAATCTATGGTAATAATGTGTGGTGCACAAATGTTGATGAAGGTGCTTCTGTCAATATTTTATCCTCATATGCTTGGAAAGCTTTGGTATCCCCTCAGCTTGTTCCTGTTACACATAATCTTTTGGCTTTTAACAAAACCATTAGTGAGTCTTTAGGGATCCTTCCTAAGTTAACTATTACTTTGGAAGGTAAAATTGTCTCTATTGATATTATGGTAGTCCAAGGCCCCTTGGATTTCAATTTTCTCCTTAGGCGAGACTATGTTTATGCCATGAAAGTTGTCGTATCGAAACTCTTTCGCATGATGTCTTTTCCTCACAATAGAAGAATTGTGACTATTGACTAGCCTTCTTTCATTGATCTTGATTCGACTACCAACCATCTGACATCCCTGAATGTTCCTTATATGTAAGTGGTATGTTCCTTATATGTAAGTGGTCTCGTGTTTTCAATTACCGATGCAAGTGAGCCTCTCACTGTTTGCTCGACTTCTTATGACTTAAATCCGATAATTGACATAGGGAACCTTATGGGGGAAGTTGAAATGGATTTTCTGACCCCTTTTGATTCTCTTCACATGTCTTCCTTCCATAGAGCTATTCTTCCTTCTGATGAAGATCTCTTAGAATCAATGGTCGAGAAGTATCCCTTGGCATGTGTTTCCTCCAAATGGAAGCCATGATCCAAGTCACTATGAGGATGGTTCTTTTATTGTGTCAACCTCATTAAAAAATGAAATAGGTTCTTAAGAGCATAGTTATTTTTGTTTAAAGCTCGCATAAACATGAAACAACCCATGAGGATGGTTCTTTTACTGTGTCAACCTAGCTAAAAAATGAAACAACCCTAAAGGATGGTTTATGTACTGTGCTAACCAGATTAAAAAAATGAAACAAATACTTATGAGGATAATTCTTTTGTTGTGTCAAAATCGTTAAAATATGAAACAAATACCCATGAGGGTGGTTCTTTTCATTGTGTCAACCTCGTTAAAAAATGAAACAAATACTTCTGAGGATGGTTCTTTTACTGCATCAACCTCGTTAAAAATTGAAATAAGTGTCTGAGAGGATGCTTCTTTTATTATGTCAACCTCATTAAAAAATGAAACAATTGACTTTGAGAATGGTTCATTTGTTATGTCAACCTCGCTAAAAATTGAAACAAACTCTGAGCATAGTTATTTTTGTTTCAAACTCACATAAATATGAAACCACTTTATGAAATTCATGAGCATAGTTTTATTTCAAGCTCGTTAAAAAATGAAACAAGTCCCTTTTTAAATTGAGTATTTTATGTGATTTTATCAATAAACCTTTATTTCATCTGCCTATACCGTTTACTTAAGTAGATCAAACAAAGCTCAGGGGCCATGTGCCTCTCCATGGGTATATTGTAATTATGTTTTGTGTGCAACAATTTTTTGAGCATCTTTTTATGATTTTCTATTATTTTTCCTATTTATCTTCCGTTACATTTTATTACTGATGCATTGGCATTTGTAAACATCTGTAAAAAAAGTAAGAACAATATTCATCCATATATTGTACAAGATAGACTGAGATAGAAGTAGTAGTTTTCATTAAGTAAAATGTCTGTAAAAAGTGTGGTTTTTACAAAAATGTCATCCAAAGACATCATTAAAAAGCAAAATCTAGCCCTAATATTAGCAGCTATGCATGATGATCATGGTAGCAGACAATAGCGCAAGCTACTCATCATAGCAAGTGACTAATTGGTCCAGGAACCCCCATAGTGTGCCTCTTATAGCGAAGAGGCAAGTCATTAAACCCGACATCCGGGATGTCTAGGGTCAACCTATCAAGGTTGTGCTCCAGCTCTGTCAATGCCTCTATTGTTTTGAGGTTATGTACTGCAAGAGCTACAGGCTGCTCACCGCGCTTGTCAAATCTACGTTGTCTTGCCAGTCTCACCAGGCCCACATCTGCATGATCATTTCGGACAATTAGTTTTGGATGCCAAAAAACAAAAACAACATTCAAAAATTCAAAAACAACCAAAGTGTGAATTTTTTTACCTAGGTCACCCCACTACATCCCAGCTAGTAGTGACATATTTGGATCACCTGTGTAATCCATGCTTGCATATGAAAAGTCTTCAATCATGATGATTTGAATTTCCAACCATCCAAAGAAATTAGGAGTGTATCGAATCATTGACCCTTCGCGACCTCCGTGGTGTGTCATCAATGTGACCCACTTCAGCATCTGAGGATCTCGCAGTCCTCCTCCATTTATGGCTATCTGTGGAGTGAGAAGGGGGATCCTCGCTAGATCAAACGAGATGACAAAGGAACCATACCCAAAATTCTTGAGTTTGTCAGTTTTGACTCTAGTTAGTTTCCCTTTCAGGTTGGAAGCTACCCCTTCACTCTAGTTGAATATTGTAGGTTTCATGCACTCTACGGAAATCTGCATTTGTGCCTTGGTAAGCAAGTGAAGAGATGCACTTTCGCATAATCGTGCAACAGTGAAACCGATATCTCTCAAAGGAAGCCTCTCAATGGTTTTGATATCAATTCTTCCATCTTTGAGAGCATCTCCTCGAAAGCAATGTTGCAGTAGATAGGTGGTAGTTGTTTCACCACCTCGTCTATGTCCATACAGAGAAATGTCCACCCCACGGCATGGGAGCCCAGACAAGAAATAAATGTCATCGGCATCGATAGTGAGTCTATGGTCTCCAATCACAAAGCATTCTTCCTATACATTCCACTTTCTCACCATCCACTCCAGCAAGTCTAGTTGGGCCTTCATACCTGGAATTGTGAAAAAATTATACAGGCCACAGTTTCTCAATGCATGTATTGTCTCTGGATGGTTCAAAGCAACTATATCATGTTCTTCATGTTCACGCTCTCTCCACTCCATTTTTGTAGCTCAAAACCCTGGAAATAAACATGGAGGATCATTAGAATAAATCATGGTAAATTTGTGCAAAAAAATTGGTCATTTTCAATTAATTTTTCAAATCCCACGGTGTTGTGTGCAGCCATTTGTGGAAACCAGTGCGAATTTCCGCAATACTTATGCTAGAAACTGCACACATCCCATTTTTATGTGTTAAAAACTCGATCGGTGTGCGCAGACCTGATGAAGGTGAATCATGCACATCGAGGACGATTTTTCATATGATACCCCCCCCCCCCCCAAAAAAAAAAAAAATGAAAACGAAGATATCAAAGAGATGATTTACTTGGAGAAGACAACTCATGATTTGGTCTAACAGTTTGCCTAGAATCTCCCTCTGAAGTTCTTGGTGGAAAATGCACTCTATCCCTCTCAAATGGTAAAAACTTTTTACTTTTTTGGATTTTTATAAGTTTTTTAGTCCATTAAAATATTATTTTTTGCCTATTAGCCTCTGAAATCCAAATTTTTTATATTTTTGACTATATTTTTTAGTGGTGACGATAATTTTTGAGTTTAAGTGTGCAGATCATAGGTTATTTACGAAAATGAAGGCATTGAGTATGTTTTTATCAATTTTCGAACTTGTTAAAAAATTACGAAAAAGCGAAACAAGGAGTTCTCTTTTCGCCCTTTTCAGACCCCCTAAACATGAAAAGATCACCAAGTACTTGACTATTCGAACTCATAAAAATAAATGAGCAGTCATTTATTTAGTATAATTTTACCCCTTTTTTGGACTGAATTAGACTATTTACAAAAAAGGTACACGTTGACTAATCATGGTCAGTAGAGTTCTCTCTTGTATTATTTTACCCTTTTTCGAGCTTGAGAGACTAAATTTATGAAAAAGGTCATTTAAGAGTCTACTTATGTTTTTCTCCTAACTCTATAAAAATGAAAAACACCAAGCTTTACTTTCTATGGGATCATTAAAACTTTACGTTGAAAGAACTGAATGATTTTTATTTTCGTGTCTTTTCAAACTCTTTAAATATGAAAACAACATTGAGTTACCCCTTCACTAGACTTGTAAAACTTAAATAGTGCAGGACTCACCAATCATGATGGGACCAAACCGATCCTTCCAAGGGTTCGTTAAAAATGCTTCGAAGGACTCATCCAAAGGATGAGCTTACAGGACAATCATATGTGATCCTCCTCAAGCTTGCCAGTAATGGTGGGGGGGAATTTGGAAAGAACCTTTGTTTTTATATTGTAAAAGGCAGTATGTCGCTCTAGAACATGACACTCTGTCACTTTTGTGTCCGGGTTGGAAAATCCATTTGTCTCTCAGTTCACCATACCTCATTAAAAGTCTTCAGTTGGTTTTGGTATTATTTTTTAGTCAAATGCTTCCAAGTCATAATTTCGTGTCACCGATATGTTCAAGAGAAGTCCAACCTCAGTCAAATTACTTTGCTATTCATAGCCTTCAATCGTGTTGATCATCCATGAGTCAGTCTTGGATTACTCCAAACTATTGTTCTTTAAAAACTTGACATGAGTTTCATGTCGTAGGTCCTCCTACGATGGGTTGCTTCCTATCGACTTCAACTCATTATCTAGGAAGTTGATCTAGAAACATTCAATGCCTTGGAGCCTGCATGCCTTAATGATAGATTTCTCGTCTTTGACAACATGTTCTCATCATTGACCTTCGATCAAATGATTCTATGTGTTTGACATCAACACATATATTCACGCTTCATAGATTGTACTAGAAGTACCTTGAGAACCATTGTCATTATTGATGGTTTCTCTCGCGCTTGTTAATAGTTCACATCATTGACTGGTGATCAAGTGGTTTCTACAATGTTCAACTATGAGACATTCACTCGCATGGCCAGATTCGTACTAAGGATCGAGAGAAGGATATCAAGACCGTGGATCTAGTTTCATCCATCCAGTCTGCATGGAGTTATTAAATATTCATGATTGTAAACATTGATCAATTGATGGTTGTGTCCATACTATATAGTTTATTGACATGGATCTTCAAATGTATTTCCATACTAGTTCTTTGAGACATTTATATTATGAGTATGTGAATTCCTACCTCAATGATGATTTTATATTGCATTGTAACATTTAATTGATTGTTTCAGGTCTCCGACTGCAGTCTCTAACCCGAACCTTAGCATGATAAAGTGCTACAGTCATCAAATATCTCCTATGACTTTGCACTTTAGGGGCCAATCTGTTATACATCATTTTGTCAGATTAGGCAAATGACCGTCATTTTGGATATTTCGCCATCCATCAAAGTGTTCCAAAGCATCCCCCTACAAGAATAGAACCCAAACTATCCCAAAAAGAATGAAATTCCTGGATCTCAAGGCTCAATAACCTATTTTGGGATTCCTTCACAGTTCCCTAGTCCATATTTGTGCGTACGCAGAAGAGACTATTAGGAGTTGTGCAAAAGTGCATTATGTCTAACACTATGGCCTGCGCACATGAATTAACACAAGTAAAAATAAAAAGTAAAGTCTACAAGTGTTGTTAGTTGAATCTTTCCAACTAAAAATCTTTGAATGGATGTGTATTCAACCCTTATCCCTCCCATCATGGAGCTACTTCCCTATATTTGTGGAACCCCTATCCCACCATTTGTGGATCTCATCCCTTAGGAAGAGGATCCCAAACTTCCTCCTCTTGGCCTATAAATCAAACACATGCCAGGGAATTGAGGAGGACCATTGAAGGTAGGCTTATGCTACAGAAATAAGACTAGGATGCTTTTCATCCTATGAGAGGGTTGGAGATTGTGTGAAGAGACTTGTAACATCAAGGCTTTGAGGTTGTAAATTTGTTCTCCATTTTATTTTAAAAAAGCAATTGTTCTTTCCTAATCATGTCTTCTTTGATATCATTTGTGGGATTCCTTAATCACCCACATAGGTTATGATTGATTATTGATTCAATTTATGATATATGTTGAGTTAAGTAGTTCATTTAACTTTCATTCTATCTATTAGATGCTTTGATCCTTTGTGTGTTTCTATTTAAGAAAATCTTCTTCGAGACATCATGGAGAAGTTGTGGGAAGCGTTGGCATGGTCTCTAAAGCATCAAGGGGAAGTTGATTGTCGAAGGAAATGAAAGGGACTTCAACAGGAATTTCAATAAATGGTAAGTGATCTCTCTCATATGGTTTGTTTAAATCAATCATAATCTAAGGAAAGGTAGCAGTTCTTTCTTGTTTGTTACTAGATCTTGCTTGAGATTTAGGGAAATGTGTCTTGTCTGCAAGAGGGATTAGTCTGCCTAAAAAATAAGAATGCAATCTGAGAGAATTTCCGGATGGACCTCCCATAGTAACCTACTAACCCCATAAATGATATTACTTCATCCACGTTTCTAGGAGTTACCTACTCCATGATAACCCTCACCTTATCTGGATCCACTGTTATGCCTTCCTTGGAAACCATATGCCCCAAGTAGTGTACCTTTGTTTGAAATAAACTGCATTTGTTGAGCTTGGCATACAATTGATGTCTCTCAGCAATCTCAACATTATTGCTAAATGTTCGGCATGCTCTTCCTCATTTTCAGAATATATCAAGATGTCATCAATGAATACAATAACAAACTTGTCCAGATAAGGACCCAACACACTATGCATCAAGCACATAAAAGTAGTTGGAGGATTAGTCAAACCAAATGGAACTACAGCAAAACCATAATGCCTATACCTGGTCCAGGAATTTGTCTTGTAAATGTACTCTTCTTTAATGTGTATTTGATGATATCCAAATATCAAGTCAATCTTTGAGAACATTGTTGCTCCCTTCAACTGATCAAATAAGTCATCAATCCTCGGAAACAGATACCTATTCTTGATGGTCACTTTGTTCAACTGCCTATAATCAATGCATAACCTGAGAGTACCATCCTTCTTCTTCACAAACAATACTGGTGCACCCCAAGGCAATACACTTGGCCTAATGTATCCATTGTCAAGCATTTCCTTCAACTTCAACTTTAGCTCTACTATTTCCAATGTGCTCATCCTTTAAGGTGCCTTTGATGTTGGCATTGCCCCTGGTACCAACTCAATAGAAATATGCACTTCCCTATGAGGTGGCAACCCTAAAATATCTGCTGGAAACACATCCTAAAATTGCTACAAGATCGGGTACCTTCTCAATACCTTTGAATCCTCAACATCCTTACCTTTATCACTAGAAATATGCACTACAAATAACAAACACCCTTTTCTGCAACTTCGCTTTACTTGCATAGTTGTCACCATTCTAACTAGTGTTGCCTTCTTCTTACCTTGCAAAATTCTTTGTTCTCCATTTTTATCCAAGCACTCAATGGCTTTGTCGTAACAATCTACCTCGGTCCTATGAAGATATAGCCAGTCCATACCCAATAGCATACTATATGATCCCAACGGCAATACATTCAAATGTGTTTATGTAGGCATATCGTTCAACTCAAAAGCACAAGCTCTTTCCCAATGATGAACTCTCTTATTGGTGCTTGTAGCCAACTGCACTAACCAAGATTTTCCATGCAATTATTTATTCAAACCACACTTATCCACCAAGTCAGGATTAACATAACTATAATTAGATCCATGGTCAATCAAAATAGAAACAATTTGATCACAAAGCTTAACGTCCATCTCAATGATAGATGCTTAGTGATTTGCCTGCCTATTATCTAGCTTTGCATAGATATAAGGAATGTTATGCTCAATATCCCAAATAGTCTGTGCCTCCTGTGCACTATAGATCTAAGGCCTACCACCTTGATTCTACGGACAATCTCTCCTAAGATGTTCCTTACAACATGTCCAACACTCCAACCATCCTATACCATCACCTCTATTCCGTTGTTGTGACCCATGTCCTTATCTAGCTACATTGGGCTTCTTGTATGGTGCAACATTCTCTTTCTCTTCTGTATTCTAAGGTCTTATTCTTTTTGGCTTCCATTTATCCTTATCTTTATCTTTCCCTTTCCATCCTTGCTGAGATTTTGTCTTACGCTTTGACTATTCGTAGTAATGTTTCAATTTCTCAATAACTTCCTCAAGTGACCAAGGCTCATCATACTCAATCTGATCTCTAAAATCTAATGGCAATCCACTGAAAATTCTTTGAACTTTGGCCTTCTCATCTTTAGGATATGGTACATACATCAACAACTCCAAGAACTTGGTTGTGTACTCCTCATTTGTCATTGATCCCATGTTTAGCTCATAGAACTCCTTGGCTTTGTTGTTGTAGTACCTCTCTGACAGGTACTTCTTCTTGAAAAGTCTCTTGAATTCATGCCAACTCAACTCTTCAGTTATGATGTCTCAAACCCACTTCACATCTTCCCACCAGATGTTTCTTTCCCTTTGAGGCTGAAGATAGTTATTATAGCCTTCATATTCTCTGTGTACTCATGCAACTCAAAGAATTTATTCATCCCAAGTAGCCATGCTTTTGCGTACTCTGGCTTCTTCAAATCTCCATCAAAGGTAGGTGGCTTAGCTTTCTTGAACTCATTTGGCAAGTATCCTCTGCCACTCGTCTCGTAAGGGTTATAATGATGACAATCATAGTGCCTGTCAGAACCAAAACTAGAATAGTACCTATGTCCATCACCTCTCCTATTTGAAGTATCCAAGAGCCCGTCATTTCTAACCATGTCATCCTTATCTGACCTGTAACCACCATGAGACCTACTACCATATTCCCCATTAGTTATATTCTCCTACCCATGGCTGATCCGAAGTGGTCCTTGTATCTGTAATTCTGAAAAACTCTGAAGGGTTATTGCAGTAACTTGCGCTTGTTTTTCTTGTGCCTGCATGATTATGTCATTATATGCTTTACAAATTCTAATTTCTACATTCAAACTTCTCAATGTGTCTCTTAAGTCAGAAGAACTCCTAACACCACACTGCTCATCTGATCCATAGGGAGAGTCTCGCAAACTGTAGTCTACAATCTTGCTAGTCATCTTTGATCTCTTTCCTGCTAAGCATACCATGTCAGATAAACCAAAATATAAACATAATTAACATACCTCAATATAGTTCAGGGAGGATATTTCATATGCAAGATCAACCAGATTAGCACAATACATGTATAATCATAATCACATCAACATATAACATCAGTTTAACCATTATCTAGTTATCAATGCCTAATTATACCAATCACATATCATGACCCAAGGCATGATAACTACACCCATATCAATGTATGCATAACAATATATAAGCACTGACATGAATAACCAATGCATAACCGATATACACTCATGACGACCACATCCAACAACACACCATCCACTTTCACATAGCAACACAAATGCAACCATGACCAACATCATGCATACACAACAAGTACATAGCCCACAAGCATAGAGAACACATATATGCAACTAACATGAATGTATGACCAACACACCACCCAACCATTCCAAGGGGTGAATCATGCTCTAATACCACTCTGTAACAACCTCCTCCCACATTTACCCAAGTTAATCAGTTTGTTGGGGTAAACATGTGACAAGAGGCTACCATGATATGATTCAACTCCCCATGTACAGTTAATGAAGTGGAACAGACATGGGCACACATGCGACTAGGACCCTCCAGTCGCTCCCATAGCAAGGGCATGCCAGCGACTAGGGACTTTTTCAGCTAGTTCTGAGCTTGCGACCTCGGATTTTGTACCACTTTTTTAGGGCTAGGACTCATGCACTACACAGAACTCCGTGAAACCTTCGGGAATGATAAATAACATGGAAACAAAGATACGAATGCAAACATTTGATCAATGAATTGATTGTACCCCTGCTAGCCATGACAAGCATTTCGTCAAACATGTCACAAATATGCATTTTATAGGTCATAACAACATATCTGAGCATAGGGGTCTCATACTTATCTGAGAATCGCTAAGAAGAATTGATTCCTTATCACATTAGTTGCATTATCATCTATTAGATCTTATATTCATTGTACTTTCAATTACTAATCAAAACATGATGAGAGCCATACATCAAGTCTGTCATAAAACATATTCATAACCAATAAAAATAACAAGGATATAACAATCCACATATAAGCCAGTATAATTACACATGAAATACAAAGGAGAAGAAACTATTATTAATGAATGCAAAAGCCAACCAGGTTTGGGACTTCCACATACCACCCGACCATAGATTGGCTAAACCAAATCTTTCTTTCTGCCAATCGCCCTCGTGCCATATTCCAATCATGAATGTGGGACTCATTACCAAAATCAACCAGGACTTCCTGAGGCTACACCATCTCACCCTCATCAATAGAATCAAGCTTTAGCGCAATCCCCACTGGATCAATAGGCCCTAAACAAGCATGGATGTCACCGTATTTCTCCGCCTACGCCGTGAGGAATTTTCCTGTCTCTTAGTCTCTAGAATTTACCGTACATTCTGCCATACTACAGTTGAGGATCCCTAGGCCTAATAAAGACTCCACCCTCCAGGCTTTACTGTATATCCTATCATGCACTGGCCATGGATTGCTAGGCCTGATCGAGGGCACCCACCTCTAGGATTTATTGTATATCCTGCCATTCACCAGTCGAGGATTCTGAGGCCCACCAAGGTAACACAAAATCTAGCTTTATTGCAACCCACAGTCTGCTTCAGGCGTTACTAGGCCAAGGTTTTACCACAATCCATAGTCTGATTCTAGGATCATTAGGAAATGTGTTCTTTATTTTAGAGACCACCTCACTTAGTTTCAAATCCATTCGATAATCCAGCTCAACCAAAACATGAGAACCCCATCATACCATGGCTATCCAGAAATGGCAAGGCAAGGTTGAACAACATTGTCATACCTGGCATAACCCATGCCAATGACAACAAGAGAAGCAAATACACACATGCATGGAAAATATAGCAAGGAAATCACACATGCAATCGATACTTGCAAATAATCTTGTTGTAGCTGCTTAATCCTTCTCTTCCATGCTTAATCTTTTGCATTCCTTTACCTTATTAGTCCTTCCTTTTCTTTCCTTGATCCAATAATAGAGTGTTAATAGAGAGAGAGCTCCAGAACTAAACTGACAAAAGGTACCAATTCATCCTTAGAACCCTTTTTATTAATGAGGTCTCTATTTTCTTGAATTTTCCATTATTTTCCTTCATTTTCCTCCTCGCATGCAACCTGTGATCATTCACCTTCCTTTTCTCCTAATTTCCATTATTTTCATAAATAAAATGTCAATTAATTCCTCATGCCTTTCCAAAGCCTTTGCCATTGCCTTTGCCAATTTCCTTAGCCATAATAAACCAAATGAACACCCACACTAGGATGTTTTGCCCAACATTTAACATGGAATACGTGTCCCTTGGCCTTGGTTATTATTTTTCCTTTGTTAACTTTTATTTACATGGAATTTTGACCATGGTTGTTACACACACCCTCTAGGATGATCCTCCTGGATATTACAATATCCTTCTTCCACTGAGCAAGTTCTTGTGCATCAGATGTTTATGGTTGTGGAATGTCAATTTTGGTGTAATCTAGCACACCATTATCATTGAGCATTGCTTCCATCATGTCCTTCCAAGCTATGAAATCTGAGGTTCCCTCTAAGGCGTACTCCAATCTCAATCCATTAAAAGATAATTTCTCGTACGGAAGAAAACTACTTCACTGAATCTGCAAATCGAAATCTCAAAAGGAGAAGCTCTATTGACTTATTTCTAGTGTGATTTATGCTCTGATACCATGTAGAAATTAATAGAAATTTTTTATTACTAATGAAATCAAACTAAAATCAAGAGATTACAAATTTCCTATACTATTATGTGGAATGGAAATCACAATTTAGAAACACATGCAATGGCATGCAACCATTGAAACCACAAGAACACAATGTTTTACAGGAACCCAAATCAGAAAAACCCCTCTACTACTTTTCATTGATTAGATGAGAATGAGAAACTATTACAATGTCTAGCTTCAAATCTAAAGCACACCCTACACTGTAAACTTGTTCTCCTGCTCACTATCCTGCTCTGGGAAACACTTAGCCAATTCAAGGCAACAACTTGCTCCTATTTCCTTGCGTAATCTTGGAGGAAAATAGCTCCTAAAAGATAGGAATTTTCTCCTATTTGCTTGCGCAATTCCCAAAGAATGATTCACCTGCTTAACCACCAAGCTTGTACACTCAAATAGTATACAATTGATGATTAGAATGTGCCTTTCCCTCCAGTGCATCTTGGTAATTCGAATTCCATTCATGTCTGGGCTAGTTTTAGCTGATTTACTAGTTTAACTGAGATATCACTAAGTTAACAAGAGTTTTACTACTCAACTAACCTTTATCTGACTCAACTAGGTACTTGAGCTCAATTACCTGAGTCAAACTGAAAATAACTGATCTATATTGCTAAATTTTGGCAATAACTACATGCACAATATTACTTCTAGCCTGTAACTTGAATTTACGTAGTAAACTAGTAGACAAATCCATGTCACACAAGTTAACTACGATCCAAGTCATCCTATTGATGGGGAAAATCGAATTACTAAATTTAACGAAGGCACAAGTCAAATTCGGCCTTTCTTGCTACAATTTTTAACAAAGGAAACAACAATTGTGATAACGATGTTGTGACTAAGGAAACAACAATTGTGATAACGATGTTGTGACTAAGGAAATAACAACTATAGAAGCAACATTATGGTTTACGAACGACAATTGCAATAACATCATAATAACAACGTTTTTTACAAGAAAATGATCGTGATGTTTCCCAAAACAAAGAAAATATACACACCATAAGAAAATAAGGACTATTTACATTGTGGACATGGCAATAAAGGCTTTCAAAGAAATTTTACCTGATTGTGGTCATGGGGATATTCCCCCCCTTGGCTGCAACCTGTAATTTTGCATCATTATTGATTTCATGAAGAAATGACTCTTTTATGAGTGGTTGGTGGTACAAGCGAAGTTGGTGACCATTAACGAGGAAAGAAATTCCAGAGTCCTCAATCGTAGTAAGGCATATTGTCCCATTATCATAGATTTCATTGACTTCGTACAGACCTAACCACCTCATTTAGATCTTACTTGGAAAGTCCTAGAATCTAGAATCAAATAACAACGCCTAATCCCCCTTCTCAAAAGGCTCCTTTTTAATCAAATGACCATTCCACTTAGCTCTTTATTGCTGAACTATAGTTGTACGTTGAAGAGCGGCAAGGCACATTTCATCCATTTCGTTAAGTTCTTATAGGTGTTGTTTTTGTGCTTCTGAAAGGTCCAGACCAACTTCCTATGCAATTCTAAGAGTCTTAGCTTCAAATTCAATTAGGAAAATAGGCTCCCTACCAAAAACAATTTGATAAGGTGAAAAGCCGGTAGTATTGCCAGGTCGTCTGATAAGCCCACAAGGCTTCCGAGAGTTTAGATGCCCTATCCCCACAACTTGTAGATACTGTCTTAGTTAGGATTCCTTCCAAGACTTTATTTGTGCTTTCCACTTGAGTGTTTGCTTGTGGATGGAAAGGGGAAGCAACTCTATGCTTGATGTGATACTTTTGCAGGGTGGAAGAGATTTTATGGGCCATAAAATTTGATCCTCCGTCAGTTACAAGTTCTCGAGGCAAACCATATCAGACAAATAGTTCAAATATAAAGTTGATTACTACCTCTTCTTCGGTTGTCCAGACTGCTACTGATTCCACCCATTTCATTACATAGTTTGTGCATACTAAAATGTATGATTTTTGGTTTGAAGGCGGACTAATGGGACATACAAATTCCATCGCCCATCTCTCAAATGGTTCCAATACAAGTTGTGGCAAGAGAGACATTTCATCACCCAGATGGGATGACCCATCCTTTTACAACTATTACAACTTGTTGAAAATGCAGCAAGAAATTTCTAATTTAATTTTTCCTTGATTAAATTAGGAGAAAATCAAAAGTCCACATTATAAGACAACTTGAATGAGTTAATTGAGCTGTTATCACTCAGTTATCTTAGTTAATTCAAGTTGAGGGCTTAACTTGAGTTATGTACAATGATTCGTAAATTTTAGTAGCCTAGCTTCAGTTAATTTTAGTTGTAACAATTTAATTGAGTTAAATTGAGTTAAGGTCAGTGAAACTAGTTCCAATTGTTGAAGGAACTAGTAGGAGGTCTAGCAGTGGGGTGCAACTTCAGTGTTCAACCAGTTAACTAATCAATCAACCTTAATTAACTCATGCATGCATGAAATTAGAGTTACCAAATTGAGATTGGAGTTCAAGGGGAATGTACTATCAGTTATCTACAATTCCAAATTGTATAGGTGGTGCATGCAGTCAGAGAAGGGGCCTACAAGGATTGCGCAATTCTAATTGGGAATTTCCCTAGTTAATAAGGGGTTAATTCCTTGAGGAACATGCAAGGAAATAGGGACATGGGCAAGCTTGGATTTGGTTAAGTGTTGACCAGAGCTTGTCTAGGAAGCAGTGAGATAGATTATACTAGTGCAAAGGTTGCTCGAGCTTGAGCAAGCATTGTATTTCTTCTCTATTTTCAGGCTAATGTAATACATATAGGAAGGGATTTGAGCAGTTTCTTTACACTAAGATATATCTCTGAGCATATGTGGTTGAATCTTGTCTCATGTTGATGTTGAGATTTCTCGATAGTTTAATTGTTTCAGTTGATGAGTAGATTATATTCAAGTCTTTTGTTTTAGCATATTACATAAGAAGTTTGAATCTACAAGGAATTTCTACATGGTATTGGAGCGAGAATCATGATAGAAGAGAAGAATTTGAGTTTGTCTTTGTAGATGAATCAAATTTGTAGTATCATTCTTCAAAGCCAGCAGGAGGTCGTTCTATGGATTGACACTCGAGTATGCCCTTGAGGGTAGCTGGAAATATATTGATTGGAAGGACATGATGGAGGCAGTGTTGGAAGATAACAAGAAGATGGGTAAGAATCCCTCAGGAGGAGTGGCAGGTGAAGCTCTTGCTTCACAATTCGAACTTGATTTCACCCTCATCGCTTGTATGGTGAGCACCGGTAGTGTGCGGTATATGGATAGTGGAGCATCATTCCATATGACAGGAAAACGAGAATTCTTTAGTGACTTGGAGGAGAAGGACATTCAGAGGCAAATTGAAATGGGAGGTTACGAAAGGTATAGTTCTACTGGTATTGGTACAGTTACTTTTCAGAGGGATTATGGCTCCCCTCTTAAATTAAAAGATGTGATGTATGTTCTGGGTCTGAAGAAGAATCTTGTTTCAGTTGCTATGTTGGAAGACCACGACTACAATGTGATATTTGGAAAAGGAAATTCTTTCCTTAAACACATCACCATAGGGTAGGTGAAGCGGATCGAGGTTCGGGTGAAGAACCCCTACAAATTGGATGTAGAAGATTGTGCAACATTGTGCACAAAATCAGAGAAAGTGTAGAGCCGAGACATTGGTGAATTATGGCATAGAAGATTGGGCCATTTGCACCATGGAGCCTTGAATATCATGCAACAAATTTCTATAGGACTTCCCAAGGGTGCACTAGAGCAAAGAGATACATGAAAAGGGTGTACATTGGGGAAGTACACAAAAGGCACCTTCAATGAGCGGGACAGTAAAGTGCAAGTAGTCCTTGAAAGAGTTCACTTGTATGTGTGTGGACCTTTCTCGACAGCCTCCACGACCAAGCATAGGTATTATGTATTATTTGTAGATGATTTCTCACAGAAGTGTTGGATCTTCTTCATGTACAAGAAATACCAAAAATTATCCAAATTTGTTGAGTTTAAAGCACTTTTTGAGAAAGATATTGGCAAGAAAGTGAAGGCTCCCAGGAGCGACAACGGTGGAGAATATATGTCGAATGAGTTTAAGAACTTTTGTGCAAAAGAAGGCATTCGACGAGAGTTGACAACGCCTCATAACCCACAACAGAATGGGGTGGTTGAGAGGAAGAATAGATGTATTGTGGGAGCTGCATGGGCCATGTTGCATGATCAGTGCCTACCGTTGCACTTTTGGGTTGAAGCATGCAACACAGTTGTTTATTTGCAGAACAAGAGTCCTCACAGGATTTTTGGCATGAGTACACCAGAGGAAGATTTTTTAGGGAAGAAACTAGATGTGTCACACTTCACGATATTTGGATCATTAGTTTACCGTCATGTTTCCAAGGATGCAAGGAAAAAGCTAAAACATACAGTTGAGTTGGGCATATTTATGGGGTACATTGATACACCTCAAACCTATAGTGTGTACTTTCCATCTCTCGGGATGACAGTTGTCAGAAGAGATTACAAGTTTGATGAGGAGAAGGCAATGAGGTGTTCCCTTGAGAGGGAGCTTTAGTTGCATTCGGAGCAGGATATTTTGGCTCCAAAGGAGGAACCTCGGGAAGTTTTGGAGTAGCCACAAGCAGATGTAGAGAGAGTGGATACTTCCACTCAAGCAGAGACATCCAATGATGGAAGGAAGTGCACCATAGAAGCTAAAAAATTATTGAAAGGTGCTAGAGAGAATGTGGGAGCACCCACATCACGGCGCAAGCAAAGGAAGTCACCAAATCAGTACACTGGCTACATGGCTCTGATGAGTGAGCTTGTAAAGACTGGGCCATCCTCATTCGAGGAAGCAATGCAGAAACCAGTATTGGTTGATGCCATGGTAGATGAGTATGACTCCATTATCAGAAATAGTGTTTAGGAAGTGGTCCCAAGACCATAGGATAGGTCAGTGGTAGGTTCTAGGTGGATCTACAAGGTGAAGCAAGTAGCAGATGGAAGCATCGAGAAACACAAAGCCAAATTTTTGGCCAAGGGGTTCTCTCAGGTGGAAGGAAATAACTATGAGGAGACCTTTGCTCTAGTTGCAAGGTACTCTTCAATCAGATCAATTCTTGCTCTTACATCGCAGATGGGATAAAAGATACATTAGACGAATGTGAAGACGACATTCCTCATTGGAGTGATTGAGGAGGAGGTGTACATTGAGCAATCGGTAGAATTTGAGACCTTCGACAGAGAGTCCCATGTGTGCAAACTCAAGCAAGCGTTGTATGGATTGAAACAAGCACCCCGTGCTTGGTACACTAAGATTGACAATTATCTCACTGGGTTGGGCTTCACCAAAAGTGAAGCAGATGCAAACCTTTACCATATTTTTGTTGAAGGTAAATTATTGATTATAGTATTATATGTAGATTATTTAATTTTAACCGGTGATGAGAATCTGATCAAGTCTTGCAAAGAGGATTTTGCAAGAGAATTCGAGATGAAGGACCTAGGGCTCATGCATTATTTCCTCGGTATGGAAGTATGGCAAGGAGATGGGAACTGTTGTCTCTCAGGGAAAGTATACCAATGATATACTGAAGAAGCTCCACATGGAGAGAAACAAACCCATGGAGACTCCTCTAGTAGGGAATTCAAGGAAGGAAGATGTGACTTCAGGTGAAGGAGTGAAGGCTACCATCTAAAGGCAGCTTGTGGGTTCACTTATGTATTTGGTGAACACATGACCGAACATGTGTTATGCAGTCAACCAACATAGTCAAGCTATGGTTAAGCCAACCAAACTGTATTGGAAGGAAGAAAAGCATGTGTTGACATACCTCAGAGGCACCACTCAGTTTGGTCTTTAGTACAGGTAGATAGAGGGAGTGAAGCTGCAAGGCTCCACAAATGCAGATTGGGAAGTAGTCCATCAGACAGTAAGAGAACATCAGGAGGAATTTTTAGTGTTGGGTCAATAATGGTTTCTTGGTACAGCATGAAACAACGTTTTGTTGCACTCAACTCGGGAAAGGAAGAGTATGGCTTCTAGCCAAGCAACATGGGAGGCTATCTGGATGAGAAAGATCCTTGTTTGGTTATTTGGTCATTGGATCCCAGAGTGATTTACTATGACAACCAAAGTTGTATCAAACTCTCTGAGAATCTAGTTTTTCATGATCGTTCCAAGCATATCGACATCCGTTATCACCATCTATGAGATTATGTGTAGAGGAGAATCATGTTGTTGGAGTACATTCCTACAGAGGAACAAGATGCAGATATTTTGACAAAGGCATTGTAAAGATGCAAATTTGAGTTCCACAGAGGCAGGATCTGGGTAACAGATACTCTCTTTCTTGCAGAGAGGGAGTGTTTAAAATGCAGCAATAAATTTCTAATTTAATTTTCCCTTGAATTAAATTAGGAGAAAATCGAAATTCCACATCATAAGAAGACTTTAATGAATTAATTGAGTTGTTATCACTCATTTAGCTTAGTTCATTCGAGTTGAGGGATTAACATGAGCTGTGTACAGTGATTCCTAAACTTTAGGAGGCTAGGTTGAGTTAATTTCAGTTGTAACAATTTAATTCAGTTAAATTGAGTTAAGGCCAGTTAAACTAGTTCCAAATGTTAGAGGAACTAGTAGGAGATCTAGCAGCGGGGTGTAGCTTCAATATTCAACCAGTTAATTGATCAATCTGCCTTAATTAACTCATGCATGCATGAAATTTGAGTTACCTAGTTGAGATTGGAGTTCAAGGGCAGTGTCCTATCAGTTGTAGACAATTCCAAATTGTACAGGTGGTGCATGCAGTCAGAGAAGGGGCCTACAGGGATTGCACAATTCTAAATGGGAATTTCCCTAATTAATAAGGGGTTAATTCCTTGAGGAATATGCAAGGAAATAGGGACTTGGGTAGGCTTGGATTTGCTTAAGTATTGACCAAAGCTTGTCTAGGAAGCAATGAGATAGATTATACTAGTGTGGAGATTTCTCACGCTTGAGCAAGCATTATATTTCTTCTCTATTTTCTGCCTAATGTAATACACATAGAAGGCGTTTTGAGCATTTGCTTTCCCCTTGGATAAATCTCTGAGCATATGTGATTGAATCTTGTCTCATGTTGATGTTATGATTTCTCGATCATTTAATTGTTTCCGGTGATGAGTAGAGTAGATTCAAGTCTTTTATTTTAGCATATTACATAAGCAATTTGAATCTACAATGAATTTCTACACAAATCTAGACATATTTCTTGGCGTCTTTGAATATCATAGGCAAAAAATAGCCGATTTGCAATACTTTATGCCCAGTCTGGCGATCGACAAAATTACCTCCATAGGGTTCATTGTAGCAGGCCCTAATGATATTGTAGGTATCATCCTCTCTAATGCATCTGCAATCTTGGAGATTTGCCCCTGTATGAAGGAGATAACCATCTATCCATGAGAATCGAGCATTTTGTTGAATAATGTGCTTCTTTTGTCGGAGTGACAGATGTGATGGCAATTTTCTAGTTGCTAAATAGTTTTCAATGTCAGCATACCACAAAGTTTTTTAGCAGTCATTGCAAACAAATGTTCATCGGGAATAAACCTTCCACTTGTGAAGAATCGGCTGCAGGTGGAATTCTTGACAGGAAATCTGCAACATGGTTATCTTTTCTCGAGCGGTCCTTTATAGTGGTTTTGAATTCCTATAATAAAAGTAACCAATGAGTTACTCTGCCATTGGTAATAGGCTTATTTGCTAAATATGCAATAACATAATGATCATTATACAAGAAAAGTGGATACCCTGTTATATAATGACGAAATATGTTTATAACATAGACAACAACCATAACTTCTTTTTTTGTCACTGTATAATTTAATTATGCAGATGTTATGTTTTTGTTCATATAATAAATTGCTTAAGGATTATTATCCTCGTCCTATCCCAGGACTTCCCCTATCGTCGTATCAGATGTATCTGAATATATATCAAATCATAGGCTCCAGTGTGGTCCCCACAACACAAATGTTATTGATGCCATCTTCTTCAACTCTACAAAAGCATTATCATGCTTGTTATTCCATTCGAACTCCACATGTCCAGTTAATGCATACAACGATGCTACAATTTTTGAAAAATGTGTTATGAAATTACAGTCGTATCTAGCATAACCAAGGAAGCTACGTACCTCTGTTGGTGTACAAGGAACAAGGAGTTTGAGTATTACCTTGATTTTAGCTGAATCTACTTAAATACCTGCAGCAAAAATAAAGTACCCCAGGACTACACCCTCTGTCATCAACATATGCCATTTCAAATTACTTAGGCATAGTCTGGTAGTTATACATCTTACAAGAAAATTTTCCAAATACTCCAAAGCTTCACCAAATTCATTACCATAAAGAGTAAAATCATCCATATAAAGCTCAAGTCCATCATTGATTAAATCAGAAAATATACTCAAAATTGCTCTCTGAAAAGTGGTTGGTGCATTACACAGCCTAAATGGTAAGACCCTATATGAAAATGTTCCCCATGGACACGTGAACGTAGTTTTGTCTAGATCCTCTTAAGCAATCTGAATTTGATTGTATCCACTAAATCCATCTAGGCGGGAAAAGTAATGCTTCCTAGCAAGTGTATCAAGGACTTGGTCTACAAATGGGAGAGGAAAATAATCTTTCTGTGTGGCCTTATTTAGTTCTTTGTAATCTACACAAATCCTCTATTTTCCATTCTTTTTAGGAACTAACACCAATGGTGAAACCCATTGGCTATCAGATATAGCAAATATAAAGTTGACATCAAGTAGTTTTTGGAGTTCTTTCTTAACTATGTCCCTAAGATGTGGATTCAATCTCCTTTGTGGTTGACGAATAGCTCGAGCATCTTTTTCAATGTAAATGTGTTGCATACATAGTTGTGGATCAATGCCTTTCATGTTTGCATAATCCCAGGTAAAGGTTTGTTTGTATTTTTTAAGGATTTGGATAAGTTTCTCATGTTCAAGGTCATCAAGACAAGCATTAATATTCAACATTTTTCTTGGTTCAATCTCAACAGGGATATTGTTATGGACTGTGGTTGTACGTATGTGATCATTATTTGACTCCTCCATTAGATCACCTTAGGCTTCATTATCGAGCATGAATTTCAACATTTGACATGTTGGATGTCATACGATGGAGGGTTGACTGATAAAACCATTGATTGTATCATCCTTAGTCTATCTCTTTAAAATAAAGGCTTTGTCAAGGGTAAGAGGAGAACATAGTTTGCCTTCTTCGTACTTAGGAGGAAGCCACTTAAGATTATCGAATGACATGTTGGGTTTAGAAAGTGGGTATATAATAAGGTTCTTAATGGCGATTCCTTTGGAAATAGTCATGCTTCCAGGCTGACACCCAATGTATGCATCAACAGTGGCGAGCCACGGTATGCCCAATACAAGAGGGTGTTCTTCCATCTTATTTTAAGGATTGAGAACCAAAAAATCTATCAGATACTCCCAAGAATCCACTGAGACAATAATATCATCCAGGGTTCCTTTTGGTTTTATCACAGATCTGTCAACTAACTCCAGCATGGTTAGGGTTGGTTTTAATGTGTTTATTCCAAGGAAGGAATAAGTCCTTAAGTCCACTAAAGTATTTGGAAAGCCAAGAACCTGAATCTAAATGGTGACCACAGGATTTCCTGGATCATCATATTTGATGGGTATTTTCCTTCCTAAAATAACATCATAAAGTTTCCCAATGACATGGACTGTAGGAGGGTTTTTTTTATTTTTTCCAAGTTTCTTAACACATAGATCTTTGATATTTTTTGCATAAATAGGTATGTCTCTGATAGCTTGGAGAAGAGGAATTTTAATACACAAGTTTTTTAATTCCCCTACGAAATCAAATTTAGGATTTGTGAATGGTCTTACTATGGCCAATCTTTCTGGAAACAGAGGAGAAACATCTGTGATTTTACTGGGATCTTCATTCTTAGTCAGTTTACTAGGTGATTATGTTTAAGTGATAGTCACGATATAAGGGGATTTTTTAGTGATGATACTCTTTAGCAATTTTTTTATCTTTTGATTACTCTACGTTCCTTGGGGGGGTCCTCTTGAAAAATGGTCTACCCAAATCTTAAGTGGGTTTCATTACATTCTAAGGACAGAGGACAACAGTCAGAAGTATCAAGGATTTATAGAAGTTGCATAGGCCTATTGTTTGGAATTGGATTTGGTTGTGCAGGTAGTTGATGGCATAACAAAGGTAGAGTGTTTGGGGGTAACTGAAGTGGTGGTTGTGATTGAGGCAGTGTCCCCAATGATTGGTTGATAGGTCCAGAGGGGCACTACAAATTTTGGGACCACATTAGCCCCTGAGTAGGTTGGTTTGACCATTGTGAGGGATACAAATTACTTTGTGAATTCTACTATGGGGGTGCAAAATATTGTTGATTCGACCAAGAAGGTCCAGGAAATGGTTGAGTTGACCAATGTGATGGGGGATATGGTTGAGGTTTCCAGGCAGTATTGGAATGTTGTTGACCCTACCAAGTTAGCCCAAGAAATTGTTGTTGACTATATTATCCAAAAAAAAGCATGGAAGGGTCTTGAAATGTACCTATGGTACAATTAATTTGGCACAGTCATCATTGTGCCATGAAATATGCTAGTTTTGGCTCTTTCTCAACTGCCTTAAAGATAACCTTCAATACGGGAAGAGAGGGGCAATGATCAGTTGAGTGTTATTTGGTACAAATAGCACAAATTTCAACTATATCCAATGGGCCTTCCTTACGGTCATGCTTTCATCAACAACGAGGGCAAAAAATTTTAATGCGTATTCTGCTTCATCCTTCTTCTGCCTTACCTACAAGACATTAAATTGTGTAGTTAGCGTGATTAATATATCAATCTTAAAATTTTCCAACATATTACCAATTTTTGCAGGCGTGACTCCTCCGCCTATAGTTCTATTTGTTCTATTGAGCGCATCATGAGTTCCGAGCTTAGTTTGTGTGCTTCCGCGCAAACACCTAATACACAATTTCACAATATCGTCATACTCTTTTTGGAAATATCACCTTGCCCCATTAGATTAAGCACTTATATCCATTCATCATTCATTCCTCTAATTAGGCAAGTTTCAGTACTTCTTTAGGTAGAGTGGTGTATGGTGATATTTGCAGGTTATATTGGAACCTCTTTATATATTCTTCTAAAGTCTCATCATCCTTAGATGCCATTTTGAATATTTCTTCCTTTAAATCTCTGGATCGACAATAATCCTAATATTTAGTAAGGAAGGCTTGTTTCATATCGTCCCATGAGTTAATAGTATCGCCCCCAATCCCATGAACTAGCGTAGTGTTTATCCCTTTAGTGTGGAAGGAAACAACTTTAGTTTATGGGGGTCACTAGTGTAGTCATATCCCCGACATTGAATGTCAAATTCAAATAAGAATGCATCTGGGTCTTTGGAGGCCATCCCATGAAAATTTGGAAGATTTTGAAGTGGAATAGCCTTCATGGGTGCATTGGATTGTGGATTAAAGATAGGGTATTTTATGGTCGAATTTTGTGTGCCTGATACCTTCGCCACCATTTTATTAAAAATCTGCTAATAACTCATAAGAATCCCAAAATTAGTTAGTACTAACCGAAAAATACTCGTATGGTGGCGAGGACCTGAACCTTGTCTTAGGTATTACAACACTACTTGAATCAGGAATTTCGATTCCCTCTTTCACAATGGGTGTTGCAGAGGGTCCCTGTTTGGGAGGTTGAGGGTGTGGATCACTCATTTCACCTCTTCATTTAGATTACAAGAGTGCACCTTACTCTTGCTAAAAGGATGAAGATGCTTGCTTTGTAAGTCTTGAAAGCTTTGCTCAAATCCCATGGCTTTGTTGTGAATCTCAGCTTTAGCCACAACAAAAGATTTTGCTACTGGAGGGGAAATAACAGTAGAGCCCTTCCCGGATACCCTTCAGGGGCCTACCGAGTCTTGGGATTTTTCCCTTCGAATAATTTCATCTATAAATTGTCCAGGAACAATGCTAAAAATTTATACTCATGCAACAAAAAGGACAAAAGCATCAACAATCAAGAGATAACCTTCAAGGAACAACAGTAATCAACAACAATTATGAATCAACTATTTCAAGAACAATACTAGTAAAACAATATCATGACTATCAATATTATCGTTATTCAAAAGAAAGCCCACAACTTGTAATTAATTTAGCAGATGAATGATCGATGGAAACAGATCAAATGTGAATCTAATAATACAAATGAAGACAATGCCTCATCCAGGAGCGAGCCCGAACTACCGGAATCAGACTACCTTATAGAAAATATCAGAGTAGTGGATTAATTCTTAACAGTAGAAACTTGCATGATATTATGAAAGAGATATTATAATCAACGCTTTTAGCAAGTCTATCAAATGTATGAACACAACTTACAAAAAAATCTCTCTTCCGGGACACAAGCCCCTTGCTTTATACCAGAGTCAAGGGAGATAAAAAAAAAGTAAATCTTTTAACAAAGGGAAATCCTGAGAATCTAAATTCTTAGGATGCTCATTTTTAGTTACAAAGAGTCTTAATATCGCCCAAATGAGAAAATCACGGGCTTTTTCCCTAACATATTTAGTTAAATAAGAATCAACCTCGCTTGGTTTGCTACAATTGGTTGAGACAACATCACGCTATTCTGATTTTACCATGAACAACTCTGGAAACAATATCAAGTGCCAACTGCCTCTATTATATCGCAAAATTCTTGTTCATAGTAAATATTCAACCATGAATAAATAACGCTTATGTAATCAAAATAGTACATCTAAAAGGAAAAATAGTATAAGTAGACTAATTCCTTCTAAGGCCTATGTTATATGAGTTAATATATCATAAATATAAGAAAAATACAAGACAACATTAAAACTAAGGAATATGATAAGGGAATCATGACAATTGTGAGGCCCAACAAAACACAAAAGAAGGAGTCGGGTCAGCCATTTATGAAGGGAGAAATCCATGTGGTGTCAATACAAACCTTTAGCCATCTAACAAAATCATTATTGAATCAAAATTTTCCAAAACAAAAAACAAGAAAGACCGTCTTACCCAGTCGAAGGCATTAACCATGTCTAATTTGATGACGATGCCTAACTCTCCCCTCTATTTTCTAGAGTGAATAACTTATTGCATTAACATGACATTGTCTATAATTTGGCAGTGTTGCATGAAGCCTCCCTAATTTTCATATATTATTGTTGGAAAAACTTTCCTTAGCATGTTTGCTATATCCTTGGTTAGTATTACGCTGAGTTGCACAAGGAAATGGGCCTGAAGCTAGAAAAGTCTATTGGCTTTGATTGTTTGGGAATCAAGGCAGTAAAAGAGGAATTTTTGCTCCCTCCCAATTTATCTCTTTTCCTGGATGAGTTGAGCATTCTCATTAAATCTTTTTTTATTAGTTTCCAGAAGATCTCTAGAAGCTAATTGTAAAATAGTTTGGACCAAGAGCTTTATCTAGATCTAAGGACCAAACTACCTCAATGACTTCTTCCTCCTTTATAGTCTGGATGAGCTATTGATATTCTTTGTCTGAGACTATTGATGGGAGACAGGAGAGAAATTTCCTTACTTTTGCATTCTCATTCTCTTTTCCTTCGGAGTATAGAGTCTGAAAGTGAAGGAAAGCTTCTTACTTTATCTCAGAGAAGGACGATATTTAGGGTTTTCCATCAGGAATGATTTCTTTGAATTGATTTCACATTTCCCTAGCCTTGGCATGTTTATGAAAAAATATGTATTTTGATCCCCTGCCTTTAACCAAGTGTTGCGTGATTTCAGCCTCATGTATTTTTCTTTCTGTCTATTGATTTTATGAATTTGTTTGCTTACTTCCTTTTCCTTCTCTATGTGCCACTCCTCCACTGACCCAGAGTCCACTGTGTGATAGTGATTTTCCAATTGCTTAATAAGCTCTAGTTTTTCTTTCCCTCAGGGTTTAAAGTTACTCCTTGCCTAGGATCTAAGGACCTGTTTGAAGGATCTCGATTTGGATTCCCACACAAAGGTGGGAGATCTAGACACTGTGTGAAATTTTCACTACTGCAACAACTGGAAATTATTCTTCTAACTGAATATTATTATGTGCAGTTTATTTGCTATTACGACAAAACAACAAATAAAATCACTAATGTAATTTTCACCAAAAATTAAATGCATTGTGGAAAATAAAATGGAACTGAAAAAATAGAGCATACACACAAAATAAAAATGACATTGTTGTTTTTGGACAAAAATCTTCGAAAAAACCCAATGTGGGAAAATCAATGTAGTAGATGAGGGTTTATTTTATTATGCAATAACAAAATTCTGAGTACAATATCAAGATGCATAAACCAGCAATCCAACAACAAATATTTGGCCAATTTTTTTGTGAGGAAAATGCCTCAACTCCATAACTAATCTAGGCTCCAAAATTTGGCAAATTTGGCTACTCGAACTGCCCCTGCATGAGCCTCTATGCAGTGCTTGCATAGGCTCTACTCACTCTACCTCTAGAACTCATTGAATCCTACATCTCTACCTCTCTTAGCCTCTGGAAGTGACTCATTTGGCCTCCTGGAAAATTAACCTAGCCTCTAACATCTGAATCAACCTGTTCCTTAGCTGAAATGAACTGCCTCCATGAGGCTTTTGCACAACCTTTAGTGGAATACCTCGACCTCTCTACTACTACCTCTCCATAACTGGAAAGATCCTCTAAAATCTCTTTATTGTTGCTCCTCATCCTATGCTGCTCGCTCTCTAGCTCGAATTCTTCCCTGCATTGAATCTCTACTCTTTGGGAAATTCGATCTACCTTTATCTCCCTTTTTGGTCAATTTAGTGTCCTAAATTGCTTGCATAAATTATCAACCGAGGTTTGTAAGCTGATGAAGTGTAGTGCACTATATGTGCTTAGTTAACCCTTCTTACTTCGTTGTTTTGTATTTTTATATTGTTTTGGGGGTTTCCTAAGTGAATCTAAACTTCCTAAAGGTGAACCAAGAACTGAAGCTAGTCAAAATCTAATTTAAAGAAAGGAAAAACAGAGCATCTATCATATCTTGTCATTAATCCTAAGTCATGAATCTATTTCTTAGAATTAAGGGTGAAGTTGTAATGCATGTTGAAATAAATACAGAGAATGAAATCAACTGAAGTACTTCTAGTTACTCTAACCTTCAATTTTGAAAGATAACCTTCTTGAGATGGGATACAAGCAACTTTTTGTACTTTATGATCTAGAGAACTAAATGAAACATGTAGAAGGTAACTGATTGATTTCAACCATTGTGTGAAGTGAATGTTTAACCATTTAGTTTAGGATGAGTATCAACTTGAAATGGTGATCAAAAACATTCATTAACGTAGCGGATTCACAAATTTGTCCTAGAAAATAAATAACAAAACAGTGAGTAAGCTAGACAACAGTTCATTGTCATTACTTCAAACTTACTTTGTTTAGAAACAAAATAGTTTCCTTTCATGAAATGTGTTGGAAGAACAAGACTTCACAATTGAGTTTTAATATTATGCTATTGATCAAAACTAAAATAAATCAACCTAAGTTAGAAATACTACTAAAAGCAAATAATGAAATTAAAACTAAACAGAAAAAATGCATTATCCCCTGGTGCCACCCAAATGGAAAAGAAAAGTTGGCCGAAGGGCTGAGGAGAGGGTCGGTGTAGGGACGAGGAGAGAGTCGAAGGCTCAAGTGTTGGAAGGTAGGCTGAAGGCTCAAGTGTTGGAAGGTAGGCCAAAGGCTCAGTTGTTGGAAGGTAGGTCGAAGGCTCAGTTGTTGGAGGGCTGAAGCCGGGTGGGGTTGGTGGATGTTTGGTTGGAAGGTGGGGTGATGGGGCCCCATCAAGGAAAATTAATGGAAAGAAAACCTCCTTCAGTGCAGGGGCCCTCTGCAACTGACTGGGTTGAGCTGCTAACTAATTAAAAATGCTCTCTTAAACGATCATTGGTCAACACACGATTTATATTATAGAAAAGAACGAAGTCCAAAATACAGAGCTGAAAGTTTGAACTTAATACATAAAATTCTTTGAACCCCCATCGGTTTTGTACAACCAGTATTTAAAAGGAAATAATCATAACTGTCTTTGAGGAAAACTAGCTACAGGTGGCCCATATGTATTACAACAAAACTGTGTAAACGTTTGATGAACTACAGGTGACTTAAATTCGAGCGAGATGTTTGCAACAAAACCGTTAACACAAGTGGCTAATTCGAGTTAATGCTTGCAACAAAACTGTATATTTATTGATTAACCACAAAAGAGCAGACGAAGAGTCCTATTGCTTCTGGGTATCATATGTTTGACCCCACCTTTGACTACGATCTTGAGCTTGCTTTACTGTCGATCTGGGCTGAGTGAATAGGATAGAATCTGTTATCACAAAATCTAACCTTGATAGGCTACTGATCAAGCAGACTTTGAGTAACTCTTTCAAACCAATCTTTTGGTTGAGGCTTAGCCTCCTCAACCTGAGAGGGCTCTCTCACTAGGTTTAGGGTTTTTTATTAATGATTAGATGGCTAACTCTAGGAACAAAATGAATAAAAGTACAATTGGTGGCTGGTTGAAGCTATGATTAGCAAATATCTATTGGGCTATGGAGTCAAAATGGTCTTCAACAAAACAACATGATCAAAAAAACATGGAAGTCAAGGCACTTAGAGTTTAGGTTTATGAATAAAACAGTAACACAGTGAAACAACACAGTTTACAAGCATGTGAAGGAAGTTAGAGCATTTTCCAATGAATTCTAAGTATCACAAGCTCATACCACTACAAATAAGTAATTGAACAAAGCCATAAGAACATCAGACACATAAACTCTTTGTGAATCTTGAGTAGTCAAACTGATCTTTGTATTAAGTATGAAAAACACAGTTTCTTACAATAACACAATCTTTCCTTCACTAATTAAATTTCCAACCTTGAGGAATTCAATTTTCAAGCTTAATATAGAACTTTACATCATTGGATACTATCATCCACCTTTGGAGGAATTCGAATTCCTAACTTAGACACCTATCTATTAAAAAACAAACTATTTAATTACAACTTGATAGCTAGCTGTCTTTTAAGAGTCCTAGTACAATAGGAGTAAAACTCCTAAAACAAGTCTTCAACACCCTTATCTGAGTCTTTAGTACATTCTTTAATCAGCTTCCAACCCTGTCCTCGAGTTTTGATGATGACCATGATGTTGTTGCAAAACCTGTTAAATTATGCCTTAACTGCCCTAAAAATTAGGAGACAAAGTTCCTCTTTTTTAGGGGCTTAACCCTTTGTGTTTATCTTCAAACAATTTTCTACTGGTGTATAGGTGTCATGCGTTAATAATTTGTTGAAACATCATTTTCCACCTGAACAAAAGGGTTCTCGAGCATGTGGATGAAAACATGACGGTGCTTATGAAAATACTGTGTTTCCATAGCACAGCCTTCATTTTAACTATGGAGTACTCCTTGAAGCTTTGCAACCTGCACCTCTACCATCTGAGAGTTCACACATGAGCCCATATCCATTAGAAACTTCAAAATTTGGAATTGATCCAGCATTCCCTCCACAATGCATCTATAAGAGCCAAATAATCATCTTCAGCAGTTTCGTAGCGCACTACGAAACTGCTGTGTGTGTTCTTTTTCAACACAACCTTCAAAAATCAATGGTTTGGGAGCTTTTTCCAAAATTTTGAGAAGACTGATGTATTAACCAAAAATAAAAATCACATCCCTTCATAGATGTTCTTCTTTGCAGCTGCTCTTCCTTTCTATGCCAAAATTCTTTTATGTGCCAAAAACTATTTTAATACCTTCACTGCCTTTCTTCAACACCTTGTTTCATCATTGTTGTAGACCCTTTTCCAGAGTGGTTAGTTGTATTTCCAGATCTTCAATTTTCCTCTTCAATCCCTTGTTTGTAGCTCTGAGCTGAGTATTAATTTTTCTCACAAATTTGGCTTCTTTGATTGCAGGAACAGTCCAGGTAAAGTATTGTTGTTCACTGCTAACTATTTCTGATTTGGGCACTCTTTCAGCCTCCCAAAGAGCCTTCATCCTTTTGAAGTTTGTCTTTTCAGCAGCATGTTCTCTTGCTCTCACCCTTAGTTTAGCAATCTCATTGTTGGCAGCTTCTACCCTCCTTTCCATGACTTCATAACTGGCCTTTTGCGTTTGAGTAGTAGGAACCGTGTTTTTGTCTCCTTCAGGTCTTGAAGATGGTAATTCTAACTCTTCTTGAACAACAAAGGCTTCTTTTGTTCTCTCCAATTCAACATTGGACTCCTGCAGCTTCTTGGATTGCTGGGTTAAGGGTTTTCTGGGTTTGAAAACAAAAGTTGTAACCTCATCCTTAAATTCCAGTTTTTTGGAGGATTTCACTTTCTTCGACTTCCTTTGATCAACTTCTGTCACATCTGCCTGCACCAAAGGGGATTCCGTAATGTCAATGGCCCTTAAAATATCACTTAAGTCACCCTTCAAGCTTGAACCTTCTCCTGAAATCACTATTTTCCCCTTTTCCTTTGCAATCTGGCTCCTAGTAAGTCTCCTTTGAACTAGTTTGTTGGATGACTGTTCTGGTGTTTCTCCTTTAAGCTCAGATATCTTTCCCTTGGCAGATTTAGGAGTTTCAAGAATGACTGCTGGACTTTTAACTGCTGAGGTTTTGCTTGCTTGTTCTTTCACCTGCTTCCTTGGCTTTAATTTAGCATACCTTTTTGCCCTGGTCATTGCAGACCTGCTAGCTTCTGCTGATGAAGTTTCTTTGACCCCAGAGCTAGTACCTTCACCTTGTTTTTCTGTTCCAAAGTCACATACAAACAAAAACGAAGACCAATATTTTTTTACCCTTTTGAGTTCATGCAAAACTATCAATTTAATTAGGCCATGATGAAACAGGGAAGTCTCACACCCTTGGGACTTTAGCTGAACTTTATCTACCATCTTAGCTATACTTCGAAATAAGAAGTAAGGAAAATCTAGAGAAATCATACCAGTAAAATGCAAAAGAAGTTTAAAATGATATGAGTAAACCTTTTGATATCTGCCTTCACAGGTGAAATAACGTTGAATGTTAAAGAGTAAATTGGTATAGTTGTCCTTGATGTAGTCTTTGGGAACTGCCTTGGTCAGGTCGGTTTCTGAAAATTGTGACTTCAGGAACACCTTACATGGTTCCATGTTGAATCTGAAGTTCTTGAACCAGGCCTCTTGCCCCCTAGGAATTTCAGTCACCAATGCTATAACCTCTGGAGAAACTTGCAAATCAAGCATTCCAACCTTTGTCCTTAAACCAGTAAAATGAAGTGAAAACTCCTTGGTTACCTCGGTATGCCCTCCCTGCAATTTCTTACAAAACTTCCAGCACCCTACTTTCTTGAAAGCCTCTACAACTGCTTTGTCTCTGCTTAGGACCTCAGTGTTTTCTGGCTCGGTTCTCAAACAATGGCCAGACCTGTGGCGTTTCTTCTCCTCTGTCATCTTTTCTTCTGAGTTCCTATAACAAAAACGACTTCTTTTGAAACTCAATTGATCAGCCTCACTTGCTGATGATGATCAACCTCGCCTAAATGATGGATGAGGAAAACCTTGGTGAATGATTCCCAAAGTTTATTGTCGAAAACAACTATGTTTCAAGGGTTTGCATGCAAACTAAGACGATGAGACTAGCCAACTTCTTTGAATTTTGAAATTATCATTCATAATGACCCCTAAATTTGAAATGATGAGTTTGGAGTGGTGGCATGCTCGTGGACTAACTTGTAACTAACACCTAATCATGAAAATTCTAATGAGTTTTTACCGGATTGATGTTTGACAAGACTGTTTTTACGAATCCGTGCTTTCGTAGCGCGCTACGAAAAGAGCAGTGTTTTCGTAGTGCAAAATAGCAAATTTACACTGTCTGTGCTACAAAAACGTAGTTTCAGGACTAATTTCGAAATTTTCAAATTTGCCTTGAGCTATGAGTTTCTAACAAGGTTGTGGGACTCATAAAACATAGGAAAGGGATGTTAGACTTTATTTGGACATAAAAGAAAAACTAAACCTTTGAGACTCCTAACCTAACACCTACCCACTAAAGCATAAGATGACTTGACACTCATCTAAGACCATGAAAAAGAAAAAGTAAACTCCTGTTTTGGTGATAACAAAATCCATGTGGAGACGATTCTAGAGATGCCCATGTGGCCGAATTCTTCATTTAACACATGGAACCTGCCAAACCATGGAAGTAGCTACGGAATACATAGTTAGCTGCAGAATAGGCTACATTATGTAGCTAATTTGCAAAAATTTATTCGAATAGCAAAAACATAAAAATATAACATGTCAATCATTTAATGCCTTCCTTAAGACAAAACCTATCATTTATCATTTATTGGGATTTGTAAACTTATGGAAAATCAAGGGAAAGGAGTGAGAAAAGCTGTCAAGGAGAGGGTAATTATGAGGTTCAACACTCCCTCTACTTCGATGCATCTATCTCCATCCCCATCAACCTACTCTTATAATCTCTTGTTAGTGATCCAACAACCATGATTAGAACTCCATAAATGGCTAATATCATCTCAAACTCAATATGTGTGAGTTTTCAAAGCATTCTTACCTTTCCTTAATTAATTACTATTAATTAACTAGTTTTCCTAAGTTAGTCTTAGGAAAAAAATGATGGTTAATTAATTTAATTAAGGTATTTTGCAAGCATATCTTGTGAAACCTTTCATGGGTTTTTAATATCTCATGTTCTTAGCCTCTTTGACACAAATTGAGACTAGACTACTTATTCGATGCTACAAAAACTAACACTCCCTCTTAGTGAGGAAGGTGTTCTCTCCCATAACGTCTTCGCTCACGATGGTGATGTCTGATATCTGTAACATCCTGTCACTATACATCAAGCTATTTCACATACTATGATTCATTTTCTAACCCTGTAGTTGAACCGCTCTACACCTGCATTGTTGTCGACACTACACTGCTTCCAACTCTGCCTGCGCTGCATTTGATCTCATGTTGCTGCAACTGAGAACCAATCTATGGATCCACTGTGTCCCTATACTGGCTCTGCAACTGTCTCCTAAGTCTCTGGTTGCAACTAGAATCTACACTCCCTATTAAGTAATTGTCTACGCCCTGATTGGTTTTGTGCCCCTCAAGTAACTGGTAGCAACTAGTTCTGCAACTATCCCTCAAAATCTGAATGCGCCATGCTGAACATCATGATCCGTCTGCTACTAAAACGTTGTGGGCCTTTGTATCTAAGGTAACAATCCATGAGGAAACATCTTTTTGATGTTATCCTCCATGTATTCTATCTAAATCTCTCCAACTCCAAGAATTATAGCTTAAGATATCCCCACCTCTCTCCTAGAGGTATAGTTGCATATAAGGTGAATTCGTCCTCCAACCTGTTGGAAAAATTATCGATCTCTATCCAAGGTGTTGCCTGCTCCTGCTTCTCCTTTTTGTCCTTCTTCTTCTTGGGACACTGTGTACTGTAGTGACCAAACTATCACACCTGAAGCATTTGATCTTCAACAAATCTTTCTTCTTCTTTTCTTCTCCCTTTGAGCCTTGCCCTTGATTGGGACCTTTCTTTGCCTTCCCTTTAAATGCAAGGGCTACATTTGTTGGGTTTGGAGCCTGATTATCTTCATGATTAAGAGGTATTGTTTCAATAGGGTGTATACCCTAGTAAGACTATATGCCCCTCCACGTAAGGGGGACTTGCCCCCCCCCCCCCCCCGACTAGGGGGTATGGGTGCTAGTGAGCCCTTGATAGGGGTAGTGCCCCCGAAGCTAAAAATAGATTAAAAATTGCCTTATAAAATATTTTAATTTCATAGTCAATCTAGGTCATTCATTAGGCGATGATCTAACAGTAGAAGTTATGTTAATTTAGGGTTTTTTTTCCCTAGAAGGTAACCCTCGGTTTATATGAGGGAAATGTACTACAGTGTGTATTATTATTTTGAGCAAAAAAGAGAGAGGAGTTTGTGTGAGAGTGAAGAGGAAATTACAAAAAATCTGTTTTAGGTTGTATCTCTTCATTTTGTTGAATAATATAAAAGGAAGGGCTGATTATTTCTCTGTGCACGTAGCCCAAATTGGGTGAACCACACATATTTATCTCTCTTGTTTTATGTGTTTTAGTGTTTTGTTTCCATAATATTTTATGTGTTTCATTGCTCTGTGATTTATTTTTCTAACAGCTCGTATCAGAGCCAAGGTCTATTTGGCTCATAAACTCGTAAGAGATAAGGGTTCCTAGTTCGAGTGGGAGCAATGGCAGAAGATGGTAGGTTTAGGGTTGAGAAATTTAATGGCCAAAACTACCAGCTGTAGAAGATGCAGATGGAAAATTATTTGTATCATAAAGATCTATACCTATCATTGGGCGGAAAATCAAAGAAGTCAATGAGTATGATAGATGTGAAATGGGAGATTCACGACCAAAAAGCACTAGGAACAAGACGATTGTGTTTGACAACGTCGGTGGCATTCAACATTTCAAAGGAAACGACAACAGAAGGTTTAATGATGGCATTGGCCAAACTATATGAAAAACCCTCAACCTCAAATAAGGTATTTCTTATGAAGCGTCTATTTAATATGAAGATGTTAGAAGGTGGATCTGTTGCTGATCATTTAAATGAATTTAACACAGTTACCAGCCAGTTAAGTTTTGTAGAGGTAAATTTTGTTGATGAAGTTAGGGATTTGTTATTTTTGTGATCATTGTTAGAAATTTGGAATGGATTAGTTATGGATATTGGTAACTTTGTCTCAGGATCTAGTACTTTTAAGTTTGATGATGTTGTTTGTGCCATCCTTAGTGAGGAAATGCGAGGAAAAAGCTCTGGTGAGACATCAGGTAATGCTTTGACTGCAAAGACTAGGGGAAGAAAAATGGAAAAAGGAAGGAGCACAGTAAATCGCAGTAAGTCAAGAAAATACATATCTAAATCCAGATTACAGATAGTGTGCTAGAAATGTGGGAAGAAAGGACACCTGAAGAAAGACTTCAAATCTCGGAAGGGAAAAGAAGGAGATGGACAACAAGAGAACAATCATGAAGCGAATGTGATAGGTGATGTGTTGCAAGTGCTTTTACTCTTTCATTAGAGAATATTATTGATGCCGATGTGGTAGATTCAGGGGCCTCATTCCATGTCACCCCTGATAGAAAACATTTTCACGACTAGATTCAAGGAGAATTTGAACAGGTTAATCTCGATGATGATAAACCCTGTAAAATCGTTGGAATGGGTAAGGTTTTTATAAAGAAACAAAATGGAAACCAATGGATATTGAAGGAGGTAAGGCATGTTCCAGATTTAAAGAAAAATCTAATTTCAACAGGCCAATTAGGTGGTGAAGGCTTTGTAACCACATTCACAGACAAAATCTGGAAGGTCACTAAAGGAGCCCTAGTAATAACAAAAGGAGAAAATGTTGGTATGTTGTATTTATGCAATGGTATTTCTAATTTTGTTAATGCATTAACCTCCAGAGGAGAAGATATGTCATTATGGCATCATAGGCTCAAGCACATGAGTGAGAAAGGGATGTAGATTCTTCACTCAAGAAATTTGTCGCCAGGTTTGATGCATGTTGATTTGCATTTTTGTGAGAATTGTGTTTATGGAAAGCAGAAGAGAGTCAAATTTATCAGAGTTGGGAAGGAAAAGGAGAGCGAAAAATTAGAGCTTGTGCATACAGATGTATGGAGACATGCTTAGGTATCATCTCTTGGAGGCTCTCACTATTATGTTACTTTTATTAATGATGCAACTACGTAAACCTAGATTTATTATATTAAAAATAAATCTAATGTATTTGATGCTTTAAAGAAATGTAAAGCTTTGGTTCAGAATGAGACAAGAAAGAAGTTGAAGTGTCTCAGATCAGACAATAGACGTGAATACTACAACAAAGAGTTTGATAACTATTGTTCAGAGCATGGAATTCGTAGAGAGAAGACAGATCTGGGAACACCACAGGAAAATGGTGTGTTAGAAAGGATGAATAAGATAATCATGGAGCGTGCAAGGTGCATGAGATTGCATGCAATATTTCCTTTACAATTTTGGACAGATGTTGTAGATACTATTGTTTATATAAGTAACAAAGGGCCTTCAATCTCCTTGGATGGTGGTATTCCAGAGTAGGCATGGACAAGTAAAAAGGTAAACTACTCATTTTTAAAAGGTAAACATTGCTCTATAGGGATATGTTGATGAAAATATGGCAGAGGATAGAGATAAAAAGAGTAGCATCACAGGGTATGTGTTTACTGTAGGTGGAACAACTGTCAGTTGGGTTTAAAAAATTCAAAGTGTTGTTTCACTTTCAACAACGAAAGCGGAGTATCTTGCTGCTACAAAGACTAGTAAATAAATGATTTGGTTGCAAAGGTTTATGGATAGATTGGGTAAGAAGCAGGAGATGGGAAGGTTATACAGTGACAACCAAAGTTCCATTCATCTTGTAAAGAACTACACATTTCATTCCAAGACTAAACATATATAGCTAAAGTACCATTTCATACGGTCAGTGTTGGAAGATGAACAACTGAAGTTGGAAAAGATACACACTAGATAGAATCATGCAGATATGTTAACAAAAGTTATAATCAGGGAGAAACTGAGATCTTGCTCAATTTCAATTGGTCTTCAAGTATGATGATGAAGATGAGAAACAACAAGGTCCAAAGTGGAATCATTGTCCAACAAGTGAAGAAGCAATGGAGTTGTTATAATCAGACTCCAAGTGGGATATTGTTGGGTGTGAAGCCTAATTATCTTCTTGATTCAGTGTTTTTTGTTTTAGCTGGGTGTATACCCCAGGAATAATGTACACCCCTCCATGTGGGGGAGACTTGTCCCCCTTGTGGGGTGTAGGGGCTAGCGGGCTCCTGACGACGCTACCCCTGAAGCTAAAAATAGATGAAAATTTTCCTTGTAAAACATTGTAATTTCATAGTCAATCTGGGTCTTTCATTAGGTGGATGATCTAACAGTAGAAATTATGTTATTTTAGGGTTTCTTCCCTAGAAGGAAACCCTCGATTTATATGAGGGAATTGTATCACGACTGTGTATTATTATTCTAATCGAGAAAGAGAGAGGAGACTGTGTGAGGGGGAAGAGGAAATTACAAGGGATCTGTTGTAAGTTGTATCTCTTCATTTTGCTGGATAATATAAAAGGAAGGACTGGTTGTTTCTCCATGGACCTAGCCCAAATTGGGTGAACTGCATATGTGTGCGTGTGTGTGTGTGTCTTGTTTTATGTGTTTCTCTGTTTTGTTTCCACAATATTTTATGTGTTTCATTGCTTTGTGATTTAAATTTCTAACAACATTTTCCTCATCATTCATACTTTTTGTTCCTTTATTACTACTATTGTTGATATTACTCTTGACAAGAGCAAGCCTCAGCTCTTCCTGAGTGAATCGCTTCACAACCGATCCCATCTAGTTAGTTGATCTCATCCAATGATACCTTGGACGAAAGTTGCCCACTCCTTGATGAAACTATTGAGAGTTTTACGCACTATCTCACTGTCGGGAGGTGTCCCTACAACTTTTGTAAGCTCATCTCGAACATTCTGAATTTTGGTGACATAAGGACTTACTCCTTCACCCTTCTACATCTTTGCGGTCCTCAGCTTCTCTTTCAAGAACATCTTCTTGTTCTCGGAAGGATCCTGGAAAAAATTTGCGACAACATCCCACATTTCTTTGGCAGTATTACTGTCAGCTAGATGTGGGAGTATATGATCTCGAATTCCATCAAGGATCATCCTCTTTGCCTTGGCCATCTCCTTATTGTAGTTCTCTAGCTGTTGTTGATATGTAGGTATGGTTACAACATTGTCTACATACATCTTTAGACCATAGTCATCTAGCAGGAAAGTCATTTTGGCTTTCCATATACAATAGTTAGAGGCTCCATCAAGCTTATCTTGATCTCGAAGTCCTACTGAGGTCAATTATGTAAAACTCAAATTTCAGAAAATAAACAGGAATCTCCTCCCTTTCCTGCTCGGCTTCTTGCTCTACTACTCGCACTCCCTCTTGGAATACGCAAATCTACCTTGCTACTGCCTTTGGTTATGGAAATCTTGGATTTCCTCTAAAAAATTGGATCTATAAATCCTTAGGGAAATTCTGGAAAACTCCTTTATCAGTGTATTTTTTCTCTTCCACCCAGCACTTATTTGTTACTGCAAAACTCGTTGCAAACCAACTGCACCCATATCTACTCAATGAAATTACTGATCTTCTCACCAAAATTGTTTCCCAACAACAATAATTCCTACAAATCACTGCAACTGAGGCTCTTCAAAAATTTTATTGCCTGTAAATTGAAAATCGAACCCTGCCTCTAATAATTCACACTTGTTGTTAGTGGTCTACACAGATTCAAAAATTTTGCCTAGAGACTCCCTCTGAAGCTGCAATTTTTTTCCCTCGTTACTAAGCCACTGATCTGTCTTCAAACTGTTATGATATTATGTGAAAATTTCACTATTGCAGCAACTGGAAATTATTATTCTAACTGAATATTATTATGTGCAGTTTATTTGCTATTATGACAAACAACGAATAAAATCACTACTGCACTTTTCACCAAAAATAAAATGCACCGCGGAAATAAATTGGAACTGAGAAAATAGAGCACACATGCACACAATAAAAATGACATTGTTATTTTCGGACAAAAGTCCCCAGAAAAACCCAATGTGGGAAAATTGGTGCAACTGATGAGGGTTTATTTTATCATACAACAATAAAATTATGAGTACAATATCTGGATGCCTAAACTGGCAATCCAACGACAAATATTTGACCAAAATATCTATGAGGCAAATGCCTCAACTCCACAACTGATCCCAGTTATGAAATCTAGCAAAACTGGCTACTCGAACTGTCGTTGTGTGGTCCTCTACGCAGTGCTTATGCAAGGTCTACTCGCTCTACCTCCGAAACTCGTTGAATCCTACGACTCTACTTCTCTCTGCCTCTGGAAGTGACTCACTTGGCTTCCTGGAAATTAACTTGGCCTCTAGCACCTAAATCGAACTACCTCCTTGAGGATTTTGCGCAACCTCCAGTGGAATAACTCAACCTCTCTGCTACTACCTCTCTAGAATTGGAAAGATCCTCCAGAATCTCTCTATTATTGCTCCTCAACCTTTGCTACTCGATCTCTTGCTTGAACTCTTCCCTGCACTAAATCTCTGCTCTCTAGGAAATTCGATCTGCCTTGGTCTCCCTTTACTTTGATGTGTCTATCTCCAACCCCATCAACCTACTCTTATGATCACTTGTTGGTGAACCAACAACTATGATTATGTCTCTATTAATGGATAAGATCATATCGAACTTAATCCGTGTGAGTTTCTAGAGCATACTTACCTTTCCTTAATTAATTACTATTAATTAACCAGTTTTCCTAAGTTAGACTTAGAAAAAAAATGGTGGTTAATTAATTTCATCAAGGTGTTGATCCAGGTGGATATTAGTGGGCACCCACCTATTCCACCTAGTTGTTTCTAGCAGTTTTTCGGGTCCTGAATTTTTGGAGTTGTTTTGACCCCCTAAATAGTGTTTTCTTTTAGGTCCACACAGGACCAAAGTGTTGAAGAATCTAGGGCAATTAGAGTTAATGAGATTCTTCTTAGCATGATAACTATTTGTGAGGTATTTAACTTTTTCTTATTAGTATATTATTTAATGTTAGTGTGTCTTCTTTAGTTTATCAAATAACTACCAAAACAAAGAGACAAGAACACAAGATGTTGGCTTTCTGCCCGGGCCAAAACCTCTCCCTCTTGGAGAGGAAAACCCGCAGAAAATGCTTTTTATATAGATTCCTACTGACAAACACCAAGATCATGACCCTTGAATTACTGAGCTACTCTAAGCCTAAGACACCAATCCTCTTCTTCGTTACTGCTGAGATCATCATCATCATTGCACCATTGAGATCTTCATTACTTGAAACAATGTCTTCATTGAGATCATGATTATCATCATCCAGAATACATGCCAAGATAGAGTATCATTGTAGGATAACCAAGATCCTTCTCCTTATTGTGATCTTCATCAAGACTATGACTATGCACTCCTTGCAACGAGATCATTCTTATGAATGTGTCAAGATTGTCACCACTGTAGTGTTGCTTCGATACTGTATTGTACCCCGCGACAATGATCATGATGACCACCTGAGAAACATATAACTGTTGTACTCACCTGAGATTCTGAGCCACTGTGTCATCTGAAAAACTACAAGTATCCTTCTCCATCGAAAACTTGAACGACTGTGTCTCCATCCAAATTTTTTGTCACTTTACTTGCTCGAGATTTTAGAGAAGAATGCAAAGATGTCACTGTGTTTTTCACCAAGATTTCAGAGGTATGCCGAGGTTCTGTTCTCTTCCGCAATTGCAGAGACTTGTCTGAAAATTTGTGTCTTTGTGGTGACTCGAGCCGCATATTTATAGGTGTTTGTCCATGTACTCAAGCTGACATGAACCAGTGAACCAATGTGTCCCCTTGTGTCTGCTTTTAATTCAATTTTGTAGGGCAACATTACTACTTTCTTCATCATTTTGCTGGAAGACTTCTTTAGGAGGATTGTGCTTGTCCTGGAGGGTTGATATAGGCACTCGGTTGACTCATATACAATTTATATATGCTCAAGAAGAGCTCCTTATACACGACTTTGACTCTTTGGCTTTCCTAGACCTATGCAATGAGTAAGAAAATCATTCTTACAATTTACAAAAATAAATTTCTTTTCTTTTACAAGTACAAAGATCAAATTTACATTTATAAATACCGAACCTAGTTACATTTTCTTCAATACTCCCTCTTAACTAGGGAGGTATTTATAATGGTACTTGGTCATTCGCAATCTGAAGAATTTCTCATAAGAAGAATCAGAATGCTAACCCATCTGTATAGCATCATAGTAACCAACATTGTTTCCACAACAAGGCCTTGACTGACAACTCTATCTCTCATTAGATCAGAGCACAATGTTGGTGAGACCAATGACTATAGACACCTTCATCATTGTTTCTCAAGGTACATAACCACCCAGGTGTTCACTGAGTATGTCCTTCTAGGACTATTCTTATCCTGGGTTCCCAACCCTCAAAGAATATCAGTCCTCTTTCCTACTCTTGTCTTGGATGCCCTACACATCCTCAAAGAGCATCAAATGCCAAATGATTACCCAATCCTCCATTCATTCTTCCAAAGTGAAGATAAGAATGTTGTCTCTATCTCTCCCTCTCAATTGGGGAAGATATGCCCAAGTTCCCTCTGATCATGAACTTGCCCAAGCTCCCTTTTAATCAGGAACTTGTCAGAGCTCCCTCTTGGTTAGGGACTCTTTTATACATTAGCAACTTCTTCTTCGTGGGTCCTTCAGCTGCTTGGTCAACTTCTCTCCTTGATTTCCTGAAATTTAGTCGAGCTTCTTTCTTGTAGGGAAACGACCATCGATCACTTTCCTTATTATTTCGTCATTTCATTCCTTTCTTCACAAAAAGTGGCCTTCTTGGTACATATCTAGAACATTCTTCATATGGCTACTTCTTCCGCTTCATGCTTCTTTCAAGAGTTTCCATCCACCGGATGAATGTTGGTTGTACTTGTACTTACAAATCTTGTTCTAGTAGCCCTGCATGAACTCATCTAGATATTATTCAAGAAATCAAAACATAACATTAAATTAAATCATACCTTTTGAGATGGCTTCTTCATCATGACATCTTTTCAGTAAGTATCAAAATCCTGCATACTTGTTGACACATCTCCCAAAGATATTCATTGTCAAGGGTCTATATCTTTTCTAGGCTTCCATGAAAGTCTTCACATCTTTCTGGGAGATTTCCTAGTCAAGTCTTCTTAGTCTTTTGGATGTTGATTGTATTCATCATGATTTCATATCTTACGATCTCTTCCTTCCTCACACATCCCATTCCCAGGGGTTTATCAATCAGATTTTTGTAATTGTAGTCAACCATCTCATACTTCATAAGAGGGCATATTATGTTGATTTCATCTAGTGCGACTTATGCCTTTCTGCATCCTTTTGGAGGAGGAGATCCTTTTCCCTTGATCATGCGTCTTAAGATAGAAGTAATGATCCATATTACCTGCAACCATATGAAATGACATTATAAAATTAAATACAAGCATACATACCTCATTTTATCTTTAGGTTATCCAGGCTTCTTTCAACAACTTCCTTGATTAAAAGATCTTCAACCCCTTGAACTTCTCTTATAACATCATATCATCATCCATGAACTCAAGTTGGAGTTTTTATTGAAACACTTGCTTCATCCCTTGATTAGTGAATCTTCTAGTGAAGATTCCATTAGAGAATCTTGAGGATCTCAAAGATCCTTATCCGATAGATGTTTCCCTTTTGTTGTATGATGAGCCTTCTTTAAATGTTTGAGTTTTGCAAAGTTATTGTCTTCGACTTGCCTTCTTTCATGGAAACCCTAAGTTGTTGAATGAGGTATCTTACTTATCCTATGAAATTAGTTACCCCCGTGATGATGTCATGAGTTCTTGTTTCTAATATTTTCATGATGTCACACCGCATCTCATTATATATTTATAGATATAACTTACGCAGGATCTAGGAGCCCAAAAAGAAAAGAACTTATAGTGAGAGAGACTAACTTAAAGATTTCTACTCCCTTTGACCATGGAATTCATTCAGCTCCTTTCATCTTAACCAGTAACATGAATTTTCTTTTTCTCCTATATTTGATATTGTCCTTTAAGGACCATCTTTTCTTCTTCCAGCTTCTTTTATGTCTCCAATATTATCTACGTGAGAGGACATTAAGAGTTTATTCTCATGAATTCAAAGGAGACCTATTTCAATGACTTCACCTATCTATGAGGACTGAGACTATCCTCCTTATGTAAGGACCAACTTATCGATTTCCTCATAAAACGAAGTCATTTAAACCAATTATAAATCATAACCATGAAAGATACTTACTTGGCACATGAAGAGGATATCCTCACCTTGATGCTTATTTGAATGACATTCTTGCAAGAGCATTATTGAAAACCTTTTACCAATACTTCTTACACTGTCTAGAACCAAGCATGACAAAAAACTGCTCCAAACTATATGTCATTATGATATTCAAAACTGCTTCATGATCTTAACTCCTAAGGCACTTTGACTCCTTATCAGGTCTTTATTATTATTGATATATGGTATTGTATTGTTAACACATAAATAGACTATGGAGCATTAGCAGCAGTGTGTAGATATTGATCATCTCTCTATGGCACTGAGACCTAGCACTTCTTGACCAGAATAGAGGAGCTAACATTGAGACACTTCTTTAGAGAAGGCCCAAGTATATTTATCCTAGTTTTTCTTAACAACATTATCTCCAAACTGTGACTTTACCGAAGTAGTATGCAACACTTAGCATAGTGTGATGTCACCAGGACTTCACGCTGCCAAACCAAGATATATTGTAAGTATGAGAAACTGAATTGCGTGAGATATTTGTATTGAGGAGATTCTATGATCTTGACACCAAGAAGTGAGACTATAATTCCATCGATTTGAATTCTTCTTGAGGAGATCTGAGAATATTATTGATCTTGCAGAAGTGGCATCCCTTAAATAATGTAGTAGTATGGAACATCACTATGAACCCGAGACATAAAGCATCACTGAGATTATGTCTTATCATTGAGCACTGAGATCATGTAGCATTATTGTGTAGCATCACTTGTTGTAACACTGAGCCATGCATCACTTGAAGCACTGAGATTGTGGAGTATACCTGAGAATTGCAGATCCGAGATTGCAGAGGTGATCTGAACTTCAATCCTGTAATAGGCCCAAAATCACATACCCAAGAGCTACACGATTATAATTGCACTCGATGCAAAGGATGATCGATATGTGGTTTTGTAATATCATTGTTACTTCAACCTTTGTGATATGACATAGATTAAGTTTTGTAGTATGAACCTGAGACTGTGATTGCCATCAAGACTGTGATATTCGAGATTGTTCCTTGATATGAAGATAAGATGCATCACTTTATATCTTTTCAAACTCATCTTTTGATTTTCTTAGATGTAAACTTGATCCTTGAATGTCTCTTTTCTGCCCTTCCTTTGACTTCAACACCTTAGCTTTGATACCATGTTGAAGAATCTAGGGCAATTAGAGTTAATGAGATTCTTCTTAGCATGATAACTATTTGTGAGGTATTTAACTTTTTCTTATTACTATATTCTTTAATGTTAGTGTGTCTTCTTTAGTTCATCAAATAGCCACCAAAACAAAGAGACAAAAACACAAGATGTTCGCTTTCTGCCAGGGCCAAAACCTCTCCCTCTTGGAGAGGAAAACCCACACAAAATTCTTCTTATAGAGATTCCTATTGACAAACACTAAGACCATGACCCTTGACTTATTGAGCCACTCCAAGACCAAGACACAAATCCTCTTCTTCTTTACCGCTGAGATCATCATCATCACTGCACCACTGAGATATTCATTACTTGAAACAATGTCTTCATTGAGATCATGATTATCATCATCCAGAATACATGCCGAGACAGAGTGTCATTGTAGGATAACGAAGATCCTTCTACTTACTGTGATCTTCATCGAGACTATGACTGTGCACTCATTGCACTGAGATGATTCTTATTAATGTGTCAAGATTGTCAACACTGCAGTGCTACTTTGATATTGTATTTTACCTCGAGATAGTGATCATGATGACCACTCGAGAAACACATAAACACCGTACTCATCTGAGATTTTGAGCCATTGTCTCATTCGAAAAACTACAAGTATCCTTCTCCATCGAAAACTTGAACGACTGTTTGTCCATCCAAAATTTCTGTGTCACTTTACTTGTTCGAGATTTCAGAGAAGAATGCGAAGATTTCACTGTGTTTTTCACCGAGATTTCAGAGGTATGCCAAGGTTTTGTTCTCTTCCGTAGTTGCAGAGACTTGTCCGAAATCTGTGTCTCTGTGGTGACTCTAGCCACATATGTATAGGTGTTTGTTATGAAACCAGCGCAAGAAAAGATAGAAAAGATAGATCAACGCCTTACAATTCAGCCTCTTCGAGGGGGAAACCTCCTTTACATTACATAAATGAACAATTCTTGGATGATTCAAATGACAAAACCCCCTTTTTATATATAGGAGTCTAAGGAGTCACAATATAATCCAGCCGACCTAACAATAATAATATAAAGCCACAAAAATAACAATAGAGGGATTCTATGGGGCACAAAAATAACAATATGGGGGTAATAGGGGCACAACAATATAAATAAGGGGTATAACTACAATAGTAATGGGGTAATCACTAGTATTATAGGGACCCAACATGCCCCTCTCCTTCAAAAAAGTGTTGTCCTCAACACTTGAGTAGTTCTGGATACTTCTACATAAAATTCTCATCCTCCCATGTGGAATCTTCAGCGGATAAGTTCTTCCACTTGATAAGATACTCTGAAATTGATCGATTTCGTAGCTGTCGAGTTCTTGTTTCTGTGACTGCTTCCGGTTCCAATATAATTTTTCCTTCCTCGTCAAGTTCTGGCAATATTGTTTGAATTGGGAGCTTGTCGCCTATAACCTTCTTTAAACATGAAACATGGAAAACTGGGTGCAATCGAGAAGCTGCAGGAAGCTCCAATTTGTATGCCATAGTACCAATCTTTTGCAACACCTTGTACGGACCATAATACTTTGGTGATAATTTATTATCCTTCTTAGCTTGCTTTAGGGACATTTTCTTATATGGTTGTAGCCGTAGGAATACCCAATCACCTACATCAAAACTTCTTTCACTGCGATGTTGATCTGCCTGTTGTTTCATTCTATTTTGTGCCAACACGAGGTTATCCTTTAAGAGTTGGAGGACTTGTTGTTGATGTTCGATGTGATGTTCCACTGCCTGAACCTTAGAATTTTCTCTTAAATATGATGTGATGGATGGTGGTTGATACCCATAAAGTGCCATAAATGGGGTCATTTTTGTTGCTGTATGGAAGGAAGTGTTATACCACCATTCAGCCAGAGGCAACCATTTGACCCATTGTGTCTGTTTATCAGATACAAAGCAACGAAGATATCCTTCCAAACATTTGTTTACTATCTCAGTTTGCCCATCAGATTGAGGATGATAAGATGAGCTATGAGCTAACTGAGTACCAAGACAAGAAAATAATTATGTCCAAAAATTTCCAGTGAAAATGGGATCTCTGTCACTTACAATAATCTTTGGGTTTCCATGTAGTTTTTGAACTGTTTCCATAAATGCAGTAGAAACTGTACTGGCTTTAAATGGATGTGATAATGCACAAAAGTGTGCATACTTGGTAAGTTTGTCAACTACCACCATGATGACACTCTTTCCCTCAGACTTGGGTAAACCTGTGATAAAATCCATTGAAACCTCCTCCCAACGTTGGCTTGGAATGGATAAAGGTTGTAATAGACCCGGTGTCTTAATTGTTTCAACTTTATTTTGTTGGCAAACCAAACATTCCGCCACAAACTTTTGAATATCTGATTTAAGGCCATCCCAAAAAATTCCTTCTTAACCCTGTGGTAAGTTTTTAAAAATCCTGAGTGCCCTCCTAAGGGAGAAGTGTGCAATTCCATAAGAATCTTTTGTTTTAGCTGGGAATTCTTACAGAGGTATAAGCGATCTTTGTACCATAACGAATCATTTTGCCAGCTAAATGTATCAGAAGTACTGGAATCTTGTTGTAGCTTTTGAATAAGTGCCCACACTTCTTCGTCATTCTTCCATTCCTTCGTTGCTTCGTTTATCCAATCTGGTTGGATAATAGAAATGGCACACAACAATGCTTCCACATCCTCATCCTTTCTTGAGAGTGCATCTGCCACCACATTTTGCTTCCCTTTTTTGTAGATGATTTCAAAGTCATAACCCAACATCTTTGTGACCCACTTTTGTTGCTCTTCAGAGGATAATCTTTGTTCTAAAAAGTATTTAAGGCTATCATGATCCGTTTTTACCTTGAAGTGTCTTCCCATTAGGTAGGGTCGCTATTTCTTAAGTGCATGGAGTATTGCCAACATTTCCTTCTCATAAATAGCTTTGCTTAAAAACTTTTCCTTGATTGGACGACTTTCAAAAGCAATGGGTCTTTCATCTTGCATTAGAACAGCACCAATTCCATTTCCTGAAGCATCACATTCCACAATAAAGGTTTTTGTGAAGTCCGGTGTAGCTAAGACCGGTGCTTGGCACATTGCCTCTTTAAGATGTTCAAAGGCCTTTGTTGCTTCCGGAGTCCATGAAAATGAATCTTTCTTCAATAATGTTGTTAGAGGTGCTGCTATTCTCCCATAATTCTTAACAAACTTGCGATAATACCCTGTCAACCCAAGAAATCCTCGCAAATGCTTTATGGATGTGGGGATTTTCCATTCCTTAATGGCTTTAATTTTGCTAGGGTCTACCTTAACTCCTTCATGAGATACAATATGACCCAAATATTCCACCTCCTGGACTCCAAAGAAACATTTGGATCTTTTTGCATATAATTGTTTCTCCTCCAATAGTTGTAGCACCCTGTCAACATGTTCAACATGATCCTTCCAAGACTTGTTGTAGATTAGTATATCATCAAAAAATACTAACACAAATTTTCTAAGGAATGGTTTGAAAATTGAATTCATCAAACCTTGAAATGTTGAAGGTGCATTGGTAAGGCCAAAAGGCATGACCAAAAATTCATAATGACCCTCATGAGTTCTAAATGCTGTTTTCGGAATGTCTTCAATCTTCATTCTGATTTGATGATATCCCGAACGAAGATCCAACTTGGTGAAGTAAATTGATCCATGCAATTCATCCAGTAATTCATCAATGACAGGAATGGGGAACTTATCTTTAATAGTGAGCTTGTTGAGCTCCCTATAATCCGGACACATGCGCCATGATCCATCCTTCTTGTGCACCAATACTACTGGAGCTGAGAAAGAACTTTGACTCGGTTGAATTATACCAGCCTCTAGCATTTCTGCAACCATACGTTCAATTTCACTTTTTTGGACATAGGGATATCTGTACGGCCTGATGTTTGGAGGAACACTTCCTGGAATCAGATGAATAGCATGATCATGATCACGCATAGGTGGGAGACCTTTGGGAGTCTCAAATACCTTGGAATGATTGTCCAGGACTTTTTGGAGATCTGGAGAAATAGATGATTCCAATGTGGAAACATCTAGCGAACATAATTGTGCAATTACACCTCTTTGCTCCTTTTTTAGAAGCTTATTCATGCCATTAGAGCTGATTATCTTTCCTGGTTTCCCTGCAATACCCCTTAATTCAACTTCCTTTCCTTCCGTAGAAAATTTGATGAAAATTTCTTGAAAATTAAAAGCTATTGTACCCAAGGATTGTAGCCATTGGACTCCTAGTACAACATCAGCACCTCCCATTGGAATGGAAAGCATTGGGCTAGTCAATACATATTCTCCCATGGATAGCTTGATATTATGGCACTTTCCAGAGCAATTTATTGTTCCTCCATTTGCAATCATCACTTGACACTCTGGTGCTGGATATAGGAAGCAATTCAATTCTTTTGCTACCCTACAATGAATAAAATTGTGGGTGCTTCCTGAATCAATCAACACTATTACCTTTTTCTTCTTGATTTGTCCTTCTATCTTGATGGTTTGAGGAGTGGTAATTCTCGCCAATGCATTACAAGATATGGTCGGATTTATTTGTTCTTCATCTAGGCTTTGTTCCTGGAGTATATCCTCTTCTTTTGACCTTTCTTGCTCCTTTTCTTCTTCCTCTTCACAATCTATGTAGAATAATTTCTTCTCAGCACACTTATGACCTTTTGTGTATTTGCTATCACAACTGTAACAAAGCCCTTTTGCTCTTTTTTCTTCCAATTGTTGTGGTGTCAACCTTGTAGGTTGTGGAAGACTAGGGGCAACAACACTTCCGTCTTTATAGTTGTGAGTGGTATGCTTCCTAGTTGCCATAATTTTGCTTTCCATTTTTCTTGCTACCCTGAATGCCTTCTCTAATGAATCAGGTTCCCAAAGGCGAACATCATGTTGGATATTATCCTTTAAAGACCCTATGAACACATCAATCCTATGCTCCTCTGGAATATATTTTACCCTTATGTTCAATTTTTGGAACTCCTCAATGTGCTCCATTATTGAACCCTTTTGTTTGAGACTTATCAATTGGCTAAAAAAAGTGTTGCTTTTTGTATCCTCATAATGTGCTATCAATTCTTCAGTAAAAATTGCCCAAGTGATAAATTGTTTACGAGAACAAAGCCATTGATACCATACAAACTGATTTGGTTCCAAATATACAGTTTCCATACGTACCTTTTGTGCGTTTTGCACATTATTGAGATCGAAGAATTGCTCCATCTGTAATATCCATGTGGCGGGATCCTTGCCATCAAACTTTCGCATATCGATTTTTGGAACATGGTGAGTCTTTGATCCAACATTAGAGTCTATGGAATCATGATTAACATTTCTTTTGTTCTCATCATGGGTTTCCTTTAGTACCCTTTCACCCTTAGTGACTGTTAACACCCAGGTTGTTCCCTTGACTCCTAAGGGAATACGGCCGGGGTAACCACTAACCAATCTTTGGGTCACAGGTTCTAGCCTACCTATGACCAGAGAGGGCTCTCTCTTTATGTTTTAGCTTTGTTTGTGTAGTATTTTAGGCTAGCTATGATGCTCAAGGTTTGTTTTTGGACTTTGTTGGATGATGATTTCAGTCAAGATATATATGTGCTCACTAGAATGTTCTAGGCCATTGGGCATGGAGTCAGTGGTCCTTTAGTTGTTTGGTGTGCTGTGTTGATACAGTAGTGATGCTGCAGAGCTAGATAAGTGTCTGAGAAACAACGCTTTGAAATTGTGATTAAGTGTGATGTATCCAGTTTATGAAAGGCAATTAAGAATCTTCCAATAAACTGATATGCAGAAAAAGTGAGAATATTATTTAGAAGCAGTGAAGAATTTCTAGATAACATTCATATTTATAGAATTAATGAAAAAACATGAGCAATTAAGAATTCATGTCCATAGTTAATTCTGAAGAAAACATTTACAGCAATAAAAGATTGAGCACAAGGTGTAACCAAACATATCCTGCACTATCCCTTTTCTCTATTGCTAGATCAGTGAAACATGAGCATGATTTAATAACATAAGAAGACAAAACAGAGATTGAGAAAAACTTATTATTCCATCAGACAGCACAAGAATTCTGTAACAGCACGCATGTCATCAGCAAGACATCAAATTTTCAGGAAATCACTGAGCTGGTCCAGCCCTTTGCATTAGATAATCTGAAAGTATACAATACATTTGCCTCAGAGTGAAAATCACCAACCCCTAATGCGTTGCTAAGGGGGGTATATATACAAAATTTACATGAGAAAAATATCAAGGAAATGAGTTAATGGCTCATTAATGTTATGCCAACTCCTGGAGCCTTGTAGCTGAGAAAGTTAATGCTGTAGTAACTCTTCAGTGCTTTAGCTGTCCAAAATAGTCAGAAACTGTTGACTTGGTGGCTGTTGGAGTCGGCTGAGGGTACGCTGTCCAAAATTTGCGTATTTTCTTATCCTTTGGGCTAGCTGTCGTTGTCCATATGCTCAGTCACCTTTCAGTTGCCTTAAATGCTGACTTTATTTTGTTGTTTGTCTTCTAGTGAGTTGGAGCTGGCAATGACCGAGCAACTGAGGCTATCATGGCAAAATTTGAAGCATTGCCTGCCACCAATCCTCCTTGGGCAACTAATGTCTTCGAATTTTTACTAAAGTTTCATCGGCCTCTGTATATCTGTAAAAATTTGGAGGAATTTCAAAAAGGTACTTTACCTCATTTTCAATAAAAAAAACAGGCCTTCAAGTTTATTGTATAGGCTCTGTCCTGTTGGAGACCCTGTTTCCTCAGAAGTACTGCCAGATGCAGTGATTTGATTTTCAATATAAGCTGCCATTCTGTTGGTATATTGCTCTCTGGAGATCAGTCTTCCTGCACCGTTTAGTAGGCTGGGCAGTCCTTTTGCTTGCAGTGCTGCCATTTTTGCTGGTTGGCATATTTTTCAATGTGTGGATATTTGCAATGCTTATAACCTAGTAGCCTGTACTTGACTCTTCTAGCAGTAATGAAGCCTTCAGGGTCGTAAGGGACCCACCGGAAGTTGTGTGATAGCTTGTATTTATCTTTGAGGATTAGGTCAGCATCTTCCCATCCTTCTTTTTTATTCATGATGAAGGGGCCCAAGTGGTGCTTGAACTTGAGATGGGCTTTCTTTTTGGAGCTGTGAAAGTGAGTGAGGTCAGAGTGAATTAACTGCCTATAATACTCCAAGGCAAATATCCTCATGGGCACATATTTTGGGAGCCTGTATGGACAGAGCTCACAACCATAGACTCTGATGACTGTATGATCCTCATATAGGTACCAATCACCTATTTTGTAATTCTTGGAGAGCTGCAGGACCTTCTGTATTTCAAATGATATTCTGGGAGGAGGGGACCTCATCAATAAGCAAGAGACAGGGTATACAAATTGATCAATAAATTCACAATAGGAATAGGGTGAATTTTGTACTTCGTGAAAGACAGATGTCCAGAAGATAACAGATCTTCTTTCCCCTTTAGAGTCCAGCTTTTTGATGTAGCATGGAAAAACCTCGGACTGATAGTACATGAAAAGGTGGTAGATATAAGATGAATACTTGAAGACGCCCTGTCTGTCTACTTTGCACAACTGATCATGAATCTTGTTAGCTATGAACTTGGCAAAGTTATATTTGCGGGCAGGGGGTTGGCCTGGGCTGTAAGCAGCTAATAATACCAGCATTGTTTCATCCACATGCTCACTGGTTCTGTATCCCAACACATAAGCAATCATGTCCAACAAAAGTCTGCCTACCTCAGTAAAATAGACATCCAAGTAGGGAGGTGGCCCTGTGGGCTGGCATTCAGGTCTCATAAATATCTTGGTGATTTTCTGAATATCCTCACTGGTCATCTTGGCACCAGTGTCCAGCAGATAATTCATGGAAAAAGGGAACAGCAGCTCAGTTTGATCAAAGTTGAGCATCTTATTGATGGATTCAGGATTAATGTGAAAGAGGATGCTCCCAGATGGAGACTTAACAGCTCTGTGCTGTACATCATAATTTTCAGCACATAGGCGGATAACCTCTGGAAAAATGTTGACAGAGGGGAGACAGTAGTGTGGCAGATTTGATTCCCATATCCCATATGTATCCTTGCCATTCAGGTAGTCATCTCTCAATTGCCTGAAGGTCTGCAAATGGTCCCTGTTACCTACAAAGTCTTGGATGAGGTAGTCCCTGTCAGCAAGAGGCAAGGACTCCAGGTCTTTATTTGGTGGATTGATGGGCGCAACAGTGAGAGCTGTGGGTGCAGGAGCAGCCATTATGCAGTTTGTGAATGGAACAAGGTAAGTGCAATGGTTTGCAAGGTTCCTCAAAGCTTAAGTGACAGGCTTACTGTAGATAATGCTTGAAATTTTCTTCAAAGTGGAATAAGCAGGCTTGGCAGACTTGTCTCTGCTGTTTTTTGGTAAATTCACAGGGATTGTGAATTGATGAGGATGATTGCAGAGGGTGTGCGGGCTTCAATTTGGTGACATGCAGCCTTGGGCCTCCACCCGGCAAAAGGGAACAATGCCGGGCAACTCGGGGCTAAATTTGTAATTTTCAAGCCGTGAATTATCGTTTGAATATCAAACTTATGGAGCTGGGGCAATGTGGGTTGATTTAATTGCAAATTAAGTAGTAGACAGTGTGCAATTTAGGATTTGACCGATGCTTATTGGAGAATTCACAGAGAAATGGCATGCATAGGGGCGAAACAAGGAACTTGTGGTGAATACCTGGAAAAATAGCACGGAACGCCTTCGGGTCGAACAGGGGGAGCTCACTGCAGCTGAATTGACAAGTTGTGGCAGCCGCAACTTCGAATTTGATGGTTCAGAGGCAGTTTCGCGGTGAACAGGTTAACAATGGCTGCGTCCTTTTCGCGTGAAAATGACAATAAACGGCTAGTTTGGGTGCTTTTAACGACAAATTTGGACCAAAAGAGTCATTGGCGCTTTTCCGCCGATGACGTCAGCATGACGTCATGGCGGACCCGGGGTATGGAGGGTGACATGGACGCTGAGCTGGAGGCTAGCATGGACGGACATGGTGGCGGGCGAAGAACAGTGGCAGGGCTACGTGGAGGGCCACGAGGTGCGGGGGTGGGCGGAGGTAGCGCAACGTCATGGTGACGTAGCAAGGGAGGTGGTAACGGGGAGGTGGTAAGCGGTCTCCCCGCACCACCTTTGGGCAAAGGCGGTATCGGCGAGGGGGGCTGCGAACAACCCCGCCGCTTGCCACGCGTCCTGGGTACGGCCGCCAATACCGCCATCCCCCGGACGTTAAAGGGCGACGGGTCGAGATCTAAAAACGACCGCCCACTGTTGGATCGGGGGCGGCGGACGATCGACGGTTGGCGAGCGCTGTTGATCAATCGCACAGTTTTGGGTTGGGTCCCGCATGACTATTAAAATATTCAATTTAATGTTTGTGGTGCGGGACTATAGGTTTTGGGGTTTTTGTGGGTTTTTTCGGGGTATGAGTTAATCTGTGGGGGGAAAAAAGGATTAAAAGTGGGCTTAAGCAGAGGGAAAGGGGTTTTTTGTGAAATTTTCGAAAAGAGGGGAAGTGAGGGCTTAGTACAGGTTATTACTCTGACCAGAGGTTAGAGTGATCCCAAGGTCGGGGTGACCATAGTCCCTGGTGGACTAATGTCTCCCTTAGACAAACTTATTTAGCTATAGTGCTAAAAGGGGGGAATATTTATATATGTTTAGGGGTTTATACACCATGGTGTTATAATAGTAGGGGGAAGGGAAACATAAAGGATTTAGTGTAGATACAGTCAGTAGTTAGTACTGGGGGGGAATGAGAATGGGAAATGGTGTTTACTAAGCTTTTTGGGAATCAAACTTAGTTAGGAAGTAGATCAAAATGAAAAGAATTTTTACACAAGAAATGTGGCTTCTTTTCAAAGAAAGAAGTCATTTATGACATAAAATTTGTACAAATGAAGAGTATAAGGAGGACTAATCAGGCAGATCCTGCAGTGCTCATGGGAGGTTAGTAAGAAACTTTGAAGGGGGTGAGGGAAGTTAGTGATGATTTAGCACTTTGCCACTTAGGCCAATGCTCTTGCCTTTCCTGCTGATGGCCACTTTGATTTACTCCAAGTGATGTCCTTGGATTTAGCTTTCTGCAACCTTCCACTGCCTACCCTGCCTATTTCCTAGCATTTTTTGTTACTTCAAGGAGGGTGCACTTGGACTTGCAAACCCTTAGGTGCCTTTTCTTTTCCTTTGGCTTTTCTTTTGATTTTCTATCTAAGGTTAACCTTATTGCTCCCAAGGCCCCAGATTAAACAGTTGGGAACCTTCTTTCTCTACCTAACTACTTTGTCTGCCAAGATTGAACTGTTTGGACAGACTTGTTTCTCTAATCTATAACAAAAATTGAAACATGGCCTGACCCAGCTTAGGCTGTTGGATCACCCATTGAGAAGTAGGGCAGCATCTACCAAATGTAAATGTGTGTCTTCCATCAGAATATGAGATCTTTGCATCACCAAAGTAGATCATATTGGCACTTCCCATGCCAATCATGAAAAATGAAACCTATTGGTATAGGTAGCTAACAGTGGCTCCACTTGGGGATGGTTTTTCTTCTTGAAAGACCAAGAACAACAGGTCAGAATGCCTTGGCCCTTGATCTGTTCTTACCAAAATTTGAAAATTCTCTCTTTGTACTTCAAAACTAGAGGCTATTACCTCTGTGGAATTTCTGGCATGTAAAGCCCCTTTCTGCTTATTTATAGTAACTTCTCAAACTGAACTATTTATATGCTGAAAGAAAATATATACAGCTGATTATGTACAGAAGGGGAAACCCTGTTATATACATGGAAAGTAGTCGAAATAGTGCTTCAACATCCTGCCGTTTACAGGACCTTCACCTAAGTCAGTGCCATCCAAATTCTCCAAAAAATAAGTGTTATTTCCCTGTAGTGCTTGTATGACAAAAGGCCCTCTCCAAAGGGAGTCAAATTTGCCATGCTTACCCTTGTCTTCTCTTCTTGAATCCCACTTAAGCACTTTGTCCCCTATGAAGAAATCTTCAGCCTTAGTTCTTCTATCAAAGGCTTTCTTCAGCTTTTCTTGTAGGATTTGAACTCTGCTATACACTTGATCTCTGGTTTGCTGCAGACATATTATCTGATTGATCCTTCTTTGCATGTCATTTGGCTCAGCTTGACTTTCTTGGAGTAACTTCATGACAGGGACCCCTAGTGATGAAGGAAATTTGGCCTCTAATCCATAAACTAACTCATATGGGCTGACCCCAATGGACCTCTTGGTTGTTAGTCTATCTGCCCATAAGGCATTCACAAGCTTCTTATGCCAATTCTTCTTATTTTCTTCCAACACCTTCTTTATGATGTTCACAAGGCTTTTATTTGATGATTCAGCTAGGCCATTCCCTTGAGGGTAGTATGCAGTGGAATGGCCCAAAGTAATATGAAATTTGTGGCAGAAGTTCACCATCTTCTTGGATCTAAAAGCAGCAGCATTGTCTATTATTATCTTGTTGGGGCAGCCAAATCTAGACAATATGTTATTCTCCAAAAACTGAATGATTGTTGAATCATTTTCCTGTCTACATGGGATGGCTTCAATCCATTTGGTGAAGTAGTCTGTGGCTGTGAGGATCCATCTATGTTGGCCTGAAGATGAGGGATGAATTTCCCCAATGAAATCCAAGCCCCATTGCTGAAACGGTCTCTCTGTTGCAATAGGCCTCAAAGGGAGTGGCAGTAACTTTTTCTTTCCCTCAAATATTTGACATTTGTGGCATGAGGTGGAAAACTTTTTAACATCAGAGAACAAGGTGGGCCAATAGTAACCAGCCCTCAGTATTTTATCCACAGTGGACTTCCAATACAAGTGTCCACCACAATCACCTGCATGAAATTCTTCCATGATTTTGTTAGTCTCACTCTCAATTAAGCAGTTTAACAATATACCCTCATGGTTTTTCCAAAGCAAATTTCCACCCATGACACAAAATTTTGAAGCTTTCATTTTTAGGAACCTACATTTAGTTCTGGACAATCCTGGGGGAGCACACAGGTTTTGTAACACATAACATATGTCAGAATACCAAGGGGATTGTTCAAAGGCTACGTTGATCTTTGGAGTCGCCATCTCCGGTTCACTGTCCAGTTGGTTGATGTCCAAGGCTTGGAAGTTTGTTTCAGACATTAATTTGGCCAAACCTTGTCCTTTTATCAGCTTTGTAGGTTTTATTTCAATGTCAAATTCTAAAATGTTGGCAATCCATTTTCCTCTTCTGCCCTCTAAGTTCTCTTGAGTAAGTATGTCTTTCACAATGGGACTTGGAACATAAGCTATAACATGGGAGTATAGGATGTAAATCCTAAAGTCTTTGATGGCTTTGACTAAGGCATATGCTTGCTTTTCCATGATCTGATATTTCAGGGGTGCATCTCTGAGAGCTCTACTAAAGAAAGCAATGGGTTTTTCATTTCCTTGGTCATCTTTCTGTAATAAGACAGTGGCAATGGTATGCTGGGAGGCAAAAGAGAAAATGATAAATTCTCTATCAAATTGAGGATTTGTTAAGATTGGGGTTTGGGTAAGGGCCAATTTTATTCCTTCAAAAGCTTGATTCGCTTCTACCGTCCATTTTACTTTTGAATCCTTTTTTAGCATGTTATTTAGCAATCTGCTCAATTCTGCCAAATTTGGGATAAACCTCCTTAGGAAGTTGATCTTCCCCATGAATGCTTGTAATTCTTTGATGTTTCTTGGGTGGGGCATTTGCAAGATGGCCTGTATTCTATCTGGGTCAATCCTAATGCCATCCTTTGAAATAATATGACCCAATAACTTGCCTTCTTCCAAACCAAACAGGGATTTCTTGGGATTTAAGGAAATTCCATATTTCCTACAAGTTATGAATATTTGCCTTAGATGTTTCAAATGTTCTTGATCAGATTTTGAGAAAGGTGTGAGGTCATCTAAATAGATGACAAGGAAATCATGAATTTCTTTGGCAAACGCTATATCCATTGCTCTTTGAAAGGTAGCTCCTGCATTTTTCAACCCAAAAGGCATTTTGACATATTTGAAGGTTCCCCATGGGGTTGTAAATGTTGTTTTGTCCTGATCATCAGGGTGAACTAGGATCTGGTTGAAACCTGAGAATCCATCAAGTAAAGAAATTCTTGAGGCCCCCACTACTCTTTGCAAGATGTGATCCATCTTGGGTAAGGGGTAATTATCTTTCAAGGACACTTGATTCAAGTTCCTTAGATCAACACAAAGCCTTATTTCACCAGTTTTCTTTCTGGTAGGAACCAAATTTGAAACCCAATCAGAAAATCTGATTGGTGCTATGATGCCAGCCTTAAACATTTTTTGTACCTCTTGCTCCATTACTGGGAGAAGCATAGGATTGATTCTCCTCAATTTTTGCTTAAAGGGTTTTTGATTTGGCTTGAGAGGGATAGTGTGTTGAATAAAAAAGGTGTCATAGGATTTTAAATCCTCATAACTCCATGCAAAGACATCTTGGAATTCTTTAAAGAGGTCAATGTATTTAGGCTTCTGATCAGGTGGTAAAGATGCAGATAATTTAATTATCTTGGGTTGTTCTGCAGTTCCAATGTTACACTCTTCTATGGTAGTATTGAGGGGCTGCAATTTTGGCTTCCTGATAATATCATTTGAGTCGAAAATGTCTTCCAAGGGAGTGAGGCCTGTTGGGAGGAAATTGCCTTTCAGTTGTATAATTTCAGCTTCATTGTCAGCTATCTCCTCACAACTGATTTGTTTAAGTTCTTGTAGGTTTTCTTTGTTAAAAATGGTTGGATGTAACATTTGGTTTGCTGTTTTGGGTGAAATACTTGTTTGGTGTTGTTCACCTGGTGCTTGTGAATCACTCGCAACCTCCATATCAGTGTTTAGCCCTGAAAATTCTTGCTGCAAAGTCAAAAATTGATTTATATGGGTATCATCCTCAAACACTTGCCAGTCCTTGACATGGTTTGGGACAGAAGGTCTGTGTTTAACCTCGGCTGTAAAGCAATGCTGGGGTTCAAAAGGAAGTTTACAAGTGCTTGCAAATGTAGCCAAACTATGAGCATGCAGGTTATGGGTTCTAGGAATTTTGGTAATTTGAAATTCAGTGAAGGAATTTAGTAGTTCAGCAGCAGCAGATCTATAAGATCTCAGTCTTTTGTCATTGGTGACAAAATTACCCTTTACTTGTTGGATAACTAGGTCTGAGTCTCCTAGGATTGAAACTTTTATGGCTTGTAAGGATTTTACTAGCTTGAGGCCTAGTAAGAGAGCTTCATATTCTGCCATATTGTTGGTGCACCTGAAGTTTAACCTATAGGCTCGGCCCTCTGCATGACTGTTTTGTTTATTATGTATCCAAACCCCTGCTCCTGCCCCTAATTTGTTGACTGACCCATCGAATTCAAGAAACCAGAGGACTTCTTGGTTAAGGGAAGAATTGTCAACTGTTATGGGAGTTAGCATCAACAACTTGGGATCTTGGCTTACATTTGGTTTTCCTTCTTGAACAGTTTTGTTAATTGATTTCTCAATCATTATTTTTTGAACAACAGTTTCTTCATTTATATGTTGATCTTGTTTGAGTGTCTGGTTTTCTTCATCATTTGTGGGACCTGTTTTATCATTGAAGAGAATATAGGAGTCTATGTCAGAATGGACAGCATATATGGGAAAGTTTTGAGGTTTTTCTTCACTGCTGACCATGTATTTCATAAGTGACTCTCTATATAACCTCTTGGGTTGACCAAAGACTGAGATGGTGGCATATGACATGTCTAATTGTAGGGAACCTTGGAGTTTAGCCCCCCATGATCTTGATAACAACATCCCATATTTGGGTGGGATATCAGCAACTACAACATCCATTAGAATTGTTTTATTTGGGTACTGAACAAGGGACACACATAAGTCTTTTATTAAACCCAAACACTTAACTTGGCTGGAGTCAAATGAGAATAGGTCCTTATATGGTCTTGTAATATCTAGATTCAATCTTTCCATGACTGATTTAGGCATCAGGTTGTGAGAGGCACCTGAGTCAAACATTGCATTGTGTAGTATCTTATCATGAACATGCAGGCTGACATAGAAAGGCAAGATCCCTGTAACTGTTATCTTTCCATCAACCTCTGGACCGAGAAGCAATTCTGGGGTGTCATCCAACACATTGACATTATCTTTATTACGAGTAAGTTGAAGGGACTTCTTGATTTGTTGTTTATAAATGTCATGCTTGGCTAGTTCTGAAAGAGGCATAGCTACCTTCAATTTGCCAATTTCAGCTTCTAAGTCAAAGGGTCTTTCAGATTGGATCTTGGTGTTGTGGGTGACAGCCTTTTCCTTGTTCACTAAGTCTTCTTCTTGATTCTTATCTTGATCTTGAGGCTTGTCCTTCTTACTCATCTCTTGAGGAGTGTTACTTGGATTAGGCTGCAAGGGTGATGTAGCCATAGGCTGTTGTTTTGAGGGCAATGGTTCAGTGACTTCTCGAACGGTTACTTCATTTGTAACTGAATCAGTTGTGTCATTTGGCTCTATGACTATGGCTCTTTTGGGCTGCTGGCTATCCTTTGTTTTTCCAGTTGTGTTACATTTATAGTTCTGCTTCTTAGCTTGTATTGCTTATGAACTTCATAAACAGCTGTGTCATAGCCTTGTTTAAAGTCAAATGACTCACCTGACCTGGTTTGGAATTGCTGAATGTCATCATCCTTATGATCTTCTTGACTCAGAAAAACTTGATGCTCATCATTCAGGCCCATCAGGTTAATGTGGGTGTCATCTGTTTGCTCATTCGAAGTGGATGCCTCAGTATAGTTTTCCTGGAACGGAGGTCTTATGTCTGGATCAGAACCGGCCTTGCCAACGTTTGGGTTTGGATTTCTCCTAAAATTTGGATTCCTGATAGGTTTATTTTGTGGTTCTTCCCATGATGACTTTCTCTCAACTGATTCTACTCTATCACCCAATCTCTTCATACCAGTGAGTATTGCATCCAGTTTTTGATCAAAGGCTGAGGGTTCTTCTTTGAAGGTGGTTCTCTTTTCCAATCTTGCCCTGTTTCTTTTGGCAATCAGGTTAGCCTCTACTGTGACAGCAACCTTTTGGGCATCTTCAAGGGTTTCAGGGGCTCTTTCCTTCAACTGATATGCCATATCAGGGTCAAAACCATCAGGAAATTTGTACAAGGCTAAATCGGGAGGAGGTCTTAAATTCTGTGGTATTGCGTTATATACATTGTTGAATCTTGCACAATACTCCAAAACGGTCTCTTGAGGACCTCGTTTGATTGTACCATATTCACCAAGTATGTGCAGGGGATCTTTCTTTTTCTCCCATCTGTTAGTAAAGGCTTGATAAAGCTCATCAGGAGTTGTGATGGTATTTACAGCCAGTGATCTAAACCAAGTTCTTACATCCCCTGTCAGGCTCTGAACAAAGATTCTCATTCTCACACTGTCATCATCTATTTCATAGTTCTCAAAATGGTCTTGCATCCTTTTGGCATGCTGAATTGCTGTGAAAGGGCCAGTGGAGTCAAAATATGAGATCTTGGATTGGTAGTCCTGAGGTAGAGCTGCAGCATTAGCAGGCAACTGTAGGGGTGCATATCTATTAGCCATATTTGCAGGATTTATAGGATTGATGGGGATAACTGGGATAACATGAACGACTGGTACAACAGGGGTAATGGGAACGGTAGAAACTAGAGTGTTGGTCAAGGGACTATGTGCAGTGGATGGAGGTGTGAAAGGAGGGCTTTGAGATGTAAATGGTGAACTGGGGGAATCAGGGGTAGACCGAAATAGAACCTTGATTAGAGTTGGAACAGGGTTTGGGTAAGCTGTCTCAAGACTCAAATCAGCAAGAGTTTCCTGTCCTTGCTGCTTCCTAATGATTTTAGGGATTATATTAGGATTTTCAAAAACAGTTGGTGGATTGGGGTCAGGATTTGACCTTGTATACCGCGGATTCTTCTTGGGAGCCAGCTGCTGAACTTGTTTTTTGAGTATGTTTTTGGAATATTTTTGTGTCTACAAGGGCCAGACAAGATTTTGGAATGGTTGTGTATATCTTAAAGCTAGCATGAAGATTGACTGAAGCAGCTTTTATCAGAACCTGTTAATGTAAAACAAAAATAGTTTTGAAGGCTTCACTGGCTGACATTCAGTGTTCATCTGCAGCTTTAAGAAATATACAGAAATTAGAAAATCCTGAGGAGTTCCCCAGTGGAGTCGCCATTTATGTTAACACCCAGGTTGTTCCCTTGACTCCTAAGGGAATACAGCCGGGGTAACCACTAACCAATCTTTGGGTCACAGGTTCTAGCCTACCTATGACCAGAGAGGGCTCTCTCTTTATGCTTTAGCTTTGTTTGTGTAGTATTTTAGGCTAGCTATGATGCTCAAGGTTTGTTTTTGGACTTTGTTAGATGATGATTTCAGTCAAGATATATATGTGCTCACTAGAATGTTCTAGGCCATTGGGCATGGAGTCAGTGGCCCTTTAGTTGTTTGGTGTGCTGTGTTGATACAGTAGTGATGCTGCAGAGCTAGATAAGTGTCTGAGAAACAACGCTTTGAAATTGTGATTAAGTGTGATGTGTCCAGTTTATGAAAGGCAATTAAGAATCTTCCAATAAACTGATATGCAGAAAAAGTGAGAATATTATTTAGAAGCAGTGAAGAATTTCTAGATAACATTCATATTTATAGAATTAATGAAAAAACATGAGCAATTAAGAATTCATGTCCATAGTTAATTCTGAAGAAAACATTTACAGCAATAAAAGATTGAGCACAAGGTGTAACCAAACATATCCTGCACTATCCCTTTTCTCTATTGCTAGATCAGTGAAACATGAGCATGATTTAATAACATAAGAAGACAAAACAGAGATTGAGAAAAACTTATTATTCCATCAGACAGCACAAGAATTCTGTAACAGCACGCATGTCATCAGCAAGACATCAAATTTTCAGGAAATCACTGAGCTGGTCCAGCCCTTTGCATTAGATAATCTGAAAGTATACAATACATTTGCCTCAGAGTGAAAATCACCAACCCCTAATGCGTTGCTAAGGGGGGTATATATACAAAATTTACATGAGAAAAATATCAAGGAAATGAGTTAATGGCTCATTAATGTTATGCCAACTCCTGGAGCCTTGTAGCTGAGAAAGTTAATGCTGTAGTAACTCTTCAGTGCTTTAGCTGTCCAAAATAGTCAGAAACTGTTGACTTGGTGGCTGTTGGAGTCGGCTGAGGGTACGCTGTCCAAAATTTGCGTATTTTCTTATCCTTTGGGCTAGCTGTCGTTGTCCATATGCTGAGTCACCTTTCAGCTGCCTTAAATGCTGACTTTATTTTGCTGTTTGTCTTCTAGTGAGTTGGAGCTGGCAATGACCGAGCAACTGAGGCTATCGTGGCAAAATTTGAAGCATTGCCTGCCACCAATCCTCCTTGGGCAACTGATGTCTTCAAATTTTTACTAAAGTTTCATCGACCTCTGTATATCTGTAAAAATTTGGAGGAATTTCAAAACGGTGCTTTACCTCATTTTCAATAAAAAAACAGGCCTTCAAGTTTATTGTATAGGCTCTGTCCTGTTGGAGGCCCTGTTTCCTCAGAAGTACTGCCAGATGTAGTGATTTGATTTTCAATATAAGCTGCCATTCTGTTGGTATATTGCTCTCTGGAGATCAGTCTTCCTGCACCGTTTAGTAGGCTGGGCAGTCCTTTTGCTTGCAGTGCTACCATTTTTGCTGGTTGGCATATTTTTCAATGTGTGGATATTTGCAATGCTTATAACCTAGTAGCCTGTACTTGACTCTTCTAGCAGTAATGAAACCTTCAGGGTCGTAAGGGACCCACCGGAAGCTGTGTGATAGCTTGTATTTGTCTTTGAGGATTAGGTCAGCATCTTCCCATCCTTCTTTTTTATTCATGATGAAGGGGCCCAAGTGGTGCTTGAACTTGAGATGGGCTTTCTTTTTGGAGCTGTGAAAGTGAGTGAGGTCAGAGTGAATTAACTGCCTATAATACTCCAAGGCAAATATCCTCATGGGCACATATTTTGGGAGCCTGTATGGACAGAGCTCACAGCCATAGACTCTGATGACTGTATGATCCTCATATAGGTACCAATCACCTATTTTGTAATTCTTGGAGAGCTGCAGGACCTTCTGTATTTCAAATGATATTCTGGGAGGAGGGGACCTCATCAATAAGCAAGAGACAGGGTATACAAATTGATCAATAAATTCACAATAGGAATAGGGTGAATTTTGTACTTCGTGAAAGACAGATGTCCAGAAGATAACAGATCTTCTTTCCCCTTTAGAGTCCAGCTTTTTGATGTAGCATGGAAAAACCTCGGACTGATAGTACATGAAAAGGTGGTAGATATAAGATGAATACTTGAAGACGCCCTGTCTGTCTACTTTGCACAACTGATCATGAATCTTGTTAGCTATGAACTTGGCAAAGTTATATTTGCGGGCAGGGGGTTGGCCTGGGCTGTAAGCAGCTAATAATACCAGCATTGTTTCATCCACATGCTCACTGGTTCTGTATCCCAACACATAAGCAATCATGTCCAACAAAAGTCTGCCTACCTCAGTAAAATAGACATCCAAGTAGGGAGGTGGCCCTGTGGGCTAGCATTCAGGTCTCATAAATATCTTGGTGATTTTCTGAATATCCTCACTGGTCATCTTGGCACCAGTGTCCAGCAGATAATTCATGGAAAAAGGGAACAGCAGCTCAGTTTGATCAAAGTTGAGCATCTTATTGATGGATTCAGGATTAATGTGAAAGAGGATGCTCCCAGATGGAGACTTAACAGCTCTGTGCTGTACATCATAATTTTCAGCACATAGGCGGATAACCTCTGGAAAAATGTTGACAGAGGGGAGACAGTAGTGTGGCAGATTTGATTCCCATATCCCATATGTATCCTTGCCATTCAGGTAGTCATCTCTCAATTGCCTGAAGGTCTGCAAATGGTCCCTGTTACCTACAAAGTCTTGGATGAGGTAGTCCCTATCAGCAAGAGGCAAGGAATCCAGGTCTTTATTTGGTGGATTGATGGGCGCAACAATGAGAGCTGTGGGTGCAGGAGCAGCCATTATGCAGTTTGTGAATGGAACAAGGTAAGTGCAATGGTTTGCAAGGTTCCTCAAAGCTTAAGTGACAGGCTTACTGTAGATAATGCTTGAAATTTTCTTCAAAGTGGAATAAGCAGGCTTGGCAGACTTGTCTCTGCTGTTTTTTGGTAAATTCACAGGGATTGTGAATTGATGAGGATGATTACAGAGGGTGTGCGGGCTTCAATTTGGTGACATGCAGCCTTGGGCCTCCACCCGGCAAAAGGGAACAATGTCGGGCAACTCGGGGCTAAATTTGTAATTTTCAAGCCGTGAATTATCGTTTGAATATCAAACTTATGGAGCTGGGGAAATGTGGGTTGATTTAATTGCAAATTAAGTAGTAGACAGTGTGCAATTTAGGATTTGACCGATGCTTATTGGAGAATTCGCAGAGAAATGGCATGCATAGGGGCGAAACAAGGAACTTGTGGTGAATACCTGGAAAAATAGCACGGAACGCCTTCGGGTCGAACAGGGGGAGCTCACTGCAGCTGAATTGACAAGTTGTGGCAGCCGCAACTTCGAATTTGATGGTTCGGAGGCAGTTTCGAGGTGAACAGGTTAACAATGGCTGCGTCCTTTTCGCGTGAAAATGACAATAAAAGCTAGTTTGGGTGCTTTTAACGACAAATTTGGACCAAAAGAGTCATTGGCACTTTTCCGCCGATGACGTCATGGCGGGCCCAGGGTACGGAGGGTGACGTGGACGCTGAGCTGGAGGCTAGCATGGACGGACATGGTGGCGGGCGGAGAACAGTGGCAGGGCTACGTGGAGGGCCACGAGGTGCGGGGGTGGGCGGAGGTAGCGCAACGTCATGGTGACGTAGCAAGGGAGGTGGTAACGGGGAGGTGGTAAGCGGTCTCCCCGCACCACCTTTGGGCAAAGGCGGTATCGGCGAGGGGGGCTGCGAACAACCCCGTCGCTTGCCACGCGTCCTGGGTACGGCCGCCAATACCGCCATCCCCCGGACGTTAAAGGGCGACGGGTCGAGATCTAAAAACGACCGCCCACCGTTGGATCGGGGGCGGCGGACGATCGACGGTTGGCGGGCGCTGTTGATCAATCGCACAGTTTTGGGTTGGGTCCCGCCCGACTATTAAAATATTCAATTTAATATTTGTGGCGCGGGACTATAGGTTTTGGGGTTTTTGTGGGTTTTTTCGGGGTATGAGTTAATCTGTGGGGGGAAAAAAGGATTAAAAGTGGGTTTAAGCAGAGGGAAAGGGGTTTTTTGTGAAATTTTCGAAAAGAGGGGAAGTGAGGGCTTAGTACAGGTTATTACTCTGACCAGAGGTTAGAGTGATCCCAAGGCCGGGTTGACCATAGTCCCTGGTGGACTAATGTCTCCCTTAGACAAACTTATTTAGCTATAGTGCTAAAAGGGGGGAATATTTATATATGTTTAGGGGTTTATACACCATGGTGTTATAATAGTAGGGGGAAGGGAAACATAAAGGATTTAGTGTAGATACAGTCAGTAGTTAGTACTGGGGGGGAATGAGAATGGGAAATGGTGTTTACTAAGCTTTTTGGGAATCAAACTTAGTTAGGAAGTAGATCAAAATGAAAAGAATTTTTACACAAGAAATGTGGCTTCTTTTCAAAGAAAGAAGTCATTTATGACATAAAATTTGTACAAATGAAGAGTATAAGGAGGACTGATCAGGCAGATCCTGCAGTGCTCATGGGAGGTTAGTAAGAAACTTTGAAGGGGATGAGGGAAGTTAGTGATGATTTAGCACTTTGCCACTTAGGCCAATGCTCTTGCCTTTCCTGCTGATGGCCACTTTGATTTACTCCAAGTGATGTCCTTGGATTTAGCTTTCTGAAACCTTCCACTGCCTACCCTGCCTATTTCCTAGCATTTTTTGTTACTTCAAGGAAGGTGCACTTGGACTTGCAAACCCTTAGGTGCCTTTTCTTTTCCTTTGGCTTTTCTTTTGATTTTCTATCTAAGGTTAATCTTATTGCTCCCAAGGCCCCAGATTAAACAGTTGGGAACCTTCTTTCTCTACCTAACTACTTTGTCTGCCAAGATTGAACTGTTTGGACAGACTTGTTTCTCTAATCTATAACAAAAATTGAAACATGGCCTGACCCAGCTTAGCCTATTGGATCACCCATTGAGAAGTAGGGCAGCATCTACCAAATGTAAATGTGTGTCTTCCATCAGAATATGAGATCTTTGCATCACCAAAGTAGATCATATTGGCACTTCCCATGCCAATCATGAAAAATGAAACCTATTGGTATAGGTAGCTAACAGTGACCATTTCTTGTAGCAACTTATTCATATTTATCTTCAATTCTTCCATCTTATCATCCATGCCATCAATTTTAGCGTCCATGCCATTCACCTTAGCTTCCATGCCATCCATCTTAGCTTCTACACCTTTCTTTAAACCATCCATCTTAGCTTCTACATCTTTCCTTAAACCATCCATTTTAGATTCTGTTGCTTTTTGTGCAAGTGACACTCGTTGCACTTGTTCTTGTAATTTTGATATATCATATAGCATTTGTTCTTCTTCTTCATGAGTCATTGTAGAGCTTTCAGGTTCCTTACTAGGTGTTTGAATTTTCTTTCCTCGGGGCATCAGTTACCGATAATAATGCTCTATTATGCCCTTTGAATTCCTTCAAAATAAATTTTCAAACCAAGCTTAAGCAAAAATTTAAGAAAATCTACACACCTTTTTTCACTTTGTAGGAGCTCGATATTGCCTCTGATGTATCTCTGTACTTTTCAATCATCTAGTTCTGAATTTTTGACCTGCAGTAGCCCTCTGTGTCCTCTTTCCAATGCCACAAGTCTGACCCAAATTGGATTCTCCAAGGAAGAGTTATGCGAAATCTCCCACAGTGACTTGATTATAGACTAGTTCAGTAGAGCGAACTTGTACGACGTGCCACGAGTCACTGTTTCGATCTTTGGATTTGAAAAATGCATACAAGAAACTACAGTCCGTCCTCTTTTTGTACCTTTTTACGAAATTTCAATCCGATCCCCAGAGAGAAAGTTATGACGATTTTCCATAGGTCACCTGTTTTGAATGTAATTCAGGAGTCTGCAAAAAGACCAACTTCCTTAGATCATATCTCCGCAAATTTCACGCGAAAAGCTCTGAAATTCGGACCCAAGGTTCAACGCGATTTCTTCTCAAATGGGTTTTTTTTTGCGACTTCTGAAACGTCACAGAAAAAAATTTATAACGAAAATGCCACGATGACCTGTTTGGAGCAGCGAAACCCTAGAATCCAAAGCTCTGATACCAAATGTTATGAAACCAGCTCAAGAAAAGATAGATCAACGCCTTAGAATTCAGCCTCTTCGAGGGGGAAACCTCCTTTACATTACATAAATGAACAATTCTTGGATGATTCAAATGACAAAACCTCCTTTCTATATATAGGAGTCTAAGGAGTCACAATATAATCCAGCCGACCTAACAATAATAATATAAAGCCACAAAAATAACAATAGAGGGATTCTATGGGGCAAATAAATAACAATATGGGGGTAATATGGGCACAAAAATATAAATAAGGGGTATAACTACAATAGTGATGGGGCAATCACTAGTAACAGTGTTTGTCCATGTACTCAAGCCGAAATGAACTAGTGAACTGATGTGTCTCCTTGTGTCTGTTTTTAATTCGATTTTGTAGGCCAACGTGACTGATTTCTTCATCGTTTTGATCGCAAACCTCTTTAGGAGGATTGTGCTCATCTTGGAGGGCTAATCTAGGCACAAGGTTGACTCATATACAATTTATATATGCTCAAGAAGAGCTCCTTATACATGAATTTGACTCTTTGACTTTCCTGGACCTATGCAATGAGCAAGAAACTCATTCTTACAATTTGCAAAAACAACATTTCTTTTCCTTTACAAGTACAAAGATCAAATTTACATTTTTAAATACCGAACCTAATTACATTTTCTTCAACGCACATAAAATCATGTATTACTCAGAGAGATCTTTCCAACGAGGTATCGTACACGACAAGAAAAGATCATATGACCAAGTTACGACCCGGGAAGTTGGTTGCCCAACTAACCCCAACGGGGCCCACAAACTCTTGGTGTTTCATCTCCTGGAGTTAGGGTTTTGGTTGTTTAGGGTTTTCCCTTCTTGTTAAATAATAAAAAAGGCCCTTGAGCCTTATTTTTACACAGTTTGGAGGCATGTAGCCGCCACATCTCTTCTCAAATATAAGCTACCATTGCCCGAGCTAGTTTATTTCCATTATGTATGTAAGCATATTTCAGTTCTTTGATATTAATGAAATGAAGTTGTATTCTGCTGCATCTCTATGTTTATGTTTATATCTACATTTTGTTGTGTTCCTACATAAGTCAAGGTCAGGTGTTTCAGAAGCATATCTCGCGAAACCTTTTCTGGGTTTTGAAGATCTCATGTTCTTAGCCTCTTTGACACAAATCGAGACTAGAACACTTGTCCGATGTTACAAAAACTAATACACTAGAGTTAACCATGCTTGTTTTATTAGATCTACTACTCCATCTTCTTGAATCCATCCTGGATTGTATCGAAATGGAATCAGTCCTAAGTCTTCTAAGGGATCAATCTCCAACCCAATGGGTAAATGATTTAAATCCCCCTGAGCTAGAATTGTAGATACACACTCGATTCCCTTGATCATCTGGTTGTTGTGCAAGAGGAAATAATCAAATCATGTAACTATATGACCATATCCACCTTTTTTATTACTCCATGTATAGTTTCCCCTTTTTGGGATGATGTCTATGAGATCCCATTCATTCACCAAATCCTCCATTAATTCTCGATAATGATCTTCAAATTTTCCTGTTTAACTATATCTTTTATAGATTGGGATTTTGTGGGATTTCCCAATCCCCTTGCATTCCATGAAATAAATTTCATTTAGTTTTGGGGGCATTGGGCTTACCTCCTCCTACCTTGATTCTCCCTTGTTCTCTATATGTTGTGGTTCTGAAAACTTCAGACATTTGAGGTTGTCTGCCTAACTTTTTATTAAGCTCCACCTCTGCCTCTCTTTCCTCTTTTTTAGAAGGACTTCCTCCCTTCTTGAGATTTTAGGATTCATGGCTAGTCGAATCATCTTTTTAACTTATTTTATTTATTGCGTTTATCATCATGACTTTCCTAGCTCCTAACTTTGCTTCCTTTTGTACCAAGGGCATTCCTTCTACCTCCCATCCTTGATTTCCTAGATATGATGGGTTTTGACCATTGTTCTGAGATAGGTATTGCTCCTTTTATAGTGGGTTTGTGACCTACATGTGTTCTGGTTCATGTATTTCCCCTTCCTCCTCCTCTAAGATTTCCTCTTCCTCTTCCAATACTTAATCTCCCTTCTTAGGAGCTTCTTGCTTAGTCTCTTTTTGAGATTAAAGGACCTCGTACGGGTTTACAGAAGTCGTAGCTTCATTTCTATTTTATCATGGAGGATTTTTACTTGGCGCTACCTTTCCTCTATTAATCCCCTTTCGTTGAGTCCGTCATTGTTCTTCCAGAGTTGTAGTTGTGCCTTCCCCTTTTCTAGATTAGGGTTTCTTGCAATCCCTAGCAAAATGTCCTTACTCGTGACAAATCATGCACTTGAATGGAAATTGCTCATAGTCCAGGACCTGTCAATGACTCCATCCCCCCTAAGTCATGTTGATCCCATAGGGTAATCCTTTTTTTAGGTCAACCTCTACACACATTTTTTCACAGGCAAACTGGAAACCTTTCAGCTCAGCTCAATCCTAATATCTTTCGAATCCATTCCCTATTGCTTTCAAACAATCATCACTCCAACACTAAAGCGAGAGTTTCGGGAGTTTAACCCATACCGACACTGCATTTCGAATATCGTCATCTAGATCAAGATCTAATGACCACGAATTCAGATACATTCCTTTGGCCCCAAAAAAGTACGAGCCGTTCTTGAAAATTACATCTCTATCCTCTTTAAACTCAAAGGGGAATGCAAAAAAATCCATTACCATAAGCAAAAAAACCCAACATTACCCTTTGTTGGGCCTCAAATATGCCCATTTTTTCCATTGTACAATACCACTATTCATAACCTAAATTCCTATAATTCCACAACTTGCCACCAATTCATACCATAATTTCATAACTTGCCGCTAATTCATATCTTACACTTCGTGGTTGATTATCATTAGTTTTCTTGACTTTTCAATGATTAGAGATGACTTTGCTATGATTTTCTAATGATGGTTTTGCCAAGTTTATTTACTATAGGGATCCATTGCCGAAATTCTTCATAATTCAATTAAACTAGTTGCTACAGGTTAAGTACAAATTTTCTGTAGATTAAAATCTCATTTTGTGATCAAATGAAGAAGAATCTCAGGATTCTAAGACATGGGATTTGTTCAAAGTACCCTCATTCAGGTAACCCAACAACCGTTTGTCAAAATTCGTCACCATGAAGAAGTTATGGTCAATGGAATCTTAAGTATAGAATCAAGTACAAATTTTTGGGTCAAGTACAAAAATTCTGGGTTTGATGGTTTTGGATCAGCCACGGTTTTTGATATTTTGGGTTGAAGGCTTATTCATTTATTTTTCAAGCTATATGGAGATGCAATCAGATATTCTAGATCTCAATCAAGCTATGCATCGATCATGGGATTTCCCAAGACAATTTTGACATAACCAAATTCCAGAAAAATCAATTGAAATGTATTTATTTAATTTTATTGGCATATGGCTAAGATCAGATCCTTGAGTTTGGGATCTCAAACTATAAAAGCATAGTATATATTTCAGTCACTTAGTACTAGAGAGAGAGTTATAGGTTACACATAGAGGAGTTATGTAGGAGAAGAAGCACAACTATCGCGCATTGAACTCTGTTTTTGGATGAATTAATAAAAGGTGATGAAATTTTTGTAACCTTAGTGCCCATTTTATGAATTGAGCTCAAACTTGCAGCACATGGACAAGAAAGGCTGCTTGAACCCATCGTGTTTGCAGGGTTAATATAGATTTTGTAAGTCTGTTTATTTCCTTTTTATATTTTATTTCTTGCAAATGGTTTGAAGTATATTTAATTGCTTTGTCAATTTATTTATGCATTCTAGATTATGTAATTCTTTTTTATTTATGGTGTGATCCCGAGAATAGTTTTATGTAGGAAGTGTGTTTTGCTTCAGTAAATAGATTTACATTTCATTTCCAAGTTGTTTTCTAAATAATTTTTAGAATTCCAGCACTTGGTTTTGTATTCTTGATTTATTTATGTTTTGTAGATCTCAGTAGAGGGCAGCGAGTGCATTGATGTTGGTTTTTCTTTGCAGGCTGTGGAGTACGCGCATAGTCACATTCTCAACTCAGGCCACATTCTGAACTTAGGTCACATTCTGTACTCATGCCACATTCTGTACTCAGGATTCCTGTAGCTGCATTCTGTACTCAAGATTCCTGTAGCTGCGTTCTATACTCATAATTGCTTTGTTTTAGTTGATTGGTAGAATTTAGTTTGGAAGTGTGAGTTGTGTGATTTCAATTAAGCCTATCATGATTTCTTAAGTTGAGTAGAGTAATTATCATTGTTAATCATTTGTTGATTTTGCAGTTTATGGAAATAAAGACAATTTGTTAATAAATTGCATTGTGTGAGCAATTAGCTTTAGGATTTTACATGTTGAGTTGTTTTGAATCAAATAACACTCATTTAAATAGATTGATCATTAGTTCTCAGTAAGTTTTAATTAGTTCATCATTTGATTAGAGTTATTCCTTTGTTTGAGCATGTTTTTATCAATAGATTAGTTTCAAACTAGGAATAGGATTTCCATACTTGATTTAGGAATAGATTTCAGATTTCATGATGTTAGTTTAGGTTAGATGCTCTGATCCTGTGTTACGTGCGCTTGTGCCTCGAAGCTTACGAGTCTCAGATTGATAATTTAATGTTGGAATTATAACACATATAATTTCCCCAACATTTTTGGTGTCGTTGTCGGGGAGGTGATAAAGGGATTAGAGCATAATTTCTTTCACAAGTTTTCGGTGTGATCTTAGTTGCAGGGCAACTAGAGAGCAGAGAGTGTACAATAAGATGTGAGTGAAGAGCCACGCATCCACTATGGTGGGGTTGCTCCAAAGTTTTGTTGTCCAAGTAAGCAAGTTTGGTGAGTTTTATTGTAATTAGTTTTAATTCATTTAGATTAAAAATTCAAGCTCTTTAAAGATAAAACATTTTTGGGGTGTTGTAAGAACCCCCAGGTACTAATCCATGTTGTGAGACAGGGATCATCAAATAGCAGGAGAAATTCAAAGAATGATTGAGAGCTTGAAGAATGTCCCTCGAAGTACTTTCTCAAATCCTAGCAGTAGTTGGGATATCTGCCTCTCAGGAAGAGTTCATCCTGACCACATTCAGGAAATTATCTATCTCTCCACAACCAGAAAAAGGATTTGGAAGTCTCCCTTGATTCCTCTTGCCTATCTACCAAGGAGATCGAGAACTCATGTACCAAATCCAATGGGGAGCATCCAACTGAACTTGAGATCGAAGAACTTTCACCATGCCTAGCAGCAAGCCTTGTATGCATTCCAGAGACCAATTATCCAAGTTTGCCTGGCATGACTGAGGAGGACTTTCAGAGTGGTCCAAATGAAGAAATGGGCCAATACCATTAGGATTACATCGAGCATTGGTTCCAAATCACAATCCAGTCAAAGTACCACTCTCATCTTCAAATACTCTTTGTATCACATCTTTCAAAACTGTTGATTTTTCATGCTCATGTACCTTCTAAAGTTTATATGTTAAATCTCAACATGAATATATCTTTGTGCCTGATCCACACATGGCTTCATTGGAATTTCTCATTCACTTGTAGGATGACGTATTTTCTCCAGTAGAGTAGGAAAGTTAGTATTGTAATAAATAAATAAATGAAAATAGCAAAGAGAAAAATAAGTCCTTTTTTGAAAACCAAATTGTCTGGCGCAACTGGATAGGGACTTTGCTTGAAAACCAGGTAAGTGGTGGGCAAAGTTCCCAATAAAGTTTGTAAATTTGTATGAGTTCTTCAAATCATGTATCTTTCAAGTCATTATGTTTATACTCAAGTTTTTTGATGTGGGATCCCTTGAAGCCCACCTGCCAATAAGCCTTGTCCCATCAACATCAACATATTATCTGAGATCAAGGTTAGGGTTAGATAAGGTATCTAGGAGCCTACATGCCTTAATGGTAGGTGTCCTTGTCATCTACTAAGGAAATACATCAATGTTTCTTGGTGGATGAATTTTGTAGTCCATTCGACTTCGACAAATCCATTCATGGCTAGTAGAATGTACCTAGTGCCTTGATTCCCATTGACATCAAAGGTGGGATATCTCACATTGGTTAATGACCTCCTCAATGGTCGGTAATCCAATGATTCTTGCTTATGTTCGACATCGACACCATTTATTCACATATGCAAGATTGCACATGGGTGTGTAGCAGTTGAAGACTATATGGTTTTGTGATCTCAACACAGATTTGCAATAGTTTGGATCTTTGTATCAACATTTCCATTTTCATTTGCAGTAGTATATTCATTTTAGTAAAGGCTGCCATATAGGAGCTTGGCCATTTATTTGCAACAACAGACACCCTTCCTCAATTGTTTGGGGACATACAACTCCTCAGGCATGGGGGAGAAGGGGACCTTCAGTTCATCCTTCAGCCTTCTTCAGCAGATCATATCAACAGTCAAATCAGCTCTAGCCATTCCATCCTCCACTTCATCTTGCAACACCAAGCACATCAACGACAAAGGTAAAACTTGAGGTAAAGTTGGCTTAAGATTCTCTAATTCATTAGAAGGTTTAAGAAACTTAATGATTCACCACTTCTCATTCCATGCATTATATCTTTCATATGTCATTATCCTTCTTTTGCCTTCCATTCGCCACTCATAATAAAAAGACTTATACTCTGATTACAAGACCATGTTAAAAGAAAATCCTTATGATATATTAATAAAGGCAGTCTCTATAGTGTCTTCTCCTCCCATGATAACAAGCATTCTATTCAGAGGATGAAGTCATTACTGCCATGAAATAAGCATTAGCCTTGTGATGACAGAGTACGCAAGCATCTATTCACATACTTACCATCTCCATCACCACCTCATTTCATCCATCATCTCTTCCTCATCCATCCCTTTCTTGTCCTCAATTTGTATTGCTCTATAAATTAGTATGATATGTTAATGTGAAGAGTGCTGCTCCACAAGAACTAGCACCTCCAAATATTCAAGTAGTGTTGCTCCACAAGAACCAACACCTCTAAATATTTAAGCAATGTTGTTCCACAAAGAACCAACATCTACAAAATAATGTCAAGAATATGTAAATGAGCAAGGGATTTGTTTGCATGAGGACATGCAAATCCACAAGCATGGGGGGATGTTGGGCCTCAAATATGCCCATTTTTCCACCATACAATACCACTATTCATAACCTAAATTCCTATATTTTTAACTCATTTCATACCATAATTCCACAACTTGCCGCCAATTCATATCTTACACTTCGTGGTTGATTATCATTAGTTTTCTTAACTTTTCAATGATTAGAGATGACTTTGCTATGATTTTCTAATGATGGTTTTGCCAAGTTCATTTACTGCAAGGATCCATTGCCGAAATTCTTCATAATTCAATTAAACTAGTTGCTACAGGTTAAGTACAAAATTCATGTAGATTAAAATCTCATTTTGTGATCAAATGAAGAAGAATCTCAGGATTCTGAGACATGGGGTTTGTTCAAAGTACCCTCATTCAAGTAACCCAAAAACCGTTTGTCAAAATTCGTCACCATGAAGAAGTTATGGTCAACGGAATCTTAAGTACAAAATCAAGTACATAATTTTCGGGTTAAGTACATAAATTCTAGGTTTGACGGTTTCGGATCAGCCACAGTTTTGGATATTTCGGGTTGAAGACTTATTCATTTCTTTTTCAAGCTATATGGAGCTGCAATAAGATATTCTAGATCTCAATCAAGCTATGCATGGATCATGAGATTGCCCAAGACAAATTTGACATAACCAAATTCCAGAAAAATCAATTGAAATGTATTTTTGTAATTTTGTTGGCATATGGCTAAGATCATATCCTTGAGTTTGGGATCTCAAACTGTAAAAGCATAGTATATATTTCAGTCACTTAGTACTAGAGAGAGAGTTACAGGTTACACATAGAGGAGTTATGCGAGAGAGGAAGCACAACTGCTGCACACTGAATTCTGTTTTTGGATAAATTAATAAAAGGTGATGAAATTGCTATAACATTGGTGCCCATTTTATGAATTGAGCTTAGACCCACAACGCATGGATAGGAAAGGCCGCCTAAACCCATTATGTATGCAGGGTTAATATAGATTATGTAAGTGTGTTTATTTCCTTTTTATATTTTATTTCTTGCAAATGATAAATTGCTTTGTCAATTTATTTCTGCAATTTATTTATGCATTCTAGATTATGTAATTCTGTCTGATTTATGGTGTGATCCAGAGAATAGTTTTGTGTAGGAAGCGTGTTTTGCTTCAGCGAACAAATTTGCATTTCATTTCCAAGTTGTTTGCTAAATAGTTTTCAGAATTCCAGCACTTCATTTTGTATTCTAGATTTATTTCTATTTTGTAGATCTGAGTAGAGGGCAATGAGTGCATTGTTGTTGGTTTCTCTTTATAGGTTGTGGAGTATGCGCATAGTCACATTCTGTACTCATGATTCCTATAGCCGCATTTTGTACTTAGGATTCCTGTAGCCGCATTATGTACTTAGGATTCCTATAGCTACATTCTGTACTCAGATTGCTCTGTTTGAGTTGATTGGTAGAATTTAGTTTGGAAGCGTGAGTTGTGTGATTTCAATTAAGCTTGTCATGATTTCTTAAGTTGAATAGAGTAATTATCATAGTTAATCATTTGTTGATTTTGCAGTTTATGGAATTAAAGACAATTTGTTAATAAATTGCATTGTGTGAGCAATTAGCTTTAGGCTTTTACATGTTGAGTTGTTTTGAATCAAATAAAACTCATTTAAATAGATCGCTCATTAGTTCTCAGTAAGTTTTAATTAGTTCATCATTTGATTAGAGTTATTCCTTTATTTGAGCATGTTTTTATCAATAGATTAGTTTCAAACTAGGAATATAAATTCCATACTTAATTTAGGAATAGATTTCAGATTTCATGATGTTAGTTTAGGTTAGACGCTCTAATCCTGTGTTAACTAGGCTTGTGACTTGAAGCTTACGAGTCATGGATTGATAATTTAATGTTGGAATTATAACACATATAATTTCCCCAACGCCCTTCATCATTGGTTTGCAGGATTTTTCTATCCACTGCTCCATGGATTTGGAGATGGCCACATTCCCATGAACTTGCCCACTAGAGCTATGTCCGGGAAGGTCAGAGATGTCCTTCAAAACCCCACCAGAAAAGCGACAAAGGGAATGTTTTCAAACTTCTTAACAAATCGCGAATGTAACTCCTTTGTTCTTGGTTTCTTTATGAGGGGGACTGCCAACATCTGGAAGGTCGCTGCATCATCCTGTGTAAGAGGAGAGGCCCCCTCTGGGCCAGCGGCCATGGAAACCCAACAAAAATCTTGCCAACGAAAGCAGATCTAGGGTTGTAGAGCTAGGGTTTTTTAAAGATTTGAATGCATTTATTTGTATTGTAAATAGAATACTGCTTTTTTCTATGGAAAAAATGTATAATTACATATTATATCAATGAGCAATGCATAAGTTTCAAGTATAATCATTTTATAAAGAATCTTGATCAATAATGGATTCAAGAAGAATATAAGCAAAATTTGAATCTAAGTTTAAAAAAGAAATATTTATCTTTTCAAATTTTCAGAATAAATTTAGCTAACATAATTTATTAGTGTAGATTTATCTTAAATATAGAATTGTTAAATATTAAAAGGGGTTAATTTTCCGAATATATAATTTTATTATTATTTAATTTTATATCATGTATTTTTTTTTCACATTAAAAAAATTTGGCACATTAATAAATTTGATCCCCTCATTACTTAATAAATACAAATTTAAAAGGAGTGGCAGGAGTGAGGGGGGGTTATCCATAACCTCAAAGAAAACAAAGAAATAGACCATTCTTGGGGCCTTGGCCAATTAGCAAATAACCCCACTAAAGTGTATGGGTTGCTACAAGGTCTAATGTTGGCAAGAGCAACAAAGATTGAAAACTTGGTGGTAATGGGTGACTCCTTGATAGTTATCCAACACCTCGTGTGTGGAACATTACCAAAAGAGTGCAAGTTAAGAGGTATCATAGAAAGGATCCAAGCTCTAAAACCATCCTTTTCCATGATTAACTTTTATCATGTCCTGAGATCACATAAGACTGAAGCATATTGTCTTGCTAATGAAGGTGTAAAACAAGAAGAAGAGGTCCTTATTCACAATGGTCACACCTCATTTTCTCCCATCCCTTCACTATAAAATTGTTTGAAAAAAAAAATTAAATTTGGGGGAAGGAGAGAGCCACAAAAATCAACGTGGCTCCCCCTCCTAAAGTGCATCATGCACAAAACAATATTAATGTCAATTTAATGAGGTTTGAATGCATAACCATGAACGAAGGTCAGAGGGAGCATTAGTTTGTCGCTGCCATTCTCTCTTATTCACGTGCTCCCAAGCCATCAACGATAGAGTGATAGGATGAATTTTATTGTTTGGAGAAAGCATTAATCCCTCTGTGCAACCCTTGTATTCATGGCGGAAATGACGAATATTGACAGTGGTTATGGTGGAGTTCTTTGATGTGATCTTGAGGAGACAGAGAAGGTGTGGGTGGTCTGGGGGATTTGGAGCAAACACTAGGAAAAGTGCCTCCGTATACTCTATCTTCTTGATTCCTTGACCATTGGCATATTTAGGAGGTCCATAATTCAACTGCCAACTTTCCAGAATTGGCGGTATCTCGTGGTAGTGGTCTCAAAGCCAGTGGGGAGTTCTCGACACCAACTAGGGATTGGGCCCTGCTTATCTCAGGAAGGTAATTCAAAAACTTTCCATGCCAATCATAACTTCTTTGTTGTTCAAGCAATAAAGGTGAGGCTTATCAGGCATGTCTTGTTGGCATTGTGCAGGTGTAAAGTTTAATTTGGGAAGTGATGATATGGAAAATTCTGTGGACTATTGCTCCCCAATGTCAACCCTTTAAGTCACCCTTGATGTTGTGGCCCTGTTCTAATTCTTTTTGTGGGGAGAGGCACAGGGGCCTACCAACCCTTAGTGTTTTGTTGGCCCCTAAAAATTGGTCACTCAGTCATGAATTTAAAATGGGGAGAACTTGGGATACATGAATTTCTTATGAAGGTATTACAATGGAATCGTTGGAGCAACAAATGGATAGGTTGGAGGCAAACCAAGAACTTATGTGTACCAAATTGAACCAAGTCTTTGTTGTTGTCCTGACAGCAACATAATTACAAATGGAAGACATAACTTAATAAAGGAAATTAGAGGATGAGGCAGATGGTTTTTGTCAACAGTTGGTGGATTTGCGGGCAACAATTAAATCCTCATCTCTTCACATCTTCTCCAATCTTGATGAAGAAAGTGCAGATATTATAATAAAATTAGATTTGAATGTACCTTTTGTAGCAGAGGATAACTCTAGAACTTAGTGGAACTTGCATCAAGTTTGCTGTGTATTGTAAGTTTTGTATGATCTTGTTGGTCTTTTGGAGAGTGTATACCTCCAAAGACCCAACATTTATCAAGCAAGTTAGCAGTCAAGTATATATGATAAATGACAATCTTAATGAGGTTATAGTTATTTATGAGCTTGAATGGAATTTTAATGTAATATCTTGATGCACAAGCTACGATCCGAGTGCAAAATTTCACTGAATATCAAATTCTCATTACAATAGAAAAAATAAATAAATACATATTGAAAATAAATTTATATTTAATTTAATGTATTTTTTTTTGTAAGATGACGTAAACTTATGTTAACTGGAAAACAAGAGATACATCAACAATTCCTACCACAATCTGCCACTAGGGAAACTAGACCAATGGCGGAATACAAATATTTTTGCTCCAAAAACAATATTATATACTTCGGTTGTAGCTCTATACTCGCTATATAAACTAGAGTCCAAATAGAACCTACAATTCAAATTAACAAAATGTGCCCATATATATACAAAGTACAATATACTTGAAGCTAAAAGATAGCAACTTAGTGTGAACTAGAGAGTAATGAGTAAGGGAAACCTGAAAACATGAGGCTGCCTTCCTTGTTGACCAGGTCCTCACGCAAAACACCAGAGCCCAATTCCTCCACTTCCACAATAGTTTGTATCTTGTTGTTACCCTGTGTGAGCCGAACCACGAGCATTGGGTGAGAGCATAAGCATGAGGCCAAGGCCTTGCTGAAATCTGAAGTGTTCAAAGTACCAACAGTTTCGGCACTCCCTCCTCCTTGGATAGGAAAAAACCAATAGAAGTAGAAGGCCGCTCAATATCACTAAAACAATTGCTAAAATACACAAGAGGCTGACCATCTTGAATAGAGAGATCACCTAATTAAAAGCCATACAATAGTGTTTGGTGAATTGCTCGTGTGAGCGCATGGCCATTAAAATCGATTGTGCATTAACAAACTTGGAGTCTCCACCTCCCTCCGTAATGTCATTGATTGATCGCGAAGTGCCCTACCATTTGCGATCAATACCCTTGATACGTTTAACTTAGATATCACTACAATCCAGAGTAATTTAATATAATATTAATTTTTATGACTTCTCTTTATCTACATTTAATTTTATGTTAATTTATTCGTTCCCACACCACAACTACTATATTTGAGTATAAAACCCCTGACCATGATCCAAATATTACACATAAATTAATATTAAAATATAAATAAATTATCAATTTCTTTGTTTCTTTCTTTTTTTTTTCATTTTTTTTTTTATTTTTAATTTTTTTTCACATTGACGTAGGTGTAAATATGAGCTAATACGTTGACTTTGTCTCAATTGATATGGGCTTTAGTAACACATTGACACGGGGACTAATAACATGACGCATAGATTAGCTTTACAGTTTGCCGGGTGGGAACATGAACTTGAAACCTAGATTCCGAATTTTGTCTTTACATTCTTCTCCTGCCTCCTCTAAGTCATAATAAGAAAAAGCGTGTATCTGGGTTGGATTAGGGGAGAGTAGCCAAACACGATGGAGGCATGGATGGTGAGCAATGCAGGAAGAGGAGGAGCATTCGCAACTGCTGCTGCTCCAGCCGGAGGGATTTCCTGGCTTCGCAAACATCCTCAGAATAATAATGATAATCACAACTCCACTGTCAAGGGATCGCTGTCTTGTGAAAGCTATCACCCATGGGCACAAAGGTCAATGCCAATTAGGTCCGTTGGAATTGGAAGCAGAAGCACTGCCCACATTGGTTCATTTCAGCCATCTCAGTTAAGGCTTGTGCTGCATGGTGGATTGAAGGCCAACGCAAGTAACACAAACCCAAAAAACTCCTATCTCTTCCTCACACATCTCAAAGCGTCCATGGTGAGTAATCACCCATATGTGCGTGTTTTGTAATTGGCACTATTTCCTTCGTTTTTCCCCGTAATGGCAACTCATCATGTTTGTTTGCATTGCAGGAAGATGTTCAAGAGACATATATAATGATCAAACCTGATGGAGTTCAGCGAGGACTGGTAAGCTGTCGTTGCTCCATGTATTGAATCTCATCTTACTGAAGCACCAGTAGCTACTGATAGCAATAGTGCAGAGCGTCTAGGAAAAATATGCGTTTTCTGAAATTTGAAATGTTATTGCTCTTTTTCATAAATGGAACTTCATTCTGTTATAGAAACAGGGTTTGTCTATCAATTCTGTGAAATGCCAAAGTTCTTATAAATTCTGTGAAATGCCAAAGTTCTTATTTTGATGCAGAAGCACGTTTTTACACGAAGAATTTTCAAAAATAGATGTGTTTTTCCAAGCGGAGCTGCTTTTGACTAGGGGATTTATAGGAAAAAATCTAATGGAAATACCCTATTTAAAGTGCTGAAATGTCTTCTATTGCGAAATGGAATGGATTTGGGGATGCATCGCCTGAAGTTGGCATGCGCATAAGAGTGCTGTTTAATTTTTCTGAACTGTACGCGCCCTCAAGAATCTGATAATGGGTTCTTGTTTAAATTATTTGATTTATAGCGATTTTGGGTTATTTAAATTTCATTTGCTGTTTTTCTGTGTTATCATTGGTTTAAATAGTATAAGAGCAGGTTCCGATTTCAGCGTGTAGAGAGGGGCCAATAAATTTAAGTTTTGTAAAGACTATTTTATGAAAAAATCCAGATGCGGCGAAAGAAAATGGAAGGTTCAACTCAAGAGTTCAGTGCTTAGAAGAATAGGGCTGATTCCGTGTAACAAACATTTGATAATTTGCAAAATATGTTTTCCAAGGTAGTTCGAGCCCATTGATAGCTAGAGAAGGTGCTTCAATTAGAAAGTAGGTATGTTATCAGCGCCATTCTCATCAACGAGTGGCTTCAGAGAACTATCAAAACTGGTATAAGAGGTACGTAAAAGGTGATACATATTAACATTAAACTGTACATGGCCGGAGAACTACCAAAATTGGTATAAGAGGTACGTAAAAGGTGATGGCATATTAACATTAAACTGTACATCACCGGATTTTAGTCGTAGAAATGTTCTTAAATACCTTTAAGTTCACGAATCCACAAAAAGTGCAATTTGCTATTTGGGAGCATGACCAGAAAGCAAATGTATGCTGGAAAAGTTATAGCTCTAGACTAATAAAACAAAGAGTCAAACATCCTAGAGCTTTGGAAGATTTTGTTAAGGTGTAAGGAAAATTAATGACAACGAGATTCTCAGCAAGTTTTTTCAAGGGATTTTAATGTTCTAAACAAATGCTAGTTGATATGGCTGTAGAATATTCGGTGAGATGTATCTGTCTTGAGTACTAGAATGAATTTGTCAAAGGGATGTAAAAGAATGGTGATTATATTCATAAATGGGTTGAGATTTCCCATCCAAAATGAAATGAGGTTAATCAACCCAGTAAATTTGGAGGAGGAAGCATTTTGGATGGCATTGAATGTAGAAGCAAAACTATAGATTGACAAATCAAGAAAGGACGAGCAGAGCAAATCGAGAGGTCCATTTATGTACACCTCCACCTGCCAAAGTGCTAGACATGGAGGTCAACAAGGTCATATGAGCAATTTAGAGAGAGGAGATAATTCTCAGAAACAAAATTGTGGATGTGGTTGGAGGTACACAAATGGCTAGGAATGTAGAGGAAGGAGATGGATAATTTGTCGCTGATGATGGTCACAAGTCATGGTGTTAAATTATGGTATGTTCTATGCTTAAGAGCAATTTAGAGAGAGGAGATAATTCTCAGAAACAAAATTGTGGATGTGGTTGGAGGTACACAAATGGCTAGGAATGTAGAGGAAGGAGATGGATAATTTGTCGCTGATGATGGTCACAAGTCATGGTGTTAAATTATGGTATGTTCTATGCTTAAGAGCAATTTACTTCAAATCTTCTTATTAGCCCAATATCAATTTCCAGTATTGCAATCACATCAACATGATAGTAAAACGCAGACAGAACATAAATGTAAACAAGAGAAGACAAGCCAAGACAAGAGACACTAGATGTGGCACCAGCCAGAGACAAACCCCAATGCGGGGAAACCCTTTGATCAATTCTTAAATATTCTTCAATAATTCAGCAGAGAGAGAGATAATACAATTTCACAAATCTGTGATTTTACAACAGCGGCAATAAAACCCTAACCAGCAAAGTCAAAGCTGGTCAAACAGCTCCCAAATGACCTCAAGTCAACTTTGGTCAACTCGGCCTTCAACAACAAGTATAGGCAGCCCAAAACAGACCAAGAAAGATGTCAAACAGCAGTCAACGCATCTGCAACTCTGCGGTCAGCCCTAACCAGTCAACGCTGGTCAAATCCATGGTCAAACAGGTCAACGCTTGGCTTGCCCAGCAATGCGGCTAGCCTAGGAGAGGCTGCCCAACCCAAAACCGCAGTCAAACTACCCTTGCTGCTCCTTGGTCAACTTAAGTCAACGATGCTGCAACTTTCCTGCGTCCTCCTTCTTCCCACATGAGAGAGAGCTGCTCCTCCTACGCATACCCAAACAAGCTAGGAGAGAGAAGAGATGTGAAGATGAGATGAGTGTCATAATGCCTCAACGTCTCCTCCTTTTATATGCCACGTTGAGGATGAGCTGGGGGTGAAAAAGAATGTTTTGCTTGTTGGCTGACCTTGACAAATTGTCAAGAAATACAAATAAATTCATATCTCCACGAATACATGTCGGAATCGGATGATCGTTAGATCAATCCTACACCTCTCGATGAGAGGAATCTAAGAAAAATATCAGCTGCCATAAATAAGGTGACCCACATGGAGTTTGGCCCTAGTTGCCAATTTTAACACTCCCTTTCAACTAGGGAGAACTCCATCTGCTAATCCATATGTCTGTCGGTACTATCTTTGCCATCAAATGCACTGCCCTGCACTGCTCTGTTCTGCTGAACTATGAAGAATAAGAAATGATCGAGAATGTATCATACCATCCTCTACTGACCTGAAGTCAGTCCCAGATAAAAGAGAGTGTCTAATAGCACTCTTATTGACCCGAAGTTAGTCCCAATGAAGAGAGGTTGTCATATCACTCTTACTGACCCGAAGTCAGTTCCAAAAGGGAGTGAGTTATATCACTCTTACTGACCCAAAGTCAGTTCCAAATGATCCCAGATCAATTTCATCCTAGCATAGGGAGTACGGTAGATACATGATGCGTTCATCGGTACTACTATGGTCCCTATCCTCATTTCCCTACTCATTGGCCAGACGAGAGGTACTTCCCATGAGTCCCAGACTGCATGGGTAGGATGTCTCAGCAGGAGAAGGATGAACCACTCATCGTACCTACATGTTGCCACGGGGTATCACAGGGGAAGGCTGAATCATTCACCCTGTACATAGCGCACCACTAGGGAAGGGTGAGTCACCCTATGGTCGCTCGTTGCTCCAAGATGTACCGCAAGCCCCCCGGAGCTCCCAGAGCTCAATGTATGCATCATACAGGACCCTCATAAGAGGGTCTCTCCACAACTCCTAGTCGTTCTTGGAAAGTCAAGAATTTGACCTTTCCCAGGGGCTTCGTCAGAATGTCGACGACCTTCTCATCAGTCCCAATATGATGGAGCCTTATTGCTCCTCGTTGTACCATATCCCGGATAAAGTGGTACCTGATATCGATGTGCTTGGAGCGATCATGAAATACGAGATTCTCAGATAAACGAATCCCACTCTAGTTGTCGCAGAGGATCACTGTAGTATCCAGCGTATGACCAAACAACTCACTAAAGATTTTCCGCAACCAGACAACTTGACAGGAGGTCATACTCAAAGCAATGTACTCGGCCTCAATGGTGCTCAAAGCCACCGACTTCTGCTTCCTGCTCATCTAGGAAATCGAAGCAGAACCCAAAGAGAAACAACACCCGGAAGTGCTCTTTCGGTCCACCACACTGCCTGCCCAATCAACATCGGAATAACCATGCAGCCTCACATCTCCGGCAGTGTATCTCAGTCCATGAGTGATTGTGCCCCGAAGATATCTCAGTAGATTCTTGGCACCAATCCAATGTGAGTGATGAGGCTCAACCATATATTGGCTCAACGTGTTGACTGCAAAACATATATCCGGACGGGAGTTCACCAAGAACATCAATGCTCCTATGAGTTGACGATACTCAGAAGCATTTCCCAAAACAGGTCCGGCAGCACTACCGCATAACTTCTTGAAGTTAAGCTCTATTGGGGTAGTCACAGGCTTGTAGTCTACCATACCAAATCTCTCCAATATCTTCACCACGTATTTTCCTTGAGATAGGAAAATTTCTCCTGGCTTTTGCCAGACCTCCAGCCCTAGAAAATACTGCGTCAGTCCTATGTCCTTCATCTCAAATTTGGAAGCCAACTCCCTCTTACATTTGTGAATGAGACGGTCTGCACCTGTCAGAAAGAGGTCGTCAATATACAACACCAGTATGAGAGGCTTATCATCTTCAACCTTAAAGTAAAGGTTCGGATCGGTTTCACTCTTAGTGAATCCCAGCTTCATCAAATAGCTATTGATCCTCTCATACTAAGCTCGTGGTACTTGCTTCAGCCCATAGAGAGCTTTCTTTAGCCTGCATACGTGAGATTCCTGATTATGAATCTCAAACCCCTCGGGTTGTTCCACATAGACTTCCTCTTTAATCGAACCATGCAAGAACGCGGTCTTGACATCCATCTGATGTAGGTTCCATCCTTGCGAAGCAACAAGGGCTATGATTGAGCGAATGGTGGTGTATTGGGCAACAGGTGCAAATATCTCATCATAATCTACACCTTCCTTTTGAGAGAAGCCTCGAGCAACAAAGCAAGCCTTATACTTTTCAAAACTCCCATCAGCTCCATGCTTGATTTTGTAAAGCCACTTCAAGGTGACAACTGTTTTGTCTTGAGGTCTAGGTACCACATCCCAGACATCATTCTTCATGATGGACTCGTATTCTTCATTCATAGCATCCTTCCATACTTGATGCTTCACGGCTTCTTTGAACGATGAAGGCTCATTTTGAATAATGGTGCTCATAATGGTCAAGTATCCCTGATACCTGGTTGGCTTCTTACTTTCACGGAAAGTCCCTCTGGGTGCAATATGTCTCTTGGCATCTTCAAGAGTCCCCCTAAGCCATGAGGGCCTCTTCCTAGAAGAGGAAGGCTCTTGCGGAGGGGGATCAATAGGATCCATAGGTTCTTCCACATTGGGCATCGTCTCATCTTCCTTCTCATCCGGCTTCCTAGTGTCAGCTTCTTTATCTTTCCTAAGAATAGGAAGATTGTCAACCTTGCTAAGAGCCATATCTTCGTCAAAGGTGACATCATGACTTATTTCGACTTCCCTTTGACCAACCACATAGATTCTATAGCCCTTAGAAGTTTCGATATAGCCCACAAAGATTCCCTTCTTACCAGATGCACCCAATGGCTTCTTTTCTCTTTGGCAACATGAAAATATACAGGACTTCCAAAAATTCTAAAATGAGAGACATCAAGTTTCTTACCAGTGAACATTTCTTTGGGAGTCTTGGAATCCAATGCTTGATGAGGGTATCGGTTTTGAACATATACGACGGTATTCGTAGCTTTGGCCCATAGAAACTTTGGAAGCCTTCGATCATGGAGCATGGAACAAACAACTTCCAAAATCGTATGATTCTTCCTTTCAGACACACCATTCTGCTCATGAGTGTATGGTGTTGTGGTCTCCCTCTTAATGCCAGCGTCTTTGCAAAAGTCATGGAACTCATTGGATTCATACTTGGTCCCTTTATCAGTCCTTAAAATCTTGATTCTCTTCTTGGTTTGATTCTCGATCAAGGCTTTGAAGTAAGGGAACCAGGAGAACACTTCATTCTTCTTTTTCAAGAAGTATATCCAAGTCTTACGAGAATAATCATTTGTAAAAGTGAGATAATATAAATATACTGCCAAAGAGTTCATGGGCATGATACCAGATATGTCAGAGTGAACGAACTGCAAAATGTTGGAGGTCTTGCTATGGCTTGAGGGGAATGGTCCTCTTTTGAGCTTTCCTTCGGCACATCCTGGACATACATCTTCATGCTCTACTTTGAACTTAGGCATCATTGTCACCATCTGTTTCACATCGGGTAGAGCCTTATAATGAAAGTGGGCAAACCTCTGGTGCCATAGTTCAGATTGTAGATATGTGTTGCAAGACATGACTTCTAACGGACTTCCTCCAACTTGATATAAAGAGTCAACTCGGAACCCAAGAGTGAAAGCATCTTTAATTTTTTTTTTCCACACACGTACCTTGCCATCGATGAAGGCCACCTTGTAGCCTTTGTCTTCCGTTGCCGAAATGGACACTAGGTTCTTCTTGAGATTAGGTACATATAGGACTTCTTGCAAATGAATTGTGTTACCCTCATTTAATTGAAGAGTAACATTCCTTACACCTTTTACAGGATAGGTGGAATTGTCTCCAAGAATAATCTCCAAGTTTGTCTCCTTCTCTATCAGATTAGAGAGGGCTTCCTTGTAGCTAGTGAAGTGCCTTGAGGCACCACTATCAATAAGCCAATTGCCCAACGAGTCCAGAGGAGAGGTAGTGGAGAGGGCCAATATCAGATAATACTCATCTTGCTTATTGTTAACAACACCTTGATTCATACCTGGAGTTCCTTGCTTTCTTGGAGGGTTGACCACTTCCTTGATTTCTCGCATTCCTCTTTCCTTTGCCATTCCTTTGATTGTGGTTGGAGTTGCCCATGGAGTGATTTTGATCATCATCATGTGATGTGTCTTTTCTATTTGGATACTCCCTCACATAGTGGACAAATTTATTGCAAACGAAGCATCTTCCCTTCCTTTCACCCTTCGATTCGGTCTTTCTTTTGAAGTGACCTTTAGACCCAGAATTATTTCTCCTTTTGGCATGAGAGGAGAAAGCAGTTGGGTTGTCTTTGCTTGAAGGCATTTCTTGCTCCACCATCCTTGTTTCTTCTTGAATGCATCTCGACATCAATTCTTCAAATCCCGGAATTTGATCATTGTTGAGAAGAGTGGTTCTAAATATATACCATTCGGATGGGAGCCCTCCAAGGGTAGTGATAGTTAGTTCCCTGTCAGGAATGACTTCTCCAATTGATAGGAGATCATTCTTGAATCTCAGTGATCCTTAAGAAGTAGGATTGAATATCCTTGTCTTTGCCCTTCTTAATATCCTTTAGCTTATTTTTGAGGAATAAAACTTGATTTACATCACTAACTTTAAACAAGCTTACCAGTCTGTCGTAGATCTCCTTGGAGGTGTGCAACTTGGAAATGTAGGCCACCAGACACTTGTTAATTAAGTCTCAGATGATCTTCTTCGCTTTGACTTCACTCTTAGTGTACTTGTTCTTTGTAGCAGTCGGTGCATTTGATGGAGGATCCATAATTCTGCCCCTCACATAGTCCAATACTTCTTGCTCTTCCAATGTCAGATCAAGGGACATCTTCCATCCGTGATAGTCAGACTTCTCACGGAGCTTGTCTTTGACCGAGAAGTGTGATGAGGAACCCATGAAGCCTTTTTGACCTTTCCAACTGCCTTTAGTGATTGCTCTTGCTCTTGTTTGGGCTTTGTCTTCACCTCACCTCTGATACCATGTTAAATTATGGTATGTTCTATGCTTAAGAGCAATTTACTTCAAATCTTCTTATTAGCCCAATATCAATTCTAGTATTGCAATCACATCAACATGGTAGTAAAATGCAGATAGAACATAAATGTAAACAATAGAAGACAAGCCAAGACAAGAGACACAAGGCGTGGCACCAGCCAGGGACAAACGCCAATGCGGGGAAACCCTTTGATCAATTCTTCTATATTCTTCAATAATTCAGCAGAGAGAGAGATAGTACAATTTCACAAATCTGTGATTTTACAACAGCAACAATAAAACCCTAACCAACAAAGTCAAAGTTGGTCAAACAGCTCCCAAATGACCTCAAGTCAACTTTGGTCAACTCAGCCTTCAACAACAAGTATAGGCAGCCCAAAACAGACCAAGAAAGATGGTCAAACAACAGTCAACGCATCTGCAACTCTGTGGTCAGCGTTAAACAGTCAACGCTGGTAAAATCTGTGGTCAAACAGGTCAATGCTTGGCTGCCCAGCAATGCGGCCAGCCTAGGAGAGGCTGCCCAACCTAAAACCGCAACCAAATCTCCTCTACGTTGGTCAACGCAGTCAAACTACCCTTGCTGCTCCTTGGTCAACCTAAGTCAACGCTGCTGCAACTTTCCTGCGTCCTCCTTCTTCCCACGTGAGAGAGAGCTGCTCCTACACATACCCAAACAAGCTAGGAGAGAGAAGAGATGTGAGGATGAGATGAGTGTCATAATGCCTCAAGGTCTCCTCCTTTTATATGCCATGTTGAGGATGAGCTGGGGGTGAAAAACAATGTTGTGCTTGTTGGCTGACCTTGACAAAATGTCAAGAAATACAAATAAATTCATATCTCCATGAATACATGTTGGAATCGGATGATCGTTAGATCAATCCTACACCTCTCGATGAGAGGAATCCAAGAAAAATATCAACTGCCATAAATAAGGTGACCCACATGGTGTTTGGCCCTAGTTTCCAATTTTAACAGAACTATCCAATAAATTTAAGAAACAACAAGAGACGAGGATCATGAAATGACACTTTACATGTTGAATGTTAGGAACTTAAACAAGAAGAGGAGGTCGATGTGCTTGAAGATGGAAAAAAATCTTATGCTTATGAGAACATGTTGCACATGGGAAATAGAGGGAGAACCATTGCTATGAAAGAGCACATTTTGGATAAAATGCAAAGAAAATGGTAATTATGTACTTTGTTGATTGATTTAGGTAGCAATGTAAACTTCAGATGTTCTTATATAGTTTTTTGTTTGTTTGTTTGTTAGTTTGTTAGGTAATGTGAATTCTGAGATGATTGGCATACCTAACTTGTGGCTTGAGTAGCCACGTGTTGGAAAATGTAACTGGATTCGGTCTTCATAATGACTTTTGTAATCATGACATTGTATATTTTATATAAAAAGAGAAAAATAATTTCTATTTATTCAAGCATGGATTTCATGCTCAGAGTTTAGGTCAAAGCATGTTCTTCATGCTTCTAGGGTTTGTCGAGTCGAAGAAGATTTTTTTGTCATGTATTGTAGTCCTATTTGGACTTGTAACAAAAGAAAATCATTATTTTTGAATCTATAAAGTCATTTTGTCCTCCAATACCAAGTCAGCCCTGCTAAGGAAAAGTCGGCCTAGAAGAGGCCTATTCGACCTCTTGAGAAGTGTATATATAGCATGAGATTTCGACTCATTTGGAGACACTTCACAACTTCAATCCGTAACAAGATAAGAAGGTAATCTAGAGCGAAAATTCAAGAAGAAAAGGAGAAATAAAAGCGAAGGAAGAAGACTTAAAATTCTGATCTTTTCTGCCCACACATGTGAGAAAATTAGGGTTTCGGTGCGAGTTGCAGGTCCAAATTACAGATCTGAAGTTGAAGGGCCGAAGTTTTGACAAGAGTAGATCTTGAAGAGTTTGACCTTCGTTGACTTTGGTATACTTTGACTTGCTTGGAAGAGATCCTATTGGAGGGCTAACTTGGTGCTTGAAAGGAAACTTGACTTTGGTCTTTGGGTCTTGGAGGTCTCACTTTGATTTGATTCTATAAGAAGAGAAGTATTCCTTTTGGGTTTTCCCCTTGGAGGGGTTTTGCCTTGGCTTGGAGCCTATATCTTGTGTCTTTGTGATCTTCATGTTTTGGTAATTGCTTGATGAAGAAGAAATAAATGTAATAAAAAGCCAACTAATATCACAAGTAGGTAGCAAGTAAGGAAAGTCAACTATAATCTACAAATACTTTGATTTTGCAACCTGGTTTCAGAGCTAAGGTGAAGCAAGGAAGTTGGAAGATCACATCTTTGTTGGCTTCTTTGTTGAAAAGTAATCTAGAAGCAGTCATCTACTCTTTCTTCTCAATGGCAAACTTTATAAAGAAAGACCTCAAGACTCTTTGGGGTCTCCTTGTAACTATCAAAGGATACATCTTGAAGTACATCTCTAAGCTATCAAAAGAAGTGATGGATGGAAATTTCTTCTCCGCTCTCACAAGTACTTTTAAGGATGATAATGTATGGGTTATTGATAATGGAGCTTCTAGACATATGATAGGCGAATGCAATCAACTCCAGACTTTATCAAAAGGGACCTCTTCTCATTCAGTCGAACTTGGAGACAAGAAGAGCTACCCTGTGAAAGGGATTGGATCTACTTTGTTGGAGCTAGAGACCGGTGGAAGTATTCATCTCAATAATATACTCTATGTTCCAGGTTTGAAGAAAAAATTGCTTTCTATTTCTTGCCTAGAAGATAAAGGTGATAGGATTGCTTTTTTTGATGGCAAAGTTTTGGTTTGGGGAAAGGGATCTAGTATTGAACATGTTAAGATAATTGGGATTCGTGAGGGGATGTTGTATAGACTTCTTACACCTCTTTCTCAAGCTTTAGTGCACTTAGATGTTAGCCCTTTTAAATTGTGGCATAGAAGGTATGGACATGTTCACTATAAGATATTGCCATCTTTGAATCAAATGGTCACTGACATCCCTGATTTGAAAGAAGTGCATGAAGGAATCTGTAAGGGATGTGCTCTAGGCAAGAATGTGAAGAAACCTTTTGCAAGCAATGATACAAGATCCAAGGAGATCCTAGATCTTATCCACTCTGATGTATGTGGACCTATGTCAGTAAAGTCTCTTGGAGGTCACCTATACTATGTAACATTCGTTGATGATTACTCTAAAAAAACATGGATATACATCCTCAATACTAAAAATGAGGTATTGGAAAAATTTCAAGAATTCAAGAATGAAGTGGAAAACCTTACAGAAAGGAAGATAAAGATCCTATGGTCTGATAACGATGGAGAATATACCTCCTAAGAAATTGTAACATTTTACAAGGAAGCGAGAATAAAAGGGGAGCTAATTGTTCCTTATAACCCTTAACAAAATGGTGTGGCTGAAAGGAAGAACAGTTCAATTGAAGTATGTGTTAGAGCCATGCTTCATGACCAAGATCTCCCTAAATTCTATGGGGAGAAGCATATGTAACAACAATCCACTTGCAAAATCGAAGTCCTCATAAAATTCTCAATAATAGGACTCTAAAAGAAGCTTTTATAGGAAAGGAGCTGAGTGTGGATCATCTCCGAATATTTGGATGTCCAATTTACATTCACATTCCAAAAGACAAGAGGAAAAAATTGGATCCTACAAGTACAAAAGGCATATTTGTTGGTTATAGTGCTTCATCAAAAGCATACATAATCTACATTAAAGAGGATCTTCGTATTAAAGTAAGCAGAGATGTCATCTTTGATGAAAATGTAGCTTACAAGATATCCAAAGATATCTCGGTTGATTCTGATGAAGAAGTACCCATTTTTGAGGAAATCACACGGGATAAAAATATTCAAGATCCTACATCTAATAATGAAGATGTTGAAGGACTTAGTGAACCTGTGCAACATGTCATCATTCTAGAAACTCGTAAGAGACCTGCTTGGTTGAGGACAACTCTACAAGAGGTCGAGGGACATGCAACAACTAAGGGAACTTTCAGAGAAAGTAAGAGACCTAAAAGGTATTCTGGTTATGCAACTTATATGACTAAGCTCATTGAAGTTGAACCCTCCTATAAGAAAGCAACTGAACATCAAGAATGGAGGAACGCAGTGCAAAAAGAATACTATTCTATTATGATGAATCATGTTTGGGAAATTGTTCCTACACCTAGTGACAAATCTGTTGTCACTTCCAAAAGGGTATATACCAGCTTCGATCCATCTTAAATTCGGATCTACCAAGTGTCGAGAGGGGTCAAATCTCTTCAGATGTAAACCTCTTAGAGAGAAAGGAGATTTGATCCCCCTTGGCACTTGGTAGATCCAGAGTTAAGATGGATTTAATTTTGTATTTTAAATTTATTTTATGTTTATGTTGAGTGTTATGTAATTTGATCAAGTCAAAATGTTTACATGACATTACATCTCTACATACTGGGCTGGAGAGTGCCTCTCTAGGCAATTACTTTTAGCCTTTTATTATTTTTTGACCAAGCCCACATGTAAATGTTTACAAACATTTATACCCCTACAACATCTCCCCCATAGCTTTTTTATTTTATATTTAACTTAAAAAATATTATAAAATGAAATAAAAATAAAATACTTATAAAATATATTGATTTTGAAATGAGTTATGGCTTTTGGGCAAGTGGTAGTGATAAGCCATGGTATTGTAACAAAACCTATTTACAAGATAATAATATCCATGTTAAAATGAGGGTGAATATCCATGGTTAAAAATCTTGTTATATATTATGTTCATTGTAAGTATTAAGTTTTAAATTTTAATATGTTATAAAATTAAATTATAATAAAATATTTATATTTTTTTTTGATTTTGAAATGGGTCATGGTTTTTGGGTATGTGTTATTGATAAGCCATGGCATTGTAAGAGAGCCTATTTAGAAGTTAATAATATCCATGGTAAAATGGGGTGAATATTCATGGTTGATAAGCTTTGTTATATTTTAAATATTAAATTTTTATGTGCTTATTAATTAAATTTAAATAGGATTATGGGATCATTATTTTAATTTCTATGGTAAAATGAATGTTAATTTATAACTACTATTTATATGTTATATATACTAATGTGATATGTATATTATTATTTTCTTTTATCTAAAAAATTGTTTGTAATTTTATTAATAAAAACAAAAGTTTAATATAAAAAATGAATTTAAAAAATTTTTACATCTAATGTCTAACATTTAACATCTAACATCTAACGTCTACACATCTACCTATACTGAGCTGTAGAGCGCCTCTCAACGCAAAGATCAAACATGTAGTTGATGAGAGCATTGATAAGTATAAAGTTGGGTTTGTGGCCTTTTCACAAAAGGAAGGAATCGATTATGAAGAAACCTTTGCTCCTACAACAAGATATACAACTATTAGATTGCTTGTTGCTTTAGTTGCCACTATGGGATGGAACATTTGTCAGATGGATGTTAAAACAACTTTTCTGAATGGAACCATTGATATGGAGGTTTATATTTATTGAAGAATGTAACTAGTGTCGGTCTTCATAATTGTATTGGTCAAAAGAAAGAAAAAGAATTTTTTATTATTAACAGAAATTGACTTATTAAAGCATGGATTTCATGCTTGGGTCAATAGTCAATAGGTCAAGCCTCCATTGTAGGCTTCTAGGATTATGTCTTGAGTCGTTGTCATCATTTTGTTCTAGACCCTTCTTGGGTTTTGTAAAATCAAGAAAGAAATTTTATAAAGGTCAAAAGTGTCATGTATACTTCATTCTCCAAGTCGGCCTCAAGAAGACATCAAGTCAACGTCATGAAGGGACTCGACCATCCAATAGAAGCCTATATTATGCCATGTATTCAAGGCATTGCAAGATGATCATCATCGATAATATATCTCTGCAATTTAAAGGGTGCATAAAGGAAGTCTAAAGAAAGGATTGAAGGTATAGAAAAGAAGGTCAAGATCAGCTGAAAATTTGTTATTACTCTACCACATATGTGAAGATGTCTATGGTAGATTGCAGGACCGAAAAATATAAAGTTGCAGTAAAAAAAGGTTCAAGATCAAGATTTATTGTTATGCGAAGTTATGCTCCTACGAAGTACAAATGTCCTTATACAAAGTTCTCTTGAAGTATGCGAAGTTTTGTTGACTACTCGAAGTTCTGTTGACTACTGAAGTATGCGAAGTCAAACTCTTGAATCTTGGGTTGACTTGGAGGATTGAAGGAGGTCATTCTCTTAGTCAAAAGGCCAAAATTGTCTCATCTTGATTTAAATCTACTACTAGAAGAGTTTGACTGGGTTTTCCCCTTCATAGGGGTTTTACCCTGACTAAGTGCCTACATCATGTGTTATCTTGTTGCCTTTGAAGTTTTGGCAATTGTCTTGATGATAAACATGTAATAACAAAAAGAAAAATTAAGAACTAATCACAAGAAATTGTCAAGTAAAAGAGAAATCAATTAAATAAGAAGCCCTAACTATGCTGCCCTAGATTTCTCAACATGGTATTAAAGCTAAGGACAATAGTATGATGGCAGCTTGAAGATCATAATTATGTGAAGAGATAAGGATCATTTGCATTAGTTCCTAAGGTCGAACTAACTGGAAAAATTGTCAAGCTTGAAAACAAAAATTCTGGGCAACTCTGTAAAATCATCTCTATAATATGGCCATAGGACTAGGCGTATAGACCAAAGTTCTCAAGAGGAGCTGAATAACACATTTGTGAGCTTAGTAAAGGCCGAGCTCCTTATAAAATAAAGCGAAATTCTGAGTATTATTTAAAGGTCCTGAAATCATTATTTTTTCAAGTTCCTGTACATTTGTAGCTACCACAAGTTCTATCAACATGTCACAAAGTTTGAAGGTAGTCCTTGAAATCTACAAAGAACAAGGGCCAAATTGTTTAGCAAAAAAGACCTACTTGAGAAGACATTTACAAAGCTACAATCACCCTAAAGTTAAAGGCGTTGAGACCACTGTAGAAAAAGGGACGAGAATCTGTGATTGTATATATACCAAATCCGAACTTCAAATTGTGACATAAAAGGTCGATGTGGAGGATCTTAGTGAACTTTAGTAAAACCTAATTTATCAACTATACACAGTCACTTCGCAGTCCTATACATTGGCAGAAAAGCCGAGACATCTGAGGCAAATATTGGCAGTCTTATATATATATATATCCTGCAAGCAATTTCGTTTAGTTAGGACAGTGGAATCCAATTTTGAAGCCTCCTCAATGTTTGACAATCTCCTCACCTACAAAATTGAAGCCAAAGGCATCCAACATTTGAGGGACCAACACGAAGAAATCAAGTAAATATTATATTGTATTTAATTCATCTAACACTATGACTACAGTTTGCAAGAAGAGTAATAAACTTAATGGAGCATCAAATCTTCAAGCATAGAAGGATGACATTGAGGTATCATTTGTTAAAAGGTTTAGTATGAAATGCTTTAGGGTTTGGTTACTCTTATCATTTTAGGATTGACTTGAAGATTGTTAATATTTAGGATTATAAACCCTAGATAGAACATATGAAAAACTCTAACCCTAATACTCTTGTTTCTAACTCATGATATCTAGGGCTTGTAAGTAGAACAATGTCCCTAGAGCTAGTTAAAGTTTGTACTCAAAATCCCTTGAAATCCATTCAAGGTAATGGAAACCCTAGTCAGACATTATGCTATTGTACTTGTATTTTTTGGTTGTGCTTGTCAATAAATAATGCAGGGATATATTGAAGAAAGCAAAGTTGGATCCTTGAACATGAACAATGAAGATGATAAGAGGGAGCCTTTCGACAAGGAAGCCCTTCAAGGTTTGTAAAAATTGCAACTCCAGGTATGCTTAAGACCATAAGATTTGGCAGCTAATCCTTTTCATTTAAAGATTACGATCATTTTAAAATTTGCTTCATATTACTAACTCTCTTATGTGATCTGATAATCACCCTATGAGTGACATCGGTTAAAGATTTATTGAACAAAGGTATTACAGACTCATGTGCTGGTGCGTGTTCTGTGTTATTTAAGCAACGGATCGATCAGATTGCAAATACACAGACACTTGAAATGGAAAGACAGCAGAGAAATACAGTAAGCAAATACAAAGACACAAGAAATTAATAAGGAGTTCACCCTATTCTCCAGGGCTATATCTCCGGTTCAGCTCTCAGTGGTGGCCTTGTTTCATTGTGTTTTAAGCAAAAAATTACAATGCAAGAGCTCAATATGAGTCACTTGAAGAAGATTTGCTCAGCAGGGTGGTTCTTGGATTTCCCAAGCCACCGGAGTGCACAGACTCTGTTGCCTACCAGCTCTTTTGACCTCTGTGGTCTGACAGATCCTCTCGGGGATGGCTTGAATCTCTCAAGCTCTCTGGTGCTCGACGCTGCCTTAGGTCAGCTCGGCCCTCTGTCTTCTTCTGCTTTTGCTTCACTGTCTTCTTTTTTCTGTGTTCCGTCCTCCTCTCGAGGTTCTGGTCTCTTTGTCTCTTTCTCCCTTTGTCTGTCTTCTGTCTTCTGTTCATGGCTTTAAAGCCATTCGAGCTCATGTCTGTTCAATTCCTCTTCCGCCTCTGTCGAATCGCCTTCTGCAGTTGCGCTTGGAGTTCCCTGTTCAGTGTCATCATTGGCTCATAGGGAGTGGCCACATGTCCTCCTGTAATGCGCCAGCCTGCTTTGTCGGTTCAATTCTTCAGTTACGTCGTGGAATGAGTCTTCCTCCACCGTGGCGGTCAAAACGGACCTCAAATCCTTCTAAATCGCGACTTAATCCCTCGTCGATTCCGCTTCCCCATCGGGCGCAATCTCAGTCGTCCGATCTGGGTCCCTCAGATCCAACGCCATTTGCTCATTTGACGCGATTGACTTGCTTGACCGTTAGCGCGCGATGAGCGGCGGTTTTCTCTCTCCTCCACTCGCCACGTGTCGATCACTGAGTGGGATCGCTCCGCGTCCATCCAAAATCGCTTACCGTTCAAGGAGCCCCCGATCAATACCACCGGTTTCGGAGTGGGTCTCACCTTTAGCTTTTAGCCCTTCTGCCTTTTGCCCTACGGTTCTCCGGCTCCCCACGCGACCGAGTGCTTGGGGCTTCCCCATTTCGAGCCTTTTCCCCCAGCGATGCGTGCATCAAAATCCACCTCCATTTCCCGATCCGGGCCTCCCAGGGGCTAATTCGGCTTCCTGTGCAGTCTCCATGGGCCTCTGTCAACGCGCTTTGACTGAGGTACTTGTCGTTCCACGCTGGCTGCCACCTAAGTGACCAGGTTCGAGTTCGAGTTCGAGTTCGAGGACCTTGAAATTCGAATAAAGTTCGGCAACTCAAATTTTGTCGATAAAATTCGACATAAAATTCGACATATAGAAATTCGAAAAAAAAAATGTATATTAAAGATAGAGGGCAGATTTATACACTTATAAAGACTATCTTATTGTTAGAAATTATATTAATAATGGAGTCAAAGCATAATTCGATGAAAAGCTTGAAATGTATAGGAAAAATCAGCAAGTTATGTAGCACATGAAAATTGCTAATGAGTCAACCATATTGACAAAGAAATAATGAAAATTTCTAAAAGATACCATTTGATCACCAACCAAAATATGATGTACCATGTAACCATCAAAGCGAATAGAACAGTAAACAGTCATCAAATAAGAGTGAACAACTTCCACATTAGATAAAAAGAGAGTTTAAACTTTAAACTTTAAAGTAGCAGCTAGCTTGGCAGTTTTAGGCTCTAGCAAATTGTTCATGCAAAAACTAAACTAGAACTCTAAAACAGGAACACAAGTTTTATTCTTGACGTTCTTGTTGCCCACTTGTTATATCAAAAAGTTCTATGTCATCAAGAGCAGTATGAGATATGGATCCGCTAGATGCTTCAGCACCAGATTCATCAGCGAATTCCCTGTCACTATCAATGTACAAATTAGCATCATCCATTGTTGCATTTGGAACAGGATCGATCCACGGAGTAGAAGAATTGGATGACTCTTTAGCCACATTCTTCAATGCCAACTGCAAATTACTACGAACATAAACAAGATCTTCTAATTTTTGAGATGACAGTCTATTTCTTTTTTTGGAATGAATGTGGTCAAAGGAACTCCAATTCCTTTCACATGCTGATGCACTTGCTCCTTGGCTTAAGATACGCATTGCAAAATTTTGCAATTCTGGTGCCCCTGAACCATACCATTCCCACCATAGTGTTGGATCACTTTTGCTCCTATCATACTTTGCTGATACTGTTCCAAATAATCCTTCTTCTAACCTGTATGCATTCAAGTTGAGAGTCTCAATCAGTTCATATACAACAAGATTCATATAATTGCAAGACATTAACAACAAGATTCATATAATTGCATGCAAAGGAATATAATTCAATAGACATTTACCTGTATGCTCTCAACTGACTTCTGATCAAACCTGCAATCTCTGGATCTGGATTTAGCTTCTCAATAGATTGGATAAGTCCATTCATGATTTCTTAGTCCCTATGTCTTGGCAACCCAAACAATCTAGGGTCCAAATAGCATGCTGCTGCGTGTAATGGACTATGCATCATCTTCCATCTATGATCAATTAAATCCCATATCTCCTTGTAATCAGCGTCCACATTATCAAAAGCAGTTGCAATGGCCTCTTTGCAACGATCAAGGCTTTCATAAACAAAACCCATACAAGGTTTATCACCATCAACCATGCGGAGCACATTAACAATTGGGCCACAAATTTTTAAAACCTTGTTTGCATTTTCCCAAAAGCCATTATTGAGCACTATTTGTTCAACATTTTTCCCCTTAGTTTCTTTTGAGAGAGTAGATCTCTCCCACTCAGTGCTGCAAAAAACAGCTCTTAGGCTCGCTTTTTCCTCAACAACTCTTTTCAGAGTAATATAAAAAGTGGCAAACCTTGTATCACAAGGCCTCAACAACTCTTTTGATGCATTCTTCCTGTATATGCTCAAAGTGAGACGATGGTTGATGATGAAGTTTGAAATTGATTTGGCTCTTCGGATTGTTTCATTGACCCAAGGAAATTTGGCTAAGTCATGCAACATTAAATCCAAGCAATGAGCTGCACAAGGGGTCCAATAAATCTGCCCATATTTTTCCATAATCAGCTTCCCTGCACCAACACAATTTGATGCATTATCTGTAACAACATGGACAACATTTTCCACCCCAACTTCTTGAATCGCTTCATCCAAAATTCCAAAAATGAATTCTGATGTCTTCACTTGATCCATTGCATTCACTGCCTTCAAGAAAACTACCCCTTGAGGACAATAAACAAGCACATTGATCAATGGGCGATGACACAAATCTGACCAACCATCACTCAAAATTGTGCATCCTGTAAGCTTCCAGGACTCTTTAATATCAGCCAACTTTTCTGTCACTCTGTCTTTCGCTCTGTTTAGCAAAGTTGTCCTTAAAGCTTCAGATCCAGGAGGAACATAGCCCTTCCCAAAATCAATGGCCTTTTTAATTACATTTTTAAAATATGGACTCCTCGCCACATTAAAGGGAATTGCACATGCATAAAAATACTCAGCAACAGCGTCATCAACTTCCTGTTTCTCAACAGGTTTCCAGAATTGATTTAATGTTTTCGGCCCACTTGTTTTTGCTTGAGGAGCTGTAGAACTAGATCCACCAATGTTTGAAACTGAATTAATGGTGGAGGAAGACATGGCAATCTCCCTCTCAATTCGCTGCCTCTTATTCACCTTTTTCTGCCTTTGCATCTGTGAACTGGAATGGTCTTTATCCACTTTGGCTTTTTGTTCATCAGTGATCTTAGTGCAGGCTTCAACACCACCTCCACTTCCATTGGTAATACCGAGAAGGTGATCCACTGCTCTAGTCAAAGTGCCCTTGAAATTATGTCCACACAGCTGACATGAAAGATTAGAACCATCTTTTTGGATAAAATTCCAAGCTACAGCAGTTGACTTTGGGGGTGCCATTGGAATTTAGAAGTCTGAAATGTCTGACACTTCAATGTCTGAAATGCCTGCAATTTTTTTTGAAATTACATTTTCGTTAGTCATCTTCAACACAGTCAAATCAGGCTTCAGCCTTCAACACAGTGAGAACATAATTAGAGCCTAGAGCCTAGAAAAAGTGGAGCATATGATCCAAAAGAAATTGTCCTTTGGGTACTCTCAGGCTTCAGCCCACTAAAACATTTTGTTAACTGCAGACTCAAGTTTCAACTGGGCTGATATCATTATAATTTATTACAGTGGCTTGACATAAAATTACAGAGGTTTGATCTTGTTATGACTGTTGAAATAACAATGAAAGACACTACCTTTCTGTTCAGCTTGTTTCTGGCTTACCTTTCTGTATAGAATACATTGCAATTCCATTATGATTGGTCTAATACCAACGAAAGAGACTATCTTTCTGTTCAACTTGTTTCAAATGGTTTTACATGGTATATTATCTTTCAATGTTTGATCAAACAAAGAATCATGGTATGTGAAAATTTCGAGTTTAGTATCTTTTACATGGTATTCTAGACCAGAATATTTTTCTGTTGAAGTTTTGGTGGAGAGATCTACCAGTTTCTTAACATCTGTGGTATTAAAATCAATATAATTCACATAGAATTTTACACTTGTGTTTATCTATGTTCAATTTACAGAAGCTATTTCCCTTTCTGGGGGTTAATATTGATTTGTTTGCCTGCAGCTTTCATCACGAAATTCATGAGCATATATAAGAAATTTTTAATTGCAACCTTTGGCTGAGAACATAGCATGAACATAGCATGATATAGTCTCGGCATTCTTGTGAAGAGGAGGATCTTAAAGTGTCACTCTCTGTCTCAGCATACATTTAAGATGCAGCTATAATTTGAGCATAGAACTTAGAAGTAACATAAAGACACAGTCATAAGTTTTAGTTACAAGCCTACAACCATATGATATATTGTAAAGTTTTGTAGATGTTCTATGCTAAGAGCAATTTCACTTTTCTCACAGCAATCATACAAGTAGATAAGCAAAATGCAGATAGAACATATAAGCAGATCTTACAGAAGACAAATCAGAAACAAGAAAAATGTATGTGTTTGTTTCGGCGGTCAACAGGATGCTTCAACCAGCAAAGTCTCCTTGGTCAGCCAGCCCAGCATGTGTCACAACAACCCTCCAACCAGTAGATGAGTCAACCCAAGTCAGTTCTACAAAAGTCAACACTGTCTTGAAAAGTCAACGCAGGGGCAGCAAGCTAAAAGTCAACGCAGTAGCAAAACGGTCAACCCTTTGACCTCGATTTTTGTGCCAGGTAGTATGGCCTTTAAAAATCGAACCTCCCACAAGTTTTCAGCTTGTTTGGACCAAGCGTTGACCAAAGTCAACGCTGGTCAAACTTCTGCGAAACCCTAGCAGCAGAAACCCTAGCAGCAGAAAAATCTTCTTCGTCCTTCCCACGTGTGGCTGAAATTCGTCCTCCAGGTAGCTCGTACTTTTTAGGATGAGAGAGGAAGATGTGAGTTGTTTTTTGTGATCAAATTCTCTCCAACTTTTCCTGTATATATATATCCATCAATGAGGGTGTGTGACACATCTGTTGGGCATGTGAGCCTACATTACAAAACTGGCTGACCTTTGCACATATAATTTATTAAGAATAATAAATTCAAAATATAAGTTCTGCTCATCGGATTAAGACTATTTTTATATGGATTTTACACCTCTCAGAAAGAGGAATCCAACAAAAATATTAGCCTCTTAATCTGAGCATCAGAACATGGAGTTTGGACCTAGTTGTCCAAATTTAACATATATCTACTGGACGGTGGACCATGGTTCGTAACTTCGTTGATGTTCCATTACTAATAACTAATAAGTAATAACTATGACGGAATTTGGAAACCGAAAAACTTACAAGTTACAGCCTACAGCCTACAGGCACAGCTGAAGCCTGACAGCACGCGGCAGGAAAAACCCGAGCCCGTCAAGCGTTCAAGGTGTAGAGTTAGACTGTAGTGACTAGTCTATGGCGTCTGCGGGCCTGCGGCGGCAATGAAACCCTAGCCCGAGCCCGTCAAGGTGTCGTGTAGTCTCTGTCTCTGTCGTGCGTCTGCGGCGGCAATGAAAACAACAATGAAACCTAAGCTAAAGCCTAAAACAGCAACACGCATACCCGAAAAAAACGAATTTGAACGCATATAAACGAATTTAATCGATTTTAATGTCGAATTTATTCGACAAAAATTCGAATACGCCATTAAATTCGAATACGCCATTAAATACGGCGAACTGAAACGAACAAATTCGAATGACCATTAAATACGCCGAATTTCGAATTTTTTGGATTAAATACGGCGAATCCGGTGACTTAGGCTGCCACTGCCACTGGTTCAGGGTGTTTTTGATCGCTGTTTTGAATTCTTTGATGTTCGTCCCGACCTGATACAGTGATGGTTCCTTTGACAGTTCTTTATGGATCCAATTCAGATCACGACCTTCCCACTGAAAAAGATTCTGGACCACCAAAAGTTGGTTTTCAAGCATCGACTAAGTGAGGGTATTGTTTTCTCACTTGTCCAATGTCAATCCACTTTGCACTGCTCTGCTTTGAACCTTTGAGCCCAATCCTGAGGTACTCCACATCTCCCCTACGCGTTGTCCTCACCTTCCTATCCAGCACTGTGTCTTCCTGCAATTCATTAAGATATTCAGGTAGCATGTCATCAATAGAAGGCAATTGACTCTGCTCTTTAGGGTCCTCAATCATTGAAGGTTCAAACAATCTCAAGCAATCTGCATTTACGACTGAGTATATGTGCATGTAAGTTGGTAGATCAAGGCGAAAAGCATTTTCACCAATCTTCTCAAGTATTCTAAAGGGTCCATACCTGATAGGCTTTAGCTTTTTACCTTGACCTTGCATTCGGTCCTTGCTGATATACAGCCAGACTTGGTCACCAACTTGAAAACTATGCTCCATCCGATGCTTATCATGCCTAGCCTTGTATTTGGCTTGGCTCTTTTCCAGCTGTTCCTGTACTGCCTGGTGGATCTCCTGGTTCTATTCAATGAACCTAGTTGCCTTGTTTACATCACTGTGTCCATCAACCATGGTATCTTTACCAAAGAGCAAAATCCAAAGGAGACCTTGGTGTGAAACCAAAACAGGTCTCAAAAGGAGATCTCTGTGTAGAAGAATGCTTTGCTCTGTTGTAAGCATGATGCACATAACACAAGTGTTCATCTCAAAGCTTAGGATGTTTGCTGCAATATCCTCTCAATAACTGGATCACTGTCCTGTTAACTACTTTTGTCTGGCCATCTGTTTGTGGATGAAAAGCTGTGCTTTTCTTCAGTTTGGTGTCCATCAGTTCCGACAGACTCGACCAAAGCTTCCCCACAAATCGGGTGTCTCGATTAGATATAATGGAAGTGGGTAATCCAAAATGAACCTATACATGTTCAAAGAATAATTTTGCAGTCTGTTCCGCTGTAATCTGTTTATTACAAGGTATCAAAATACACATTTCGCTGAACCTATCCACAACAACATATAAATAATCATGACCTTTCCTAGATTTAGGCAGTCCTCCAACAAAATCCATGGAAACACTTTCCCAAGGGTGAGAAGGAACTGGCAATGGAGTGTACAAGCCTAGTTTTCTATTGTTGGGCTTGCTTTTAGCACACATAGCACACCCTCTTACATATCTAGAAACTATCTCATTCATTTTCGGCCAATAGCAGAACCTTTGCAGCTGTGCAACTGTTTTACTTACCCCAAAGTGACTTGATATTAGAGAAGTGTGTGCTTCCCTAATTATCTTTACTCTCTCAGTTTGTGGAATGCAGAGTTTCCCACAATGGTATAAGAGTCGGTCCTTCATATGATAGTCCAATTCTTCTACTCTTTTGCCTTGACTCAAAGTTGCATATACATCTTTAAAGTCCATATCCTAAGCATATTGTTCAATGTAGCTTTCATGTAATACAGAATTATGCTTAAGTATGGTAGATGCATTTATAATGGGTCTAGATAACATGTCTGCAACTTTGTTATGTATGCCCTTTTTATATTTGATGACTAAATGAAACTGTTGTAGAAAACCCATCTATCTGTAATGTTTTGATTGCTGCAACTTAGTTTGGGAGTGTAGATATTGAAGTGGTTGATGATCAGTATGTATTACTGTCTCTTTGCCCATTAAGTAATGTTTCCGCTTTTTCACACTCTGAACTAATGCGTACAATTCTTTATCATATGTAGGATAGTTAACTACTGCAGGATTAAAAGTCTCAGAATGATAACATATGGGTTTACCGTGCTGTGTCAACACTGCTCCCATGGCATAATCACTGGCATCAGTTTGGATCTCAAACGGTCTTTGCAGATCTGGCAGTGCTAGTACAAGTGCTGTCATGATCTTTTCTTTCAAGGTGTCGAAGGCTTTCTGATGTTTGCCTTCCCACTGAAACACCTTATTCAATCTTGTTAAAGCATGTAAGGGAGTTGCAATTGAGGAAAAGTTAGAAATGAACTTCCTCCAATATAGTGCTGCTCCTAAGAAGCTTCTCACTTTTGTAGCACACTTGGGTTTAGGCTAGTTAACAATGACTGCCACTTTAGAGGGATCTATTTTTAATTCATCTCCCCCTACTATATGACCCAAGTAGTTTAAAGATGTTTTGTCAATTCACATTTTGAGAGTTTAACATAAAGTTTTTCTCTTTTCAAAACATCTAATGTCTGCTTAACATGCTTTAAATGTTCTTCCCATGTTTTACTAAAAATCAGAATGTCATCCAGCTACACAATAACAAAATCATCAAGAAAAGGTCTGAGTACATCATTCATTAATCTCATGAAAGTAGCAGGAGCATTAGTTAAGCCAAAAGGCATAATCAGCCATTCATACAATCCCTGCTTTGTTTTGAAAGCAGTCTTCCATGCATCTTGCTCTGTAAACCTGACCTGATGGTATCCACTGTGCAAATCCAGCTTGGTGAAATAAACAACTTCCTTCAATTGATTTAAAAGATCATCTATGCGAGGAAGGGGATAACGATTTTGGATTGTTATCTTAGTTAGTGCTCGGTAGTCAATGTACATTCTCCAATAGCCATCTTTCTTTCTCACCAAAACGATTGGTGACCCACATGGTGATGTGCTAGGCCTGATGAATCCCTTCTCGAGCAACTCCTGCACCTGCTTCTTGATTTCAGCATTCTCTAAAGCAGACAACCTGTACATTCCAATGTTAGGCAATGGAACATCTTGCTACAAAATAATATCATGTACTATTCCCCTTTTGGGTGGTAGACCTTTAGGTTCTTGAAATAAAACATCATACTTTGAAACAACCTTTTCTATGTCAGCTTGCTATTCAGCATTACAGCCCTCAAATACATTGGTTTTATCAGGTTTCTTTTCCTTCACAACCATCAGTAAGAATTGTTTGCATGAATTTATCATTCATTTCATCTGCCCTGAGTTTATGAGAGTATAATTATTCTTGAGCTTATGAGCTCTTACAAAGTATTCGATTCCATCTTTAACAAGTAGATACTTGTTCTCAGCTCTATAGAAAATAGCCTTCCTATCATACAAGTAAGGACTTCCTAAAACAATTCCACATATATCCAAAGGAATTATGTCCAACTCAACCTCATTTACAAATGCTAACCCAAATGAAAACTTGAGTTTGCACTGTCTAGTCAGTTGTAGTTGTGCTTTATCATTCAACCATCCTAATGGGTAGGATTTCTTGTGAGGTGTAGTTGCTAATCCCAATTTCTTTACAATTGCTTTGGAAATTAGATTTACTTGTGAGCCACTATCAAACAAAGTATCAATCTTTTGATTTTTGGAAACAACTCGAATATGGAAAAGCTCATGTCTTTTTCTCTCATTTTCTTCATCAATAACAGATTGAGTAGAATTGCTAGTAGATGCTTCAGAATTCTTACCTTTTATACCTGTGGCTGCAATAGTTGTTTCATCTCCTGAGTCTGACCCCAAATCTTTCTGAATAGCTGTAGCAGTCTTCTTCTTCTTGCCCTCGGACTTCTTAGGTCTCAGCTCTGGATGCAGAATCCAACAATGCTCATCATCATGCCCATCCTTTTTACAGTGAGTGCATGAAGCTTTGCTTTTCTGTGCAGTCTTAGCCTTCCTTGCTTTCCACTTTTGCTTTCTTTTCTCCTTGCTTTTGCTTGTAGTGGGTTGGGATGGTCCCCCAACTTCTGGATTTCCATTCTTTCCTCTAGCTTCTAGATGAGTAGCTTGTACAGATACCTCATCTATACTAGTGGGATTAAACATGAGGATGGTATGCCTCATGTAGCTGTGTAGACCACCAATGTACTTCCAAAGAGTCTCTGGTGAGTCTAATGAGATACCCAACATCAATGCTCTCTTTCTAAATTCTTCAGTATACCCTTGCACACTTTGCCCTTTCAACTGCTGAAGAGTTTGCCAACTCATAATGGCTTGTTGCATGTAGGCCAATGGATAGAACTGCTTTTTGATTGCAGAAACAAATTCACTCCAGACAGAGATGGTCTTACCATGTCTTTTCATATCAGCTTGTGTTCTACCTTCCCACCAAACCAAGGCAGTACCTCCTAGGCGTAGGCTTGCCAACTGAGTCTTACTCTTGTTTGAGTCTATGTTCTGTACTCTGCAATACATATCAATTTGTCTAATCCAATTGTCCAACTTTTCAGCATTTAGCTCTCCATCACATATAAGCAAATCAAATTTAACATCTAACTTGATCAAAGATGCTTTCTTATTATGCACAAGGCTATTAGGAGGTGTGAGAAAGCTTTCCTCTTTCCCTTTTCCCTTGGAGTGGTCATGGAAGTGAGACTCATCTTCTTCTTAATCTTGTTTAGAATCTGATGAATCTTCAACCTTATGCTTTCTAAAGTCCCTATACATTTCTTCTACCATAGACTTTATAGCTAGGAAACTTTCTATGAATTGAGGGTCTGGCCCCACAAAACCTTCCTTTGACATTGTCTTCCGAGGATAGACTCTCCCAATTTCAGGATTATTTCCACCAACTCTCCTTCTCCTAATTTGAGCTTTGATCTAGTGAGCATTCAACAACTAAACCAACACAAGCTTGTCTAACCTTACAGCCTAGAGCTCTGATACCACTTGATTTGATAATCACCCTATGAGTGACATTAGTTAAAGATTTATTGAACAAAGGTATTACAAACTCATGTGCTGGTGTGTGTTTTGTGTTAATTAAGCAACAGATCGATCAGATTGCAAATACATAGACACTTGAAATGGAAAGACAACAGAGAAATACAGTAAGCAAATACAAAGACACAAGAAATTAATAAGGAGTTCACCCTATCCTCTAGGGCTACATCTCCAGTCCAGCTCTCAGTGGTGGCCTTGTGTCATTGTGTTTTAAGCAGAGAATTACAATGCAGGAGCTCAATATGAGTCACCTGAAGCAGATTTGCTCGGCAGGGTGGTTCTTGGATTCCCCAAGCCACTGGAGTGCACAGACTCTGTTGCCTACCAGCTCTTTTGACCTCTCTGGTCTGACAGATCCTCTCGAGGATGGCTTGAATCTCTCAAGCTCTCTGGTGCTTGACGCTGCCTTAGGTCAGTTCGACCCTTTGTCTTCTTCTGCTTTTGCTTCACTGTCTTCTTTTCTCTATGTTCCGTCCTCTTCTCGGGATTCTGGTCTCTCTGTCTCTTTTTCCCTTTGTCTGCCTTCTGTCTTCTGTTCATGGCTTTAAAGCCATTCGAGCTCATGTCTGTTCAGTTCCTCTTCCGCCTCCGTCGAATCACCTTCTGCAGTTGCGCTTGGAGTTCCTTGTTCAGCGTCATCATCAACTCACAGGGAGTGTCCACATGTCCTCCTGTAATGCGCTAGCCTGCTTCGTCGGTTCAATTCTTCAGTTACGTCGTGGAATGAATCTTCCTCCACCGTGGCGGTCAAAACGGACCTCAAATCCTTCTAAATCACGGCTTAATCCCTCGTAGATTTCACTTCCCCATCGGGCGTGATCTCAGCCGTCCGATCTGAATCCCCCAAATCCAACGCCGTTCGCTCATTTCACGCAGTTTACTTGCTCGACCGTTAGCGCGCGATGAGCAGCGTTTTTCTCTCTCCTTCGTTCGCCATGCGTCGATTGCTGAGTGGGATCGCTCCACTTCCATCCAAAACCGCTTACCATTCAAGGAGCCCCCGATCAATACTGTCAGTTTCGGAGCGGGTCCTGCCTTTAGCTTTTAGCCCTTCTGCCTTTTGCCCTACGGTTCTCCGGCTCCCCACACGACCGAGTGCTTGGGGATTCCCCATTTCGAGCTTTTTCGCCCAGCGATGCGCATCAAAATCCACCTCCGTTTCCCGATCCAGGCCTCCCAATGGCTAATTCGGCCTCCCGCGCAGTCTCCATGGGCCTTGGTCAGCGCGCTTTGACTGAGGTCCTCGTCATTCCACACTGGCTGCCACTGCCATTGGTTCAGGGTGTTTTTGATCGCTGTTTTGAATTCTTTGATGTTCGTCCTGACCTGATACAGTCATGGTTCCTTTGACAGCTCTTTATGGATTCAATTCGGATCATTATGCCTAGGGTCTTGAATCATAAAGATTCTTGTTAGGGTGATTAATCTTTAGATTGAATCTGCCCTTATCACACTATCTCTTGCTGTTTGCTCATTTTGGTGAAACCCTAACCTTTAGGATTCAGTGTAAAACCCTAGCTCTTCAATGCTTAGGGTATGTTAATAATGAAACCCTAGTCCACTTAGGGTTTGTTGATAAAATTTAGATCACCTGATAAAATCCTAATGTTTAGGGTTTTGGTACTGTCGTAACCCTAGCCTTTTAGGGTTTGTTGTTGATGTTTAGAAACCCTAGTTTTCTTAGGGTTTGGTAAATTAAGGTTTATGATAAAACCCTTATAATAGTCGCAATATAAAACCCTAGTATGAGACGTGTTACCACTCAAACTAGCAGGGGGCCCTAGAGGGGCAAATGCTAGGTCAAGAGCAACAATGAAGCTAAAGCCCATTGTGACCACAACTAAAGCTTCCTAATCTTTACGGACTTCCACCGATGGGAGGAGACCCAATATATAGAGTCACTTATGAAGGATAGTTCAACTAAGACAAATGTGAAGTGATCTCAGGGACCCTTTCCTAGGAGAGACTCAAGAGTGGGACTTGCTTGCCTTTTAAGCAAGGTACAAGGTTCTCTAGGATAGGGGAATAGGGATTCGAGGGCTTGGCTTAAGGAATGTGACTTGTAAGGGAGCTTCCTAAACCCTAAAATCCTTGTGGAACTTGGTTTCTAAACGAGTGCCTAATCCTTTGGGGAGATTAGAGTCAAGAAGAATATGAGAATGGACTTTGTTTCTAAGTCAATGAGGCTTTAAGGACAACTTCACTTGTCATTAGGGCAAATGGGAGTGAACTTAAAAGATTTTATACTTCGTTTTACAAGGTAAGATGGATTGTCAAGATAAATTCAATCATAGAATTATCCCTAGGAGAATTCGTTCAACATACATGGCCAATACATAGAGAGATGCTATATAGAAACATAATTCCACAATTTCACAGTAAATGCATGCAACAATTAGCCCTAGTATAGCGAAAATCTCATCATCAATGCATGTGACAGTGTAAAAAAAGAAATAACATTAAATTTGTACTTACATGTAAGAGAATATATTCAACCATCAATAAACTTGCCAATCAAGAAACTCCAAGATAAGAAAAGATAATCCAAACATCAAAATTCATCCATGCTCCAAAATTTCGTCCACAAGAAGGAATAGTGAAAATCTCTAGAGAGATACAAGTCCAATGTAAGTGATGATGAGAAATGAACTCTCATCATTTGTATTTATACACTTCTAATGAGTTCGATTTAGCTACTTGGGCCTACATTAGCCCCTAAAATAAAAATAATGTGCAAATAACTAACTTTTGGTGACAAGCCCACCAAACTAGCTCATAATTGAAATAATAAGCCTCTCAAGAGGTCGAATGATCAATAATACATGTCGTTGGGCCTTTTAAGAACCCTGATGAAGTCCATAAGTGCCACAATGATGAATAGGACTCCCAAAAGTAGTGTATAAGGGGTTGGCCTCTTGTTCTCCAAATAATAAACATGTGGTGCTCTCAATGGGTGTGAGGGCACGCAAGTGACCTCATGGGTTTCCAAGTAGGTCGAAGATGCCTGTAGACCATCTGTAAGGGCTCAGATGACGGTGTAAGTGATGCCACATCATCATACAAGTATTGGGTCATCTGCCAAGTGCATGGTACAACTGTAGGGCCGACTGGGCATGGTGAACCAGGGGCATCTTCCTTGTCCAATAGGTGAATTTCGAGAAATCTTTGAACATCTCTGGGGATCCATGGAGCGCTGTCTACTGTTGTGGAGGCCCATGACTTTCAACACACACCCTACATGTGTCAATGTAGCCCTTTGGAGGGTTAGGACCCCATATAGGGAGACCAAACCCAAAATGGAGATCATCTGCAATCCTGCATAGGATCCAATGAGTCCCCTAGCCTTCCAGTACAAGAAGTCATTAAAGGAAATAGAGTAAAAGAGCTTACAAACCATGGACAATAGGTGGGCACTTCATAATGGCATGCCCTTCCATAGTGGGCTTTGGCATGTGCTAATGTCTCCAAGCTCCAAATGGGGTTAGCTAAGTATCCTATTAGGTGGTTTTCGTGAAAATTCCAAATTGGAACCCAATTGTAGCAACTGATATTATTTCTCCTAATTGTTAATTAATTAACAATTTATCTGCTATGACAAATATTGAAATAAATATACTGCAACCTTCACACTGCGGAAAAATAATGTGCTGGAAACTAAGAAACGCTACAACACATAAAATTAACACAATTATTTTGGGACAAAAGTCCTCAGAAAAACCCAACTTGGGAAAACCGATGCAACAGTTGAGGGTTTTATTATTATGTAGCAATGAGAAATTCTTAATACAACTGGATGCCGAAATATGGCAATCCTATAAAGAAAAATATTGGCAAAATCTAGTGACGAATTTTTCTCACCCCATAGGCAAACTCTCGGCACAACTTGGTTTCAGAAACTCGGCCCTCTGACCCTTTGTGTCGGCCTCTGCGCTACTCTTCATAGCCTGCTGGATGTCAAGCCTCTAACTGGTCTCTGATGAAGTCGTTCTGCCTTCTGCTGGCCTGAAGGATGCTTCTCTAGCACTCCTTCTTGGCCTCTGGAACTGAAGACGTCTCTCCCTCTTAGCAAATTGATCTTGCTTCTAGACGTTGTTGCGCTGCGCCTGAGTCAGCTTCTCTGTGGCTCTTCTACCTCTCTGCAAATGCACTCGCTGAATCTGGAATGCTTCCTCCATCCTCACTGTCACTGCTCCTCACTCACTGCTTCGATCTTTGGCTCTCTCCGACAATTCATTGCTGTTATTCTGGAAAACGATCTACTAAGAAATCAAACTTCTCAAGTGTTTCAAGTGATTTTTCCATCACCACATCAATCTCCTCTTCTAATCCTTTGTTGGAACACCAACGACCAAGATTAAAACTTAATCAATGGCTAGGATCATCTTTGGATCGATCCGTGTGAGTTTCTAGATGATTCTCACCTTGACTTAATAATTAATACTGATTAATTAACCATATTCCTTGAGTTTAGACTTAAGAAATATTTAAAAACTGGTTAATAATCTAATTAAGTAATTTCTAAGTAGAATTTCCATAAACGATTTCTGGGTTTTGGAGATCTCATGTATTCTAGCCTCTCCACCAAATTTCATGGCTAGAACACATTTGATGCTACAAAAACTAACACTCCCTCATAGCGAGAAATGTGTTCTAGTGCTGAACTCCTTGCCACAACACACTGTCTTTGCATCATCTCCTGTCACGTTGCTGATGTCTGGCTGGCTGCTGCTGCCCACCAATCACTGCACAACTCTGATATACGTTACATTTCTGTTGTTGCCGACACTGCCATACTGTTGCCAACACTGCATCCAATGTTTTAAAAACCGGAACCGGTGACCGGACCGGTCCACCTAATGAATCGGGTTTCGAATCAGAATCGGTCGAACCGGGACTGGTCAGGTCTAAACGAACCAATTTTTAAAAAATACATTAAATAATTAATTTTTAGTGAAAAAACTATTTTTAGGATTTAAAACCACGATTCCAAGCCAATAGAAACAAAATATGCAAGGTTTTCTCATCTATATACCATGTAAAGGTGAATATATCAAAATGGCATTGAGTGCAATACATATCCGCAACAAAATACATAATCATTGAGGCTCTAAATGGCCTCTAGAGTCCGTAAACAATGTTCTAAGCTATGGGGTCACTGACCTACTACAAGTCTACATATCAGTGATCAACAACATGATCGCTCCTTATCATGATCAAACTCATCACCACTACTAGACAAGAGATCATCAACATGAGCTACATAAATAATATGGTTCAGAGTTTGAGGACTCATAAAACTCCTCTACAACTTTAGGGGTAGTAGCAAAAATAGACATCAAAACTACAAATCACTGATCAACATGATCACTCATGAAACTCATCATTGATTCAACGCTACTTGAAATACATAAACATCATCAACAAGAGATACATAAACATCATCTAGCTCAAAGTCTTTAGACTTGGATTGCTCAACCTTATAACATGATGGAAATTGAAAAGGTTTAACATGTCGAACCGACCAGTTTGACCATAAACCAGTGGGTTCCATCCTAAACCGGTTGGTTAGGACCGGTTTTTCTAATTTTTTGGTGAAGGGAGGGGTCAAACCAAATTTTTCTGCCGGTTTGACCCGGTGAGCTAGTGAACCGGCCGGTTTGACCAGTTACCGGTTCAAACCAGCCGGTTTTTAAAACACTCACTGCATCTGCACTACAACTTCCTCTCATCCGTTGCTGCTGCAACTGCGCATTTGCTATTGAAAAGCATCCAAAATACTGAATCAACTGTTTTCAATATGATGCATCTGTCTCTCGATTCTCTGACTGCTACTAGCATCTGCACTGTCACTGGAGGATCTGCGCTGCTGCTGACTGTGCATTGCTGCCAACTTTGCACTGCGCTCCCCAACATCTGACTGCTACTAGTCTTTGCAACTGTCATTCGGTCTCTGACTGCATCAACTGCGACTGATCCATCGTACCACTGAATATTGTGGGCCTCTATAGCAAGGTATTGATCCATGAGGTGGACCTCCTCCTGCCCAACTGTAGCACTTTGGGGCTACGACACCAAGTTACCCCACGTCACTCCTGGAGGTATATTGGCAAACATAGCGAAGTCTTCCTCCAGCCTGGAGGAAAGCCTATCGATCTCTGCTGAAGCTGCCTGCTGGTCTTGCTTCTCCTCCTTGTCCTTCTTCATGAGAGGACACTGGGTACTGTAGTGACTAAGCTCACCACACCTAAAGCACTTGACCTTTGATAAGTCTTTCTTCTTCCTTTGCTCCCCCTGTCCCTGACTGGGGCTCTTTGATGCGAGGACCACATTCTCTTCCTCCTTCACCGTCTTCGAAATGCTATTGGTGCCATTGATGGAGCTCTTTAATAGAGCTCATCTCAACCCTTCCTGTTGCAAATTGGCCCACATTCTATCCTAGTCTGACAACCTATCTTTGCCCAATATGCTTTGGACTTAATCACTTGACACGGGGATTTGGGATTCGTAGGGTACGAGGACTCGAGTGTTGGATTCGGACACGTTGACCCCCCGGAATAGGGCATGTAGGATTCATTATATATTATTTTATTAAAATATATATATATATATATTAAAACTATATATATATATATATATATATATAGTAAAACTATATATATATATATATATTAAAAATTAGATATTTCTTACACAAATTCTCATTAATGATACAAATTCATTGATTTCAAACATAGACCTTTCTTCTAGATGTTAGTTTTACTGTTTACAAAGTAAGTTAGTAACATTATAGCATGCATAGTACATACAAAATTCAAATATCTGCATAAACCCTCATAAACCTCATAAACCCTCACAAACCTCATAAACCCTCATAAAACTTAGAAACCCTCACTTTTTTGGGATTCGAATCCCAAAATTGAGACACGATCGGGATTCGATGGTGTCCTATTAGGACACGTGGTGTCCCATTTTAGGATTTGAATTCCCATCGAATCATGTTGGATTCGTGGGATTCAGACACGTGGCCTGTTTTGGACGAATCCGGTTTCATAGCTTTGGACAAAGACCTGCCACTCTGAGACACTGTTGAGTGCCAATGGCACTAGCTTTGTGGGTTGAGGCGCTGCCCCAACAATTGACAATTGGTCTCAAACCTCCTGAATCCTAGTAAGGAAGGGGTCTATGCCTTCCCCTTTTTGCATCCGGATGAGTCCCAACTTCTCCTCTAGGTACATATTCCGCTGCTCGGAAGTACCCTGGTACAATGTGGAGAGAGCATCCCACATCTGCTTGGCAGTATCTTTGCTAGCTATATGTGAAACAACATAATCCCGGACTCCATCTAGGATCAACTGTTTTGCCCGCACCATCTCCTTCTTGTACTCTTTCTACTGATCTGCATCCTGAGGAACTGCCACCACTGCATCAATATAGGCTTTTAGGCCATATTCATATAGAAGAAAGGACATCCTTGTCTTCCAGATGACGTAGTTGGAAGTTCCATCCAACCTGTCTTGATCACGAAGCCCTGTTGTGGCCGTCTCAACGAACTGTTGAAAACTTCCTCTTTCCTTCTGCTCGGCTGTTGCTCTTCCCTTCGCACTCCTTTCTGGAGTGAGAAGATCTGCTCACAACTATTGTCGATTTGCAAGGAAAATCGAACTTCTTGAGACTAGAAGTTCCGTTAGGAAACTTTTCCCTCTGTATGTGCTCTTCTCTCTTCCACCTCGACATTGGTTCTGCTCTAACGAACTGCTGCAAAAACCTCTGCGTCCAGCTAGAGATTTGACCAACGAAAGTACTGAGATGTTACCTCTGCCAATGGAATCATTCGATCTGGAAGGATTTAATTTTTTTGCCCCTTTCTCAGAAAAATCGAACTTTCCTCACGCAACTCGGCCTCCTGGAAAAATACTGTGCTGCCCTTGGGAATTTCGGCCTGCTGCCCTTGCTGAGCAACAAAATTCCTTTCCTTCATTTTTTTGAGCTCTCCGTTTGATCAACTACGCTTTGATACCATGTGAAAATTCCAAACTGGAACCCTGTTGCAACAACTGATATTATTTCTCCTAACTGATAATTAATTAAGAATTTAGTTGCTACGACAAATATCGAAATAAATATACTGCAACCTTCACAAATAAAATTCTGTTGAAAAATAATGCATTGGAAACTGAGAAATGCTAGAACACACACAGAAAATTAACACAATTATTTTTGGACAAAAGTCCCTGGAAAAACCCAACTTGGGAAAACTGGTGCAGCAGTTGAGGGTTTTATTATTATGCAACAATGAGAAATTCTGAGTACAACTCGATGTCGAAATCTGGCAATCCCACAGAGAAAAATACTAGCAAAAATCTAGTGAGGAATTTTCCGCACCCCACAGGCAAACTCTTGGTACAACTTGCCTTCAAAAACTCGGCCCTCTGACCCTCTGCGTCAACCTCTGCACTGCTCTGCGCAACCTGCTGGACGTCAAGCCTCTGACTGGTCTCTGATGAAGTCGTTCTGCCTTCTGCTGGTTGGAAGAACGCTTCTCTGGCACTCTGGGACTCCTTCCTGGCCTCTGGAATTGAAGACATCTCTCCCTCTCAGCGAATCGATCTTGCCTCTAGAAGCTGTTGCACTGCCCCTGCGTTAGCCTCTATGTGGCTTTTTTGCCTCTCTGCAAATGCACTCATTGGATCTGGAATGCTTCCTCTAGCCTCACTGTCTTTGCCCCTCACTCACTGCTTCGGTCTCTGGCTCTCTCCGACAACTGACTGCTGTTACTTTGGAAATCGATTTGCCAAGAAATTGAACTGCTCGAGTGTTTCAAGTGTTTTTTCCATCACCACATTTATCTCCTCTTATAATCCTCTGTTGGAACACTAACGACCAAGATTAAAACTTAATCAATGGCTAGGATCATCTCTGGATCGATCCGTGTGAGTTTCTAGATGATTCTCACCTTGAATTAATTAATATTGATTAATTAACAATATTCCCTAATTTTAAACTTAGGAAATATTTAAAAACTAATTAATAATCTAATTAAATCACTTCTAGGTGGAATTTCCAGAAATGATTTCTGGGTTTTGGAGATCTCATGTATTCTAGCCTCCCCACCAAATTACGTGGCTAGAACACATCCAATGCTACACAATCTAACAATTTCTACTTCTAAAGGGGATAGTATGTCCAAGCTACATACTTTAAAGGGCAGTGGCATGTGATAAAGAGATGAATGGAGTAGGGAATGAAAGGGGTTGGGTCACACGCTGGAGTACAAGGGTGGCTAATACAAGGGAAGCCCACACTTGGGTATATAATGTATAGGAGGGATCAATCGTGGTACATGAGATGCACCGACCTTGATTTTTCCACCCTTCTTTATATGCCTTTTGCCTTTTATGATTTTTCTTTGATTGACTGCTTGGGGCTCAAGGGGTAAGAGCATGATGTGTGAGATATAGCAATGGATACTCCTCTAAGGTAGGGCGGTTCCTTGCCCACCAAGGGTTGGGACAATCATGGGTTCCTAAATGATAAAGGAGGCTCATCTAGGGCATGTAGGAACCAGGGTGATGGCCATGATGATGGGGTAGAACTCATGTATTGGCTTTTTCCCACGTGCTAAATGTGTTTGTCCCGACCATATTTTGCATTTTGTGGTACATCTTCCTGTTGAATGTGGCCAATTATGCTTTTACTTTTCTTTTTAGCTGCATCAACCTCCGGGGCATCATTCTAGGCTCGACCGAAGGTGTGGGTTGTTGATTTCTAGTAGCATTGGATGTGCTCTAAGTCTCAAAATTTGCAGGGAGGCTAGGACACATGTATTCTAGAATACCCAGAAATTGTTTTGGGAAATTCCACCCAGAGACAGTTTTATTAAAATAATTAATTATTTTTGGATGCCTAAGTCTAAACTTAGGAAATTAAAATAATTAAAGGGTATTAATTAAACCGGGTGTGAAATTTCTAGAAGAAGATGAGGATTAAGTCAAAATGATCTTAGCCACTAAGTAGAATCTAATTTGGGCCGTTGATTGATCAACGAGAGCATTATAAGAGGGATTTCGATGGGCATTTGGAAAACACACTAGGCAGATACTCTGTTGCCCAAGTAGATCGATTTTCTCACTCGCTAATGTTTGGTAAGAGGAAATCGAATTAGAGGGTGAGTTGTAGGTGAGAGAGAGAGGGTATCAACAATAGTAGAGAGTGTAGGAAACAACAGGAAGAGGCAATGCAGAAGAGGGACGCAGATCACCCACGTAGAGGTAGTGACATAGGGACAACGCAGTCACTGCGCAGAGGGTGACGCAGTGTGGCTAGCGTGAGGGCAATAGGTCCTCTCAGGCGTCAGAAATTCATTGTAGAGTGGAGAAATTTGTTTATAAAATTTCTCTCAATGATTCTTCTTATATTCTGCTATCTGTAGATTGTACATGAGATTTTGTTGAAGAATAATAAAAGAAACCCTGATCTGCTGCACCGGTTTTCCCACATTTTGGTTGTTTGGGGACAATTGTTCAAAAATAACTGTGTTAATGTGTTATTGTTGTGCTATTATTTTCCTTATATTTATTTTTCCGCAGTAATAAATTTGTGAAGACTGTAGTGTATGTATTTCAATATTTTCCGTAGATAACTGCAAATAATTTGTTTCAGTAAATTAACAAATAGAAGAAATATTATCAGTTGCTGCAGTAGGATTTGGAATTTCTAGATTTTCCTATGGTATCAAAGAATCGACAGGAGGCAGGAGAGATCTAGTGCAGAAGAAAAGGGAGCAGCATAGCACTGCGTAAGCCACTGCTCGAAGTCCCCCGAAGGGCCAGATTGACAATATTTCGAGGGAGAGATAATTCTCTGAGTGAGTTGGCAGAGAATCAATCTCCAGATCAGAGGGTTGTTAGAGGCAGAGGGAGCAACTGTGATTCTTTTGTAGAGCAGATCTCCAGCTAAAACACAATGTCTTGCAGTAGTAAGTACAACATTGAGAAGGAGAATAGCACGGAACAACATGAATAGTCAAGATGTATTATCTTCCAGATTGGAAGAAGAATTTGCATATTTGTCAAGTTCAGCATCAACAGGTGTTTGGTATATTGATAGCGGGTCTTCAACTCACATGACTGGAGTCTGAGAGTACTTCTCTAGCTATCAAGAAGAGCAGATGGACTTCCAGATTACTATGGGAAACAGAACGAAGCGTACTCTAGTAGGGAGAGACACCATAGCATTTTAGACGGAAGTAGGAACCAACATAAGAGCCACTAATGTGCTGTATGTGCTGGGGTTAGGAATGAATTTGACTTCAGTGTCCCAATTACAGGACAAGGGGTACGATGTATACTTCATTGGAAGAAAGGTGTATGTCAAACATCCTAGTTGGAAGAAGAAGAGACAAATTGGAGCTCGAAGCAGCAGATTGTATATATTGCAACTCGAATCTCCAGTGGCACTGATAAGCAATAATCATAATGGTGAAAAGGAGCTGAATGAATGGCACAGGCAAATGGGACACTTACACCATGGAGCACTTAGGATGCTTAGAGAGACTGTTACAGGAGTTCTAGTCCTCAGTATTGAGCATGATGATGTATGCAGAGGATGCGTACTAGCGAAATACGTTAAAGTAACTTTTCCTAGAAGTGAACAAAGCAAGAGGCGTGTTGGGATTGATACACTCAGATATTTGTGGTCCGATGTCCACGAAAGCTCTTAGTGGTGATGAGTACTTTGTCACCTTTATTGATGATCACTCTAGAAAAACTTGGATGTATTTCTTAAAGACCAAGGATGAGGTCTTTGATCGGTTTAGAGAGTTTAAGGCTCTCGTAGAAAATATGACGGGGAAAAAGATAAAGGTATTTTGTTCAAATAATGGTGGAGAATATATGGATAAAAACTTCACATATTTTTGCATAAAGGAGCGCATTAAACGAGAGTGGACAACTCCGTACAATTCACAACAGAATGGAGTAGCAGAGTGGAAGAATAGGACAATTGTCGGGGCAACAAAGGTTATGTTATATGACCAAGACTTGCCTAGATTCTTATGGGCAGAGGCATGCAACACAACGATGTATATCCAGAATAGAGCTCCTCAGAGAGCATTGGGGAAGAAAACACCTGAAGGAGTCTTCACAAGGAAAAAGCCGGAGGTGAGTCATCTCAGGATATTTGGAAGTGTGGCATATTGTCACATTCTAGACGAGAAGCATACTAAGTTAGATCAAACTGCAGAAAAGGGGTACCTTGTAGGGTATAGCGAGACCTCAAAAGCTTACAGAATCTACATTCCAAGCAACAGGAAAATTGTAGTAAGGCGAGATGCAAAGTTCATGGAAGATAGAGCTTTCAGAAAATCTCGAGAGATGCCAGTAGAAGATCAGTCAGCAGATGTTCCGTTAGTCCAACAGCAACAGGATGGACAAGCAGGAGGATAGATATCAGGATCAAGTACCGTAACCAGCACCAATATTTCCTTAGGAGTAGGAGATCCAGGTAGTTCTTAGCAGATGGAACAACAAGAATAGGAGGAGGATTTGATTGAGCCTCCCACCACCAGTGGTAGAACCAATAGGGAAGTACAACAGACGCTGAGGGACGTAGAGGAGTTTGTCAGAGCTCCTAGAACTGACAAGAGGCAGCGTAGACAACTTGACAGGTACCAAGCCTTGGTAGCACAGGTTGAAGAACCCTCTAGTTTTCAGGAAGCCATACAACACCAAGTTTGGGTGGATGCCATGGTAGAAGAGTATAGTTCTATCATGACGAATGATGTCTGGGAAGTGGTACCTAGACCAAAGGATAGATCAGTTGTAGGATCAAGGTGGATCTACAAGATCAAGTATGCTGCAGATGGCAGTATAGAGAAGTACAAGACTAGGTTTGTGGCAAAGGGGTGCGCACAAAAGGAAGGAATAGACTATAAGGAGACCTTTGCCCCAGTAGCTAGATATACTTCTATCAGATCAGTTATATCCCTAGCAGCTCAAATGGGATGGGATATTCACCAGATGGATGTCAAGACAACATTCTTGAATTGGGTGATAGAAGAAGAGGTGTATATAGAACAACCCGAAGGCTTCGAGACTCATGAAAAGAGAACTCATGTATGCAGGTTAAGGAAAGCCCTGTATGGGCTCAAGCAGACACCCAGAGCATGGTATGGTCGGATTGTTAGTTACTTGCAACAGTTGGGATTCATCAAGAGTGATGCTGATCCCAATCGCTACTATCTAATGGTGGAGAATGAGCCACTTATTCTGGTATTATATGTGGATGACTTGTTTCTAACAGGGTCATCTAGGCTCATAAAGGACTACAAGAAGAATCTTGAAGCAAAATTCGACATGAAAGATATGGAGTTGATGCATTATTTTCTAGGGTTGGAAGTTTGGTAGAAGAATGGGGAGATCTTCCTTGGGCAAGGAAGATATGCTATTGAGATTTTGAAGAGATTCAAAATGTAGGATTGCCGGCTACTGAGATTCTGAAGAGATTCAGAATGCAGGATTGCCGGCCCATGGCTACGCCTATGATCACCAACTGGAAGAAAATAGATGCATCAGGAGACAAGGAAGTGGACCCCACCTTGTACAGATAGCTCATTGGGTTACTCATGTATCTGGTCAACACTAGGCCAAATATTTGTTTCGCTGTCAACACCCTTATTTAGTTCATTGTGGAATCGAAAAAGGTACATTGGGCAGCAGCTAGGCACATTCTTAGATATGTGCGTGGAATACTCGGATATGGGTTGAAATACACCCGAGGAGATGACGTCAGATTGAGCGGATTCACATATGTGGATTGTGCAGATAGTTCAGTAGATCGGAAAAGTACCTCCAGGTATCGCTTTAGCGTTGGATCAAGAATGATCTCTTGGTGCAGCAGGAAGCAGAAGTCGATAGCTCTAAGTTCAACAGAAGCAGAATATAGGGCGGCCAACACAACTACGTGCGAAGCTATATGGCTTAGAAAACTACTTGTGAGTTTGTTCATGAAGAGGATGGAAGCGACCAATGTTTTCTGCGATAATCAAAGTTGTATCAAACTCTCTGAGAATCCAATATTTCATGATCAGTCGAAACACATTGATATTAGATGTCACTTTATCAGAGGCTGTGTTCAGCGTGGGGCAATACAACTGTAGTATGTCCCCACAAGAGATCAGGTAGCATACATACTCACAAAGGCTCTAGGAAGAGCTAAGTTCATCTAGTTCAGGGAGCAGATGGGTATGGTAGAGAACCCGTTTCAATAACAGAAACAGATGGTTTCTTAGTTGCAGCAGCAACAGGTGAGAGGGAGTTGCAGTGCAGATGCAGTAGTTGGCAACAATATGCAAGGACAACAACAACACAAATGCAGCATTTGCATAGTAGTTGGTGGGCAGTGATGTCAGACATCAACAACGCAGAGGGAGATGTTACAGAGTCAGGGTAGGTTGCATTACTAGAGCACATTCCTCGCTAAGAGGGAGTGTTGATTTCTAGTAGCATCGGATGTGCTCTAAGCATCAAAATTTGCAAGGAGGCTAGAACACATGTATTCCAGAGTACCCAGAAATCGTTTTGGGAAATTCCACTGGGAGACAATTTTATTAAAATAATTAATTATTTTTTGGATGCCTAAGTCTAAGCCTAAGTTGCACTGAAACGGATACGAGAACTGATACGGATACGGGGTTTGAGATGCATACGACAAAATTTCAAAAAATCTGGATATAATACGACAGGAAAAGACACGCGCACACACACACACACACATACACACACACACACACACATATACATATATAACAAGAATTTCATATTACCATTCATATTTTAGAATCTAGATTATATCTAAAGACTAAAATAAAAATACATAATCAATTATCATCTATGATCTATCATGATTCATCATTATCAATTCAACATAAACAATGTCATCATCATTAATGATTATTATAACATTAATGATTCAACATATCATCAAGTTTCTGTTTCAAATTTCAATCATCAAGTTATGAACATGACAAGTTACAACATCATCACCAAAATTAATAATGCATACTAGATAGTACAAAGTACAAAATGAACTATGACTGGCAGTGTACTATCATATATATATATATATAAGGATTTCATATTACCATTCATATTTTAGAATCTAGATTATATCTAAAGACTAAAAATACATAACCACTTATCATCTATGATCTATCATGATTGATCATTATCAATTCAGCATAAACATTGTCATCGTCATTAATGATTATTATAACATTCATGATTCAACATATCATCGAGTTTCTGTTTCAAATTTCAATCATCAAGTTATCAACATGACAAGTTACAACATCATCACCAAAATTAATAATGCATACTACATAGTACAAAGTACAAAATGAACTATGACTGGCAGTTTACTATCATATATATATATATATATATATATATATATCTAAGAATTTCATATTACCATTCATATTTTAGAATCTAGATTATATCTAAAGACTAAAAATACGTAATCAATTATCATCTATGATCTATCATGATTCATCATTATCAATTCAACATAAACATTGTCATCATCATTAATGATTATTATAACATTCATGATTCAACATATCATCAAGTTTTTGTTTCAAATTTCAATCATCAAGTTATCAACATGACAAGTTACAACATCATCACCAAAATTAATAATGCATACTAGATAGTACAAAGTACAAAATAAACTATGACTGGTAGTCTACAATATATATATATATATAAGAATTTCATATTACCATTCATATTTTAGAATCTAGATTATATCTAAAGAGTAAAAATACATAACCACTTATCATCTATGATCTATCATGATTCATCATTATCAATTCAGCATAAACATTGTCATCATCATTAATGATTATTATAACATTCATGATTCAACATATCATCAAGTTTCTGTTTCAAATTTCAATCATCAAGTTATCAACATGACAAGTTACAACATCATCACCAAAATTAATAATGCATACTACATAGTAAAAAGTACAAAATGAACTATGATTGACAGTTTACTATCATATATATATATATATAAGAATTTCATATTTTAGAATCTAGATTATATCTAAAGACTAAAAATACATAATCAATTATCATCTATGATCTATCATGATTCATCATTATCAATTCAGCATAAACATTGTCATCATCATTAATGATTATTATAACATTCATGATTCAACATATCATCAAGTTTCTGTTTCAAATTTCAATCATCAAGTTATCAACATGACAAGTTACAACATCATCACCAAAATTAATAATGCATACTACATAGTACAAAGTACAAAATGAACTATGATTGGCAGTCTACTATCATTATTCATAATTCATATGGTTGTTCAAAAGTTTAAAAGTTAAAACACTATCATAAATTACATTTACATATCATCAAATATGTCTTAATTCCTGGAACTAAGAAGTTCCACATCCTCTCTAGAAGTGGGAACATTGCTGCCATGTCCACTTGAAGATCCACCTGTCGGTGACTCCACATCAAACAAAGTCATATGAGACATGGCATTCAATGTCATATCCAAGTCAGGCAACTTTGGTTCCACGCCCCATAATTTGGTGGCCCCAAATTTGTATTCGTTTCTCTTGTGTGACAGAAGGCGAAGGTTTGAATGAACATACACTAGTTCCTCAGCATGCTTAGAGCCCAATCTGTTTCGCTTCACTAAATGGATGAAACTGTATGTACTCCAGTTCCTTTCTGCTGAAGAGGAACTAGCAACCTATGACAAGATCATGATGGCCAATTTTTGGATATGTGGAAGTACCCCACCATAGTAGTTCCACCAATCAATTGGATTTAATCTGGTCTTGTCTTGCATACAATCAATATCTGAACCTCAACCCTCTGATCCCACAAAATGAGAAAACTCTGCATGAATCCGAAGCCCAATTACGAGATCTACAAAAAGCTTTCTAAAAGCATTTTTAAATCTCTCTGCGACTTCTAGGTCTTTGTTTGGTGCAGTTCTTTTTGGATCACTTAGCAACTTTGCACCATAATATTTTGCATTCAATGCATAGGCCAAAAGGTGCAATGGGGTGGTCATCTTGTTCCACCTTTTGGTCAGTATATCTTTTACTTCTCTGTAAAAGAATTCGTCTGGGTCATTCTCCTTGGTATTTATAACCACCCTTATCTTCTCTATCATGGAATCAATGCCCTCATACACCTCTCCAAATTAGGCATATCTGTGTCAAACATACGAAGCAAATCCACAATTGGCTTAGTAAATGCCAAGAGTTACTCCACCCTATCCCACCATTCATCATCAACAACCAACCTTTTCACTGCTTGTGCTCTATCAGATTGGGATTGCCTCCATTGATTCCAAAGAGAACTGCATACCATTGATTGTAATGCATCTTTCACTTGCATAAGCCTTGTTAAGGCTATGATGTGAGAAGCAAATAGAGTCTCGACAACCTGCAGGTGCCAAATTGCCAATGTTTCAAATTTCAACAAATTAAAAATCATAATTTGATTGAATAACTATTATGATTCCCGAATCATAACATTTGAGAATCCAATTTAGATATTTGAATTTAGAGTCAGAAATTAGAATTTATGAAATAAACTTTAAAGTTTAGGTACCTTAAGGAGCTCCAACTTCGCAATTTCCCTGTAGATGCCTTAGGACATGTGGTGGTTTGTGATAAAGGCTTGAATATCTTTTGCCTCTTCAAAAATAACTCGAATCCACTCAATTTGCTTTCCCATCTTGCTCAACATGAGGTTCAATGAATGTACAGCACAAGGGGTCCAAAAAATGTGCTGATATTTGCCTTCAATAATTAGGCCCGCTACTCTACACATCGTTGCATTGTTAGTTATTACCTGGACAACATTTTTTGGCCTCACCAATTTAATTGCTTCAATCAAGATGTCAACAATGAATTGAGAATCTTTCATCTGCCTCTCACAATCCACTGCCTTCAAAAACAATGCCCCCTTCGGGCTCTGAGCAATCACATTGATCAAAGGTCTATTTCTTCGATCTTTCCATCCATCAGAAATGATGGACACCCCTGAAATGTGCCATGAATTATGAATGGGGCTAAATTTAGCCTCCAAATCTAACTTTTCAGCACTCAACATTGTGGTGCGTACCTTCTCATATCCAGGGCTCTTGAACCCTCTTGGGGCTTCATTCACTGCTTTTATCATCTTTGCCCAGTAAGGAGATCGCACAAGGTTAAAGGGAAAACCATTTGCATAAATGCATTGACCTATTGCTGCATTTGCTATCTCTCGAGCATCATTATTAAAACTCCTTTCAAGCAGTCCCAAATTAGATCACTTTGAACAAACAATTCCATGAGAATGAAGTGGAGGCTTTGCTGAAGATGCTCCCAACCTTGTTGGGTGTTTTAAATGGGAGGCAGGATTTGCCTCATTTGCTTTAGCATCTGCCTTGCCTTGTTCTTTATGATATTTTGCAAGTTTGCCTTGCTTAAAACCATTTCCATCTATCCCATTCTCTTTAGGTGGGCCACTACATATTCGAACCCCATTGCCTTTTAACCCAAGCAAATGTGCTTTAACCCGTGTGTATGATCTCTTATATTCCTTTTTACACTCACTGCAAACCCATGCCAATGATCCCCTTCCTTGGATTTTCCCAACAATAGTTACATATTTCCAAAGTGGTGACTTTGGATCAACTTTAGGGGCAGATTCAATTTCATGTTCCACTTCCTGTGCCTCACGAATCGCTGAACTTGAAGTTGCCATAAATGATGATGATGATGTAAATGAAACTACAAAATAAAATTGACAAATATGTATTTCAAAAGTTCGAAACAAGTTACAAACTTAAAAATTAAAATATGTATCTCAGATCTCAAGAAAACCCTAGTAAAACTTGATTTCTATCATTATAAGAACTATCTCAAACATTGTCATGAGGTCATGGTAGAAAACATTATTTCTCTAGGATAATGGGCTTTACTTCTAGCCCTCAATCACGGGAATTAGATATAGAATCTCAATATTCACCATTGGGCTTCACCTTTTTTTAATTGCCCTCAATTAGGGGGGTTGGATAGGTGCTTCACTTTTATTTATTGTCCTCAATTTGGGGAACTAGACATCAGTGAGGGTATAAAGTTGCCTGGCACATTTAATGATATCCTTGGCAACTTTAAGTGTGCCACTAATTCTATCTCCAAGATTTACACAGAAAGTTTTAGCAGAGTTGAAGAGGCTGTCCATGGAAACAATTGGAGAGAGTCCTGGTACACCAGGAATGCAAATTATGAGCCTAGTGGAAACTTACTGCTGCATAATGTGGAAGATTTGAACTATTTTAATTCTCTGTGGCCTTGGCAAGAAGACGAATATTAATTTTAGCCTTAATAACAACTTTCCTGGCCTACTCATCGAGTGCACTAAGAAAATTCATGTATGGTGGCCTCCATTCTTCTATGTTGCTTGTTTCAAAGATTTCAAACCCTGAAATTATAGAAAGACATGCCAACCGTTTTCATTCTCTGAGAAAATTCTTCCAAAAAATAAGGGTTGAAAATTGAAATCCTTATTAATTTTTAACGTTCTCTAAACTACCTGTTAGTTCAACTATGAATTCCAGGCACTTCTCTAAGCCTTTCAATTCGCTCAAAATGTCTTGTCATTTCCAAATTCTTGTGTATTCTTATTAACATCCATCAAATTAAATACGACAACAGATCATAGAAAGTTTAAACATCAAATTCTGATCTTTGGGACCATGACAATTATAATATTCAAGGTCAAATCATCATTTCATAGGACTAGCATCAAGTTTAGAAGTGAAAAAGAACAAGTTATTTGAAGTTTTCAAGTTTCAACAAATGCCCAGACAGAAACAGGAACATCTTTTGAGGGAGTTGTTCTAGCTGAGATAGATGAAAAATCTTACTGCAATGTTCTCTCTTATTAACTTGTGTAAACTCATTATGGAATATAATGATGAACACACTAATGATAAGCAAGTGAAGAAGAGGGTCGACACTTACTCTGCACACTTCACAGTGAAGTCCACTTTCAAGTTTCAACAAAGACGCCTTTCCGGAGTCTGTAGTTTGCACAGTCGAGTCTCGACTCTCGACGACTCACAGTGACCAGTCTCTCTAGGCGGCTTGTTCCAGTCTGCGGCTCACTGAACACAAACACTCGACACTCCTCCTGCGAAAACTTAAAAGACAAACACTGAACTGAACTCGGGGGACAGACAATCACTGAACAATCACTCCGACGGCTCACTCCAATTGGCACTCCTCCAAAGATATGTTTCACTTCAGCGACAGTCAATAATTTAACCTTTTAGGTTAGGTTTGGTGGTCAAAGCGAAAGGAGGATCGAAAACAAAAAGGAAAATTCCAAAATTAAATCGCAGGTCTGTTCTCGGTGGGCAAATTTTGGGATACGTTTTTGGATTAGTGAAATACGGATCACGAAATCACAAAACGTTTTGAAGAATTTTGGAAATAGGCCGCTTTTTCAACCAAAACGCTGGAAAAACAACTGAAATCAAAACTTCTCGTTTCCGAAAAAAACCTCCACAAATATGTTTTGCCGGCGTTTTTCCTGCATTTCTACGCGGATCCAAATCTGAAACGGGATCCGACGTTTTTGGGGTTGGAGGTAGCCGTTTCCGGCAACTTAGGAAATTAAAATAATTAAAGGGTGTTAATTAAACTGGGTGTGAAACTTCTAGAAGAAGATGAGGATCAAGTCAAAATGATTTGAGCCATTGATTAGAATGTAATTTGGGCCGTTGATTGATCAACGAGAGGAATATAAGAAGGACTTCGATGGGCATTTGGAAAACACACCAGGCAGATACTTAGCTGCCCAAGTAAATCGATTTTATCACTGGCTGAAGTTTGGCAAGAGGAAATCGAATCAGAGGGTGAGTTGCAGGTGAGAGAGAGATGGTATCAGCAAGTGTCGAGAGTGCAAGAAACGACAGGAAGAGGCAGTGCAGAAGAGGGACGCATATCGCCCACCCAGAGGTAGTGACGCAGGGACAGCGCAGTCACTGCGCAGAGGGTGATGCAGTGTGGCTAGCGTGAGGGCAGCAGGTCCTCTCAGGTGTCAGAAATTCACTGTGGAGTGGAGAAATTTGTTTGTAAAATTTCTCTCAATGGTTCTTCTTCTGTTATGCTATCTGTAGATTGTACATGAGATTTTGGTGAAGAATAATAAAAGAAACCTTGATCTGCTCCACCGATTTTCCCACATTGGGTTTTTCCGGGGAAAATTTCCAAAAATAACTGTGTTAATGTGTTATTGTTGTGCTGGTATTTTCCTTATATTTATTTTTCCACAGTAATTAATTTGGGAAGACTGCAGTGTATGTATTTCGATATTTGCCGTAGATAAATGCAAATAATTTGTTTCAGTAAATTAACAAATAGAAGAAATATTATCAGTTGCTGCAGTAGGATTTGGAATTTCCAGATTTTCACATGGGTAAGGGGAAGGGGCAGGCTAACCCTATGTGGACCCAGTGGAGGAATGTGGACCTAGGTGGGAGAAATGATGAATGGGGTTATAATGAGTGGGAGGGGAGTGATATATGTGGATGAGGGAGCAGGACCACGCAACCAAAATCAGGGTTTCCTCATAGTACCATCCCTAAAACCCAAAGGTCAGTAAAAGAGATCCCATAGGACTAGGGTCCATGGTTAATATCCAAAAGAGGCCTAGGGGACAAGAGAACAAACCTAGCCCACTCTTTCTGCTAAATCCCCCCCATTAATCCATGCTGAGAGGTGTCCATGATAAGCAAACTACAATACTCAATTACCAAATGACAAGGCATACCTTTAGGTTCGGGAGGCCCACCTTCAAACGTACAATCATAACAATGGGTGAAGGACCACATGGCTGGCTCAGGTGGCGGACAAATGGCACAACGAGTTAGTTGATGGCTGCAAGGGGCTGCCAGCTGAGGACCATCTTGGAGAATTTTTTTCTCTGAGGGATATCACCCACAAAATGGTGGGTAACATCTGGCTCCAACTGGGACGTGATCTCCCGGAAAAGTGGATGAAGCTACTCGAACAAGAGGTCATGAGAACTTCGACAATCTCCTGGTTACTGTTGACCTGTTACTTGCACATATAATAGATGAAAAACACTGGGCACCATGCTTTCGTGGCGTCTCATGATCGCACATGCTTGGATTAGACCCATAAAATTGACTCAGAAGTAAACTTTCAAATGCAATTTTAAAATTTAAATGCAGCTAATCTCTCATGAGAAATATCATATGACATTAATTCTAGTGCGAAAATCGGCATGCATTGCATCCTGTGCATTTGGTACAAAAGTGTAATCATAAAGCTAGTGCAACCAACATACTATCAAATCAATAGACATATCCCAGCCTATATGATATACATATGCCTGCAATTGGGATTTATGGAAGAGTATTGTCTCAATTGTTTGGAGCGTGTGACTGTGAGATTCCAGGTATTGTGTTCTTTGTTACATTACGCGGTTTATATTATATAAATTATTTTGGTTAAATCTCTTCTGCTGTTTTTCTGATTTATCCTTACATTACTTTTGATTAAAACGTCTGAACAGTTCCACCAAAAATTTGAAATATGGGACAAAATATCCACACAAAATATAGGCAAGATTGAAAACACAGGAAAATATATTGAAGGAAATAGTTCAGCATATCGGGTTTCAAAATTCAACAGAAAACATTAGTCTATTTTATGAGATGGCAGGAATGGGAGTTCCTCAAGGTATAAATGGGTTCGGGTCCAATATAGCTGAACAATTTATATCATACTTTACTAATACCACAAATTACATTTGCTAAGATGGAAAGAAGCTTACAGAAGTGCTCTGTTTCCAGGATCAGAAGCTGGCATCTCTGTGCTTAGTTAAGTACATCCTTGGAATGAACTATGGCTCTTACTAGTGTCTCAGTTTACTTTCCAGGAGTGAATTTTTTCTGTTTGATGAATTTGACATTTTATGCTTTGCAGAAATATATGCATTTCCATGAATGAGCAAGCTTGTTTCATAGAAAGCAAAATTTTGTGGAACTTGTCTAACTGTGTTTAATGTTGTGGAATCTTCTTGCAGGTGGGGGAAATAATTTCCCGGTTTGAGCATAAGGGCTTTATTCTCAAGGGCTTAAAACTTTTCCAATGCCCTAAAGAGCTTGCGGAGGTTTGTTTTTTTGGAAAACATAACTTATATTACTTAAAATAAATACTAGAGTTACAATGATGGAGATTAGAGCTATGATGGCAGACATAAGAATTACAACAGAAGACATAAGTGGGACATGAAGATTTTCTTCCTCTGAAATCTGGAAGGCTAACATATTGTCCTGTGCACCAAGGTGCAGAAAGTCGACATCCTTTCAATGTCCAAAACAAAGGAAATCAGTAGCAGACGATCACATCTTATGCCATAGCTTTTTGCAACAATCCCTGATCATCCTTTTCTACTTTTTTACATGTTATCAATGATCATTGTCAGTTTTGAAATAAACATAGAAGATTATCTATTTTTTGCAGGAGCATTACAGGGGCATTTAAGTGCAAACCAATGCATTGTTAAGAGTCAAGACCATTTTCTGCCTTGAATGTGGACATTGAAAAACTTTTCGTTTTCTTTGCAGGAACATTACAGAGACCTTAAATCGAAGCCTTTCTTCCCAAAATTGGTTAAGTACATCACATCTGGTCCGGTGGTATGTATGGTATGTGTTAATTCTCCTGCCAAGAATATCGCTGTTTATGTTTGTGGGATGTGAATAAATTGACCTACATTTTCAACCTGGTGTGCTCCTGGATAAGGCTTGGGAAGGTCCGGGTATTGTAGCTGCTGCTCGTAAGCTCATTGGTGCTACAAATCCTCTGCAAGCTGAACCTGGTACCATTCGAGGCGATCTTGCAATTCAAGTTGGGAGGTTGGATTCTGTAAACCCTCTGGAACATCATAGTAGTTCATGGCATAAGCTTTATGTAGTTATTTTTGGTAGATGACTGCTATTACTTCTAACTGGTCATTTTTCTTAACTATGAACTGGGCAGAATTTAAAGTTTAATTTGGTGTGCAGGAATGTTGTTCATGGGAGTGATAGCCAGGAAAACGGACAACGTGAAGTAGGTCAGTGTTTCTCAAATGGCTGTTTACATACAATACGGAAAATCTACTATTATGGCTATTTGGTGTTAAAAAAGCTAATGTCGAAAGTTAAAACAAAATTGTAAAAACAGATCTATGTGCATATTAGTTGGATTTGGATGATTTTAAGTCCACCCAATGTTTTAAAACCGGAACCGGTGACTGGACCGGGCCACCTAATGAACCGGGTTTCGAACTGGAACTGGTCGAACTGGGACTGGTCGGGCCTAAAAGAACCGGTTTAAAAAAAAATACATTAAATAATTATTTTTTAATGAAAAAAACTATTTTTAAGATTTAAAATCATGATTCCAAGCCAATAGAGACAAAATATGCAAAGATTGCTCATTTATATACCATGTAAAGGTGAATATATCAAAATGGCACCTAGTGCAATACATATTATCGACAAAATACATAAGCAATGGGGCTCTAAATGGCCTCTAGAGTGCAAAAACAAAGCCTACAAATTATGGGGCTAGTGGCCTACTACAAGTCTACATATATGATAATAGTGATCAACATTATCACTTGAAACTTCTCATGAGTCATCATGATCAAACTCAGTTGGTTGAGTCTTGACTCCCAAACTTTGCAACTGCTTGAGTCACAAACTTCTAGTGGTTCAGTGACTTGAGTCTCAAATTTCTGAAGGTATTATGTCCTAATATGCCCTATTACTTCATTTGGTGCTCCACATGGCTTTACATGGCTTCCCTATCCGAGCCAAGTGTTGGTTGACCTGTTAATACCCCCTCCTTCAATAGATTTTTGGCAATATTTGCAAATCATTTTGCCATCAATCATATCACAATGAGCCCATGCAGTGTCCTTGCCCCTTGGCTTTTGGAGGCATGATGACTACTACTTAGCTTAATCTCTTCGCTGTTCCACTACTTCAGCAAAAACTCAAAACTCTCCAAGCTCCCAATGAAACTCACAAATATTCCAAATGAGATGTGTGAGACAAATGAGAGGGAGAAGGGCCTTTTAAAGGCTTGGAGAGGGTGTTTTTGGAGGGAAAGAACCCTTAATTTCCCTCCAAAACAACTTGAAAAATTGGAAAAAGGTGTTGCGTGGGTCATCTGCGGTGGTGGCAGCTAACCGGTCGGTTTGACCACAAATCGGCCGGTTCTGTCCTAAACCGGCCGGTTAGGGCAATTTTTAGGCGAAATGGTGGGTCAAACCGGGTTTTTCTGCCGGTTTGACCGGCTGGGCTTGCTAACTGACTGGTTTGACCGGTTACCGGTTTAGACCGACCGGTTTTTAAAACACTGAGTCCACCTAAACATAAATGAGGTATTAGAGAGAGTACTTCCAAATGTATTAAAAGAATTGGACCCATATTCAAGTTCATATAACACAGAGAGGGATAATACTGATACCACCCTTTCATGGCCTTTCTCGAATTCAAAACAATATATCTTGTTTGTTATCCTAGCAAATTTTGCCCCTTTCCAAATAGGTATGAGATTGTGTAGATATATCTTTACTTTCAAATCTACTAATGTCTTAAAAGGCCACTTAAACGCATTTGTGGAATACATGCCAGTGCAAAAGTGGATTTAATTAATTTATAGAGGGTCAATTCCTTTGTTTACCAAGTAGATTGAAATTATTCTTTTTTTTATTTATTTTTATTTTCTGACTTATGCCCTTTATGTTGGAATTATTGGTGTAATCTGTACATGTGGTCATGGCCTATTCATATGTATCACTGTGTATTTGATTGTAATTACGACCAGATTTTATTTCATTTATTGTATACTGGTTGTATGGTTAATGCTGACCTCGTCAAACATAATATGTAGGCTCAATAACCCTCTTGGAATGTGTGCCAATGTTACGTGGATAGTGGGCCCATACCATCTCTTGGGAGGACACCTCTTTGAGCTGTGTATAAAGAGACAACTCAAGCTCGCTTTTGTATCCATCTCATCTCGTGATCTTCTTGATCTAATACACAAAGTGCTATAAGCCTAAGGGCACTTATGGTTGGTGTTTTTATCTTGTGCTTGGCATTTTCCTCTTGGGGCACTTGTGCATTTATGTTTTCAGCACACTTGTGCTTGTGTTTTGCACTCTCTCTAGCACACTAGACTTATCTCTCTCTAGTGCACCTGTGAGGAGGCTATTTTAGAATTTGGCTGAGATATAATTCCATTGATTCTCTTATTAACTCTTATAAATCTTAACACTTAAAAGATGTTCAATTACCAGTTTTCCTAACATCTAGGCCAAAGCTTAATATGATATTCCCACTGAACAAATATTGCTAAGTGAAAATACAATTTTGCTCCATTTTTGACATTTTTGGTTTTTAACTTAGGCAAAGTGGGTTTTAGGGCCCCACTTGCAATTTTTGGCTAAGGAAGGCTCTAACATAGGGAAAAAGGGACAAATCGATTTCTTAGTGGATGGTGGGGGCCACCCCTAAGGGAAATACACACCCCTTGGACAATTCACACTTGGAGGGAGAAAGGCAAGAGGGGGTCGATGCATGGGACCCACATGGAGAAAGGAAGCTCAAGGATAAATAGGAGAAGCATGCATCATTTGGGGACTTTTGAACCTTTGACAATCAAACTTACCTAGCACGCTTGAGTCGTTGAGCCAAGTTTACAAGTGTTGTTCAGCACACGAGATTTCCAAGGGGAAGTCTCAACTCTTTCTTCGGTGGACTTTGAGTGCCACCCAAGGGGAGCCATTGGAGCATTGTGGAGTTGTTCCGGAGGTATCTTGACAGGGTATTTCGTGGAATTCTAGAGCAGTTTGGGCACAGATAGGGACTACACATTCCTGGGGAGAGTGAGCTACAAAGCAACATCATTTCTGGGAATTTAGGAGCAAATTCCCTCGAGGTTTAGCAACAATTTTGTAGGGTTTTGCTTGGTGGTTTGAGGGGCTACACTACAAACCAAGTTTCCTTCATCTGGGCTAGCGCAAAAGTGACTGGACAGGGCCTCCGTAGTCCCTTTGTGTGGAGAATTTGGGAGAAGGTTACTCAACATTTTTGGTGGACTTGGGAAGCAAAATTTCATGGGAGTTCTAATTACCCAGTGGATTGAGGAGCATGCAGAAATTTGGGTGAATTTCAGAGGTTGGAACCAAGCCCAACCCTTTCTGAGTTTTTGTGGGTTTCTTGAGGAGAGGCTAGGGTTAATTTCTCAGAATTTTCTGAGCACTCTATAGGGGCCAAACAACATCTTCTTTCCAGCGAGCAATTGCAAATTTCCAGAGCCAGTGCAAAAATATAAGGGGGAAATACTTCCTGGTAGTTGGGCGACATAATTTCTCACTTGGGGTTGTCAAGCTTGCTTTAGCAAGCCCAGGTGCACACACTCCATTCAAATTTGTACTTTCCACTTGCATATATAATAAAATGGCTTAGTTTTGCGCATTTCTTGGCTAAATTTGTGGGTCACTTATTACATGTTGGATTTTATGTGTTGCATGTGTATTTTTGCTTTGTTTATCACAATGTTTCCTAAGTAGGAATATTACAGTGGTATCAGAGCTCTGGTCTTGGCTCAGCCATGGGGATATTTCTATGACCATAGAGGAAACGCAGAACGTTACCTACCAGAGGTAGAGGTACATGAGCTGGGAGAGAGAGAGAGTTGGAAATCATACCTGACACTAAGACCCCAGAACAAGCAGTGGAGGAAGTAGACATGGGGGACGCAAAGGGCAAAGAGGAGGCAACTTTTGAGAACCTCTTGAGGGCCCTAAACAACTTGGCCAAGGGACATAAAGAGATCAAGCAGTAGAACCGGGACAAGGGCATTCACTGAGATTTTCTGTTTGGGGAAACTTCAGGGGCTTCCCACTAGTATGACCACCATTCCCCCTTGACTCACCCACATGCTTTCAGTGGGCCAACCAAGACTACGTTGCCCACATTCTTGCCCTCAATAGTAGGCGAATAGGTTGGTCAGGATGACATGCCTATTGTAGAATACTTTTGGGAGTGGTAATCTACGGGGGAGGGTTTTCGAGGTGCGTTGTTCTTTCGAGATTTCTTCCAGCTCAAGCAGAATGAAGAGGGCAAGGGTGTAGGCGACTCAAGCACGCAAAATTCAGAGTGGCAATGAACTATTGGGAGGATGTATCTTCCCGCTTTTGATGGGTCATCCGAGTGCACGACTAGGGCATATGGGTTGAGAAGCTAGACACATACTTTAATCTTAGTCTGATGACTAAGGTGGAAGCCATTAAAATGGCTACCCTGCATTTGGAGGGGCAACACATGATTGGTGGTTCCATGGGTTGACCACGCTAGGGCATGCCAGCGTGACCTCCTACGAGGACTTCACACGGAGGGTTGTGGAGCGTTTTGATAGGAGAGATCTAGAGGCACATTTCAGAGAGCTAACGCAACTCAGACAGACGGGTAGCCCATAGCACACATATTAGAGTTTTTGAGAGTATCTGTGATGGTGTCGAACTTGTCAGATGCCAAGAGGGTCTATACCTTTGTTGAAGGTTTGGTTGAGCCACTGTGTGGGTTAGTGAGGTCCCGCAGGCCCACCACTTTACAGGAGGTAATATCTTGCACTAGGGATTTGCAGGACGCAATCCCCAAGGCTAAGGCACCAGTTCCACCACGAGCTCCCTTCCCACAAAGGGGCCATGACATTAGTCCTCCACCACAATGAGATATTCAGGGGTGTGGGCAGTTGGATGATGAGACCCGGAGAGACCTCTGTAGGAGGAAGTTGTGCTTCACTTGCTAGGAGCTGTGGGCACTAGGGCACAGGTGTACCAAGGGCAAGGCCCACTACATAGAGGTGTTTTCTGATAGTGAGCCGGAGGATGAGGTAGAGCAGGAGATATGCACTGGTGATGATGAGCCACAGGCGATAGGGGGAGGAGGAGGAGGAGGCCCACCACCCCCTCCAGGGGGAGCTCATCTCTTGTTAGCAGCAGGAGTTATCACTTCACTTTGGGGAGTGTCGAAGTACCTTACACTGAGGATCAGGGGCACGGTGCAGGGGAAACGTGTTTAAGTGCTAGTAGACAATGGGGTAACCCACAATTTCTTAGATGCCTATATGGTGGAGAGGAGAGGCATGCACACACAATCCTTTGAGGTTTCTTTGTTTTGGTGCCGAGAGACCGCACCATGCAGTGTACCAGATACGTTCCTAAGATGACAGTGGTGATGGGGAACTATTCGATGACAGACCATTTCTTTGTGGTTGACGTTCCAAACACCAATGTGGTGCTTGGTGTTCAGTGGCTCTACTCTTTGGGGCGCTGATTGATAGAAACTGGAGATGGAGTTCACAGGGCCAGATGGGAAGCCAGATTTGTTGAGAGGCATGCACTCATATCCCCCACTGAGAGTGTCAATGCACAAGATGGAGGTAGACCTGAGACATGGGGATATAGAGTGGGCTGTAGAGCTCAAGATATCTGATGCAGGGGGTGGGCCCAAACCACCACAACCAGACATCCAGGCCATTCTAGACAGATACCCAGTAGTATTTGGAGACATCTCACTAGGGCGGCGACTTGACAAGGGGTTTGAGCACACCATTGAGCTAGAGCTAGGGGTACATGTAGTCATCACGACCCCATACATGCGTGCCAAGGCCTATCGAGATGAGAGGGAGCGAGCTATCTAGGAGTTGCTAGCATTGGGGCACATTAGGCCCAACTCTAGCCCCTTTGATTCATCAATTGTTTCGGTGAAGAAGAAGGACGATACATTGTGGATGTGCATTGACTACTGGGCTTTTAATAAGAAGACCCTAAAGAACCGGTGCCCCATCCCCCACAGAGATGAGCTTAGAGGAGCTAAATACTTCTCTAAGATAGACTTGCGTTTGGGGTTTCACCAGATTCAGGTGAGGGATCAGGATATCCCTACGACAACTTTCAGGAGTCACTATGGCCATTTTGAGTTCTTGGTTATGCCCTTTGGGCTGACCAACGCACCTGCTACCTTCTAGTCGTGCATGAACCATGTGTTTTGCAAGCAGCTGTGCAGGTTCGTGCTAGTGTTCTTTGAAGACATACTGATTTACAACAGGACGTGGGAGGAGCACCTACAACACATAAAGGAGGTGCTTCGTATATTGGAGGGGCAGCAGTTCTATGCGAAGTTGTCCTAGTGCGAGTTTGGGTTGACTGAGATGCTCTATTTGGGGTACATTATTGGAGAGGATGGAGTGTGGGTGCACGAGGAGAAGATTAGAGCCATTCGAGACTAGCCAGTTCCCCGGAATGTGATAGAGTTGAGGGGGTTTGTGGGCATTTGCACATACTACAAGAATTTCGTAAAGGACTTCTCACAACTAGCGACACCCCTCATAGATCTGACTAAGAAGGGGGCATTCACATGGACATATAGAGCGCAACAACATTTGAGCACCTCAAGGAGGTGATGAGCAGTTGTTCGGTGTTGGCTTTGCCCATTTTACTCAGCCATTCACCTTGGAGTGTGATGCATCAAGTGAGGGCATTGGTGTAGTGTTGTCATACGGAGGCCACCCGATATCTTTTGAGAGTTGGAAGTTCCTTAGTCATGAGAGGTTGTATTCTATCAATGACAAGGAGATGTTGGCCATCATGCACGCATTGGCCAAATTCTGATAGTACATGGTGGGCAACAAATTTGGATTGAAGATCGTTCATAATAGTCTTTGCAACTTTTTGGAGAAGAAGGGCTTCAATGAGCGGCAGTAGAAGTGGGTCAGCAGTATTCAGGCTTACGACTTTGACATAAAGTATGTCAAGGGCAAGCAGAACATAGTGGCAGATGCCTTATCCAGGAGGCCCTTGACACTTTCACTCATGAGCATTTGCCACGATTGGAAGGCACAACTTTTGGTGGAGTACTCCCAGGATCGACAAGTGTGTGAGATCTTGGATGGTACTTGTTACCGCTCAAACTATCAGGGGTCCTAGGAGGGGATCCTAAAGGGAAACTACTAGGTTAAGGGCAACAATGGAGCGATAGACACAACTTGCAGAAATTTAATTGAAAGGTCATGGAGGCGGCATAGTGGTAAAGTCGACCTCGTCATGACGGATCGGTCTTGTGTTCGATCCCGAGCAAGGTCGTAGCTCGTCGTGCGAGTAGTAGCCGAATCGGGCCAAGCCCACTACCTTTTTAAGGTCGTGGAGGCGGCGTAGTGGTAAAGTCGACCTCGTCATGACGGACTGGTCTTGTGTTCGATCCCGAGCAATGTCGTAGCTCGTCGTGCGAGTAGTAACCGAACTGGGCCAAGTCCACTACCTTTCATACAGTGATATGGGGTTTAATGGTAAGTTTCGTTGGGTGAAACCCACGAGATGAAGGTTCAAATATCATTGAGTATATGGCCTGTTGTGTCTTGGCTAGAAGAGTAGGCGACCCCGCAGTGGACGTCTCGGCTCTTGTTGAGGCATAAGTTAATTGCTATTGTGTGTGGCTTGTAGGCTGTTGCACCTAGCCTAGGTTTATAGTGGCAGCCAGTTGGATTTGATCCTGGGCCTGTTCAGGATAACTCACCAGTTACCGATTATCCTAGATTCAAAAAAAAAACAATGGAGCGATAAACCACTGTCACCTCAGCTAAGGCTCTCTACTCTTTACGTACTTTCATCGATGGGAGGAGACCCGGTATGAAGGGAACCACTAGAAGGATGAATCAATGAAGAGAAAAGGAGTGATTCGTAAGGCCTAGTCGCAAGAGAGACTCAATTGTATGGTTTGCTTGCTTGAGAAGCAAGGTGTAAGGCTCTCTAAGAAGTCACCAAATATTGTTGAACGGAGTATAAATGACCTTGAAGCTACTTCCATTAAGCCTTAATGCCCAACAAAGTTGTCTTTTAGGCCTCCTTGACAAGTGGAAATCAATCCAAACTCTAAATCTTCCATGACTCCATCTCTCCCAAAGGACAAAGAACTGGTCCTCCTTTGGTGATCACTTTAAAGCTAATTTCTTTCACCCCCCCTCTTTTGTAAGCCTAGCCTACATAGGTCACCTAGGGCATCAATTATCTCACAATTTAGCCATCCAAATACTTCGATTTTTGGTTCACAACTGCGCTGGCGTGTCCTCAAGAAGCCCTCCAAATTTCATAAGATTTCGACGGTGGGATCTTGAGATATCGCAAGCCCTAGCTCGAATATCGATTCTTGCCCTTGGTTTCCCTTTGGTTGGTAGCCTCATTGGGATCTTTGCATTGCCTTTAATTGAAAATTCATTCTTTGATCCCTTTCTCCTCCGTAATTAGGTCAAGCATATCATTGGTTGCTAAATCCTATCCCCTTGACCTAACCTCAGGTCCACTTGGTCTTCTGTGGTCCCATACATTAATAAGGTTAATTCTTCAAAGATCACTTGGAAACCAAGTTTCCACAAGAATTTTAGGGCCTAGGGATCTCCTAATTAAAGAAACATACTCAAAACCTATCCCTTGAAATTTTCCTTAATCCCTTGAGAGCCTTTCCATCTTGCTTTCCAAGGCAAGCAAGCCACCATCTTGAGCTTCTCTTGTGAATAGGCTTCTAGGATCACCCCTCATCCTATCTTTGATCTGTTATTCTTCGTGATCCTTATTATACTGGGTCTCCTCGCATCGGTGAAAGTTCGTAAAGAGTAGGGAGATTTAGCTAAGGTGACAGTGGGCTATTGCTCCATTGTTGACCTTGACCTAGCAATTGTCCCTCTAGGATCCCCCTTTAGGAGCCCTACTAGTTTGAGTGGTAACATTTTGGCGCAGTTGCTGGGGACACGAGATGCATGTTTTGTTCCCCATACGACACATTGACAATATCATTATTGGCGACTCCATTGGAAGAATGGAGCCCTGTTTCTTCATTGAACTTCAAAGTCAATGCTTGTAGGGTGAAGCAAGCATTTGTTAGGGCAATTTTAGTTCACCCTGACGACTCCCATGATATCAATATGTAAAGATCAATGGCTTCTAAAAAGCTTCATGAGTGGTTTCTTGCTTTGGATATCACATGGGTTCCAAGATACTCAAATGGCTTGGATTGGAAGTTTATGCAAAATATGCCACAATTCAAGGGTGACCCATTCACAACAATGGACCACATAGGAAAACTTATGAAGCATGCTTCCAAAGTTGATGTGGTTCATCTAAACAGCCTCGTGGAGTTATTTATTGCTTCTATTGAATACAAGCGCTGAGGTTGGCTCGACTCGTGTGACCCTGAAAGCATTTCATCATTTATCAAGTTGCTCAACAAATTCATAGAGTATAAGGGACCCAAATTCCAATCTAATGAAGCTGCTTGTGAAAGCCTAGAGGAAGCCCTCCAAAGGGAAGGTCTCATTAGTCAAGATGAAGAAGTTGGAGATAACCTTGAGGATCTTAGTGATGAGCAGGAAGATGAGTCCTCATTAGGTCCACATGATGAACAAGATGACTTTGAAAACACAGGTGTTGGGAAGGATGAGTTTATGGAAAGTGAAATTGAGACCAACCTTACCTTTCTTAAGGATATTACTACCAATGATTCTTCTTTTGAGAACCTTGAGGAAGTTGATCCCATTAGCCCCTTGGAAGATGACATTGGAGATTACATCCACATTGAAAAGGAGAAGTGGGAAATCATTGGTCCTCAATTTGACTGTGCTCCCATTTATGACACCAACAAGGAGGATGAAGTTGAGAGTAGTCCTCCCTTTTTCCCAAGCATTATTTATGAAGACATATCTATCGATACCCTTGGGAAGGAGAATTATCATTTTCCCTTGCATGAAAAGGAGCAGTTAGAGATGATTAAATCTCCTTTTAGGGAAGACCCTATCTTTGGCAACGACAATGATAAGATTGATAAGGCCCTTGTTCCCTTGCTCATACCTACCTTCCTTATGATTCCGGGAGTATGTTCAAATCACTTGAGCCTCTAGAGTTGGATTTTCAGGAAAAGGATCTGTTTGAGACTTCACCTTCCCCTTTGCCCTTTTCTATTGTTCATCATCTTGATTCTTCATCAAGTGATTTCCTCACCCGTTGTCATATGATCTCAAGTGACCGTGAGCCCTTTCCCCCTTTCGAGTATAGTGTCGAGGAAGAGCCCCTCGTTGATTATACTTTACCTCCTTGGACACACTCTCAGGGTTTGGATCACTCCATGATCCCCCCTCTCTAATGTAACCATCACCTTGAGCAACCTATTTGTTGCACTCCTTTCCCTCACCCTTCACTCCCCTCTCATCACAACCTTGTGGCATCTACAAAGCATAATATTATAAATAATGATTGTGATAGGGATTTCTTGAGTGTAATCTTGCATTCCACCATTGTGTGCTTAGAGGGAAAGCCCTGCACTTCTAGATTGACCTATTCTCCTTCTCCTAGGGTTTCCTTTTACCTCCATTGGAGCTCACATTTTCCCACCTCCCACCTGCTTCATCCTCCATGTGATGATGTCCCCTTTCACTTTTGGGATTTGCTATATGAGTAATCATACTAGCAGGCATATGTATATTGATATGATGATATGTTGGTTGCACTAGCTTTATGATTACACTTAGTATTGGCCTTACTATATGTTAGGGTAGGATGCATTTCATGTTGATTTTGCATTAGAACTAACGCCATATGATATTTCTCATGGTAGATTAGATGCATCTAAATCAAAATTTGCATTTTTTAATTTTCTGTTGATTTTACAACCTAACATTAAGCACATGTGGTCATGAGATGTCGTGAAAGCATGCTGCCCCGTGTTTTTCATCTATTATATTTGCAGGTAACAGGTCTACGGTAACCAAGAGATTGTTGGAATTCTTGTGACCTCTTGTTCGAGTAGCTTTGTCCATTTCTTCGAGAGATCACATCCTAGTTGGAGCTAGATCTTACCCACCATTTTATGGGTGATATCCCTAGGAGAAGTTTTTTCTCCAAGATGGTCTTCAACCAGTAGCCAGCAACCCCTTGCAGCCACCAACTAGCTCGTTGTGCCATTTCTATGCCACTTGAGCCAACCATGTGGTCCCTCACCCATCTATCATGATCGTATGTTTGAAGGTTGGCCTCCCGAACCATGCACTTGGCAAATGACTAGGACTTCTATGTTGATTTGGCATCACTTGCACCATCATCTGAGCGCTTATAGATGGTATACAAGCATCTTCGACTTACTTGGAGACCCATGAGGTCACTTGTGTGCCCTCATAGCCATTGAGAGCACCATAGGTCTATCATGTGGAGAACAAGGGGCCAACCCCTTGTCCATTACTTTTGGAAGTCCAACTCATCATTTTGGCACCTATGGACTTCATCAAGCCTCTTAGAGAGCCCAACGACATGCATTATTGATTATTTGACCCCTTGGGAGGCTTATTATTTTATTTATGAGCTAGTTTGATGGGCTTGTCACCAATAGATAGTAATTTGCACATTATTTTAGTTGATGGGCTAATGTAGGCTCAAATTAGGTAATTCGAACTCCTAATGAGTGTATAAATAGGAGAGACATGAGTTCATTTGTATCATCACTTGGATTGGATCATATCTTCTTGTGAGTTTTTTGCTATCTTTTGAGGATGAGACTTTTGGGATGAATGGATGAATTTCGATGTTTGGTTATTCTTCTTTGCCTTGGAGCTTCTATGATTGGCATATCTTGGTGATTGGATATATTCTTCTTACATGTAAGTACCATTTTAATGCTATTTTGATTCTTTATGTTGCTGCATTCATGATATTAGGATTTTCTCTATTTTAGGGTTAATTTGCTGCTTTTCTTGGAACAAAATTGTGGAAATTGAATCTCTAAATAGTGTTGTATCATGATTGGGACATGTTTGAATGAATGAATGTTCCTAGAGACATCCTTGTCTTGATAAGTCACCAAATATTTTTGAACGAAGTATAAATGACCTTGAAGCTACTTCCATTAAGCCCTAATGCCCAACGAAGTTGTCTTTTAGGCATCCTTGACAAGTGGAAATCAATCCAAACTCTAAATATTCCATGACTCCATCTCTACCAAAGGTCAAAGCACTGGTTTGTCTCTGGTGATCACTTTAAAGCTAATTTCTTTCACCTTCCCCACTTTTCTAGGCCTAGCCTACATAGGTCACCTAGGGCATCAATTATCTCACAATCTAGCCATCCAAATACTTCGATTTTTGGTCCACAACGATCCTGGCGTGTCCTCAAGAAGCCCTCCAAATTTCATGAGATTCCGACAGTGGGATCTTGGGATATCGCAAGCCCTAGCTTGAAGACTGATTCTTGTCCTTGGTTTGCCTTTGGCTAGTAGTCTCATTGGGATCCTTGCATTGCCTTTCATTGAACATTCATTCTTTGATCCCTTTCTCCTCCCTAATTAGGTCAAGCATATCATTGGTTGCTAAATCCTATCCCCTTGACCTAACCTCGGGTCCACTTGGTCCTCTGTGGTCCCATACATTATTAAGGTTAATTCTTCAAAGATCACTTGGAACCCAAGTTTCCACAAGAATTTTAGGGCCTAGGGATCTCCTTATTAAAGAAACATACTCAAAACCTATCCCTTGAAATTATCCTTAATCCCTTCCTTGAGAGCCTTCCATCTTGCCTTCCAAGGCAAGCAAGCCACCATCTTGAGCCTCTCTTGTGAATAGGTTTCTAGGATCACCCCTCATCCTATCTTTGATATATTCTTCTTCGTGATCCTTATTATACCGGGTCTCCTCCCATCGGTGAAAGTCCGTAAAGAGTAGGGAGCTTTAGTTGAGGTGACAGTGGGCTATTGCTCCATTATTGCCCTTGGCCTAGCAATTGTCCCTCTAGGATCCCCCTTTAGGACCCTTGTTAGTTTGAGTGGTAACAGTGCCTCCTCTCTACAACATTAGGGCTCCATTCAGTGCAACAAGCCCTCCTCAATCATCCCAAGGATGACCATCCTCTTTTGGGCCATGGATTACAACATGCCCATCAAGTAGTGTCAAGGCTAGCTTAGGGGTATGCTGGGTCCACTGGTACATTGTCAAGAATCCTGCATGCTAGGCAAGAGGAGCCCAATGTTCTAGCTCCTGGGGGTGCTTTGGGATGTATCTCAATTGCTCAAGTCATCAAAAGGTCCAACACTTTGCTAAAAAATGTGCAATGCATGCATCTGCCAAGTCATCATGCTCTATGGAATGTAATGTATGGCCTGGGCATCATGTGGAGTGGAGTGCACTCTAGGCCTTTGATGCTTTGGATCACTGTAAGAACCCATTCATCTGCAGATTTTATAATAGCAGAACATGAAATCTTGCATACATAATTTTACAGAATTTAAATAATTAATCTTGTTGAATACTAACCTGTCTGCTTTGTTGATAATCTGTCCGCCATGCTCTGCTGTCTGCTTTGCTGACAATCTATGACAATCTGTCCGCCATGCTCTGTTGCAATTCCTGTCCGACTGCGTTACTTAAACGGCCAAAACCTCCTTGCCTAACTAAGTACAACCTAGGTACTTAGTCTTAGAGAGCTTTCCAATTGAAGCAGTCTAATTCCCTGTGCCCAAAAACTTCAGTATAATCAAGACTCGTATCCAAAATTATTTTCCACTCTACTGTCCCCCCCTCAAACTGATTTTCCCCTCTTCTTTTATTTCTTCATCCACCGCTTTCTCCTCATCCCCATGTCAAAAATTTGGTTACGTGTACTTTATGAAATCAAATCTCATTTGATTTCATTGATCTTTATTGAATACATGGTTTAATTTAATAAAGTTTATTTATTATATTCTTTTTTAATGAATTAATTAAATTTATATTTTTTTAATTAATTTATATTATTATTTTATTATTTTCTTAATTTTAAATTGTAATTTTAATCTGTATTTTAAAATTAATATTTTCTGCTGGTTTTAAGGACTTATCATATATATGATACTCTGGTGTGGTATTAACTTATTACCTTAATTTATATCTCCTCTTGTAATAACTAGTTTATAACTTTATATATAGTGCGATACATGCTGGTCCATCCATACGTAGCTATCATATGGAGGTCTCGTGTGTATGCTAATACTCGTATTTTATTTATAGGCGGGTCATTACAATCACCAACTTAAACTCAAGTGAAAGCAACCATTCATTAGAGACCAAGATCATAAATGCATCTAAGTGGACCATACTTAAGTGTTAAGGGCATATTAATACTTCAAACTAGGATCACCTTCAAATATCTAACTAGACCAAGTCTCGTAAAGGTGTTCCCTACCTTTGTAGGGGTGGCTAAGTAGTCAACCCTATTAGGTGCTTCCAACCCCCAAGGGGAGGTGGCATTTCCAAGGTTAACCCTTCAATCAATAGGTGTTAGTGTAAGTGGGTGGCAATGGAGGGGAAAGGCTTCATGGCCAAGTGCCATGGTTAAGGGACCAACTAATGGGAGTCCACATCTTGAGTGTATAGATGTAATGGAGGGAGCAATTGTGGATGCATGAGTTACCCTGCTCAGCCTACTTTTTCCACCCCTTTGGTGTGCCTTTTACTTTTTTTTGATAATTCTTTGTATTACGGTGCATAGCTCAAGGATCAAAGTTTGCTATCTATGATAGCATTTAATTTACCCCTTAAGATGAGGCGGTTTATCGCTCATTAGGGTTGGGACATGCAAGGGTTCCTTTTAATTAGGAGCATCGAGTGCTTAGAAATCGGGTGATGGCTAATTAGGAGGGTAGAACTCATGCTAGGATTTTTCCCACGCGTTAACTTATGTCCCGACCATCTTTTACATTTTGATTTTCTTTTTCTTTCATTGTGGCCATATTATGCTTTTCCATTCTTTTAGTTGCATCAACCTCCAGGGCAATTTTTTCTGACCCTACTCAAGGATGTGGATAAGAGGGTGCCAAATCCCAATGAACCAATGACAAGTTAGACCCAAAGAATGGAGATGGTATAAAAGGCTTATAATGTGACATGGAAAGTGTTAAGTATGGTGAAAGGGAGAATGAACATGCTACTTCAATCTAGGTTTTCCAAGTAGTGCCCCTCTTATAACCCTAAGGCCTTAAGGGAGGTCCCATTGGACTAGGGATAAAGATTAACCCCCCCTGGTAAGGTGAGAGAACGTATTACAGTCAATATTGGTCAATCATCTAGATCGCCCCTTTATCCATACTAAATGCCCAAAACATTAAGTAAAGGCCCCTAATTGCAAAATGATCAAAGTATTTATTGATTGGTAGCCCACTTTCATTTAAAAGGCATGCCTGATGGAAAGAGGTGTAATAACTGGTGCAGATGGTGCATGTCATCATCATCATGTTGATGTGTAGGGTAGCAGGTTGGTTCGCTGTCCAAAATAGGAGAAAAAGTTTTCTCCTAGGGGGTTACCCATTTTGGTGGATAACATCTGGCTCTAACTCAGGGATATGTGCTCACCATAGAGCACATGATCCATATGCTCGAATGGGTGTTCATGAGAACCCCAACAATCCTTGGGCTCGCAGGCCTGTTACTTGCAACACTCAAATCAACTTTGTTTGGAAGCATGTGCACTAGGTGTTGGTTATCAACCTTGTTTTATATATATGATAAAATTCATACAAAAAAGAAAAATCTAACTAAATGCAACCTAATCTAGAATGCAACATACAAATGCAATTACCTACTCTAACCTATGCTAGCATACAATACATCAGCTAAGTATAGTCTTTTATCAGCCCAATCGTCTTTCATCTTTAGAAAGTGAAAATATCCTAGGCTACCATACGGTTCCCTTTCATCCCACCTTGCTTGTCCCAAAGAAAACATCTAAGGCCCTTCTCTAGGGCTTTATAGGCCACCCGAGATGGAAAAAGACAAAAGGAGTAATAAATGTTCCTTGTTGTGAGGATTCTGTCAAGAATTGTCAAACTGAAGATTGAGATGATTCAAAGCTTGATTTTTTTTCAAATTTGGCCATTGTCCACTCCCATTGATTGGAAAAATAGAGTTTCATACCAAACAAAATGCACAAATAATGAAATAATCTCCCTAGGTTTTATAATCTTCCATTTATGATACAAGGAACTAGGGGTTCATCTTGGCCAATAAAGAACAACTAACTTTTATCTCACTAACAATCACTCAACAACTTCTGCGAATGTGTTCAAGCAAAGAATCATACCCTCCATAGATTGTTGATTCAATTAGGTGTTGACACCAAGTTATCTACAAAATGGACATTGGCGGCCGCTAGATAAAAGATTTTTTTTTGATTTACCCTTGCACTCTAGCTGTCTCCAACAAATATACTGGAGCATCCATTGTAACCACATAAAGGGAAGGTGCAAGATTGAAACCTTACCAAATAAATTGTTGGATAGGCATAGGATCAAACACCATTCGCACTAACCCATACTAAGGCTTGTGAGAGGAGATTCTCTACTAATGTATGATAGAAGGAACCAAAACTTGTTCAATTCGACATTTTAATGATGAAGTTCCGTTCAATCATCTCACAGGCCTTATCAGAATGAATTTAAAATAGCCTTTTGAGCAGTTTCCTAATCCCATTCATGACCCAGGCAATTATAAGATTGCCGAGAACAAATCTACCCTCAATAAAATCTATTTACTTCTTTCAGACTAGTCAGGTAACTGGCAACCATGTCCTCTCGGTCAATGCCTTTGCCAGGATTTTGTAGGAGAAAATAGGGTGAGTGATTTGATGCCAACAACCTACCAACTCCCTTTTAACACCTTTAGGGATGAGCTTGATAACATCTACATTGACAAGTCCTTTCATACTACAACTGCTGAGTGATTCCTGACATGTTCAAATATGATGGTCTAACCACATCCCACATCTTGTAGAATTCCACTGGGAGACCAACATGGCTTGGAGACTTTTCGTTCTCAATTTCTTTATAATTACCTCTAACTCTTCCAATTCGAGTTCCATAAAAAAGTAAACCCTGGCACAGTTTTCTACCACTTGGTGGACAACCTATTTAACAGGATCCATATAAAGTGTCACGTAGAGGACTGGAGCCTAGTAAAATGAAGATCCCTTAGAAAAGTTCTTAAAAAATCTGTTGGCTTTCCCTCTTAGCCTATGTAGGGTTCCACTGGGGTCTTGCAGGACCAAAATACATTGGAATTTCTGTTTCTCTTTAGGTGTTGGAAATAGAATTTAGATGGCACATCCCTGTCAACCATTCATTGCATGTGCCCCTAATCCTAGACCTTCTTAAGGTACAATTGAAAAACTACACTAAGCATGAGCAATCTGCCTTATTAAAATAGCATCATTCAGATGGAGATATGGATATGTAATGTGTTTTGAACATTTTGGTTTGCTTTTACGTTTTCAACCCCAATGTGCCCATACGTTAGTTGAATTTGAGGACAGAATTTGTTTGTTCAAAAGCGGAGACTTTGGGAAGGAATAAAATTGCTGCTTGCAAGCAATTTGCAGTCACAAGTGAATACATTATAGTTATTTTTATTAGGAGAGATGAATGTGTTTCTCTTAATCCAAACAGTGATTGGAAGATATGGAAGAAGGTTATTACTGAAAACTACAATATGAAAATTTTGGAATGAAGGGAAAGGAGGTGAGGAAAACGAGCAAGGATGCAGGTCTGCAATGAGGTGCTCATTAGAGTAAATCAAAAACAAAAAGCTTGGGAAGGAATAAAATTGCTGGTTGTAAGCAATTTGCAGTCAAAACTGAACACATTATAGCGTCTTTGGTTAGGAGAGATGAATACGTTTCTCTTAATACAAAGAGTGATTGGAGGATATGGAAGAAGGTTTATTACTGAAAACAACAATATGAAAATTTTGGAATGAAGCGAAAGGAGGTGAGGAAAAAAATTGAGGATGTAGGTCTGCAATGAGGTGTTCATTAGGGTAAATTACTTGACGTGCACTATTGCTAAGAGCTTTTAATTCAGCTACCAGAACAGGAAATCACAGAGAGAATGGTTTGGAGTTTTGTTAGTTGCAAATTGTTGGACTCTTATGAGTCTTGACAAAAAATGGCTTTGTGAGAAATCAATAAAATGTGGAAGACATAATATTTTCAAAAACAAAATGCAACTTTCATAAATTCCTTAAAGGATGGGTCTGAAGTCTCTGATAATGTAGATTGGTCAAAGCAGATCCTAGATAAGGCAGAATGGAACACAGATAACTAGGGAAGGGTCCTGAAGGCTGGAAAATTTCCACAGATGTCAAATGGCTTGGTAAGGGTTCCTAGTTGTCTCCATGGCACTCTGTGACCTAAATTTTAATGGTGGGCAAATAATCAATGCTCAAATAAAGCTAAAAATAATTGTTGATGATTAGAAATATATTGTTAAGTGCATAATAAGTCATCTAAGAACACTAATCTAGGTTTCTTCGAGTTTTGTTTGCCTTCTTTCAAAGAATGTATATGAATAGTTGATACATATTAACTTATAATGAAATTAATAGAAATAGTGGTGAAATGATGGTCATACTCTTGTTTACATGTAACATCATAATTGGTTAAATGTGTTCTTCATTATCTGCATGCATATTTTCCATCTGTCATTATCGAGGTTCATGATGAGCAAACTAACAAAATTGCCTTTCCTTTTTTTTGGTCCAAATCTCTGTTTTGCAGCTCTATGGTTCAAAGATGGCGAACTTTGTGAATGGACACAGGAGATAACACCTTGGCTGAGGGAATAGCGTGTTCAAATGAGATATGACTCTCAAAATTTTCCCCAATTCTTACAACAGTGTATGCTTTTTTGGTATGGTATATGCATTTTCCTTTTTTTCCTTGAGGGAATGCAAGTCCAAGTGATATGTGAATGTTTACTCAAACCATTTACTTGAGATGATGCTATGAAATTTAGGACATTCATGAATGATGAGCAAATAACTGTTCCGGCAAGAGGAAGATAGAGGTATTTTAATGATAACATCATTGTGAGGGATATTTTCATTAGGAATTGGAATCACTGATACTATTTTAAAGGTTTATTTGACATATATTTTCAGATATTGTCAAAGGGTATATTGTCAACACTTTTGATATTTCTTATGTGGAATGTTGGCATATATTGTTAGGGTTCTTTGTATTTTTTGTGGAATGTTGTAATGTTAGAATGTTTGATGCTATTTTGAATGGTTATTCGACATATACTCTATCTACTTTGTCAAACGGTAGATTGTCAGGCTCCTTGGTGTTTCTTATGTGGAATGCTGGTATGTATTTAGTAGTTGTATATGAATAGATCTATGTTGCACGGGTTCCCGAACCCGGGGGTGGGGTTCTCGAACCCGTCCCAGGTTCTCGAACCCAAGTACCAGATTCTGGGATGGGTGCTTCTGAGAAGAACCCATAAGAACCGGGTTCTTCGATGAAGAACCGGGTTCTCCATTAAAAAAAATTGGGTTCTTTTGTCTTGACAGGTACGAAGAACCCTGATGATGGGTACTTGGAACCCCAAAATTGGGTTCTTTGGAGTTCATTTTAATTTTAATTTTTTAATTTTTAATTAATTTAATGGGCTTCCCCTAATATTCCAAGTAGCTAGTTCTGCATCTTTCGAGAGGAATTGGAGTACTTATGTCTTTATCCATTCAATAAAGAGAAATAGGTTGGGCTCAAAGAAGGCAGAGAACTTAGTGTACATTCATAGCACACTTTGTCTCATATCTCGAAAAGATCTTCGTTACAAGGAGGGTCCTTTCAAGAGATGGGACCAATACACAGATGATGTTCTGTGTGTGGGTGAGGAGATACAACCAGATGGTTTTATTGAGCTACCTCCAGTTGCTATGGATGAGAAAGAGCCTCGAGATGAGAGTGATTCCTACCTGGAGAGCATGCTAACTGAAGATCTGAGTGATGTTGATGACATGGCTTGAGGAAGCCATTGTTCACTATTAGCTATTTTTATTTTAGTATTTTAAATTTCCTAGTTTTTGTTTGGAGATGCCTTAAGGCAAATTTTGAATGTAGAATGACAATGGATATATATCATGATTCTTATTAATATGTAAACTCCAATTCACACTTGATATAACACTAGAAATTTTGAAATTTCATTGTGAATATTGAATGTTCAATGATGTGCATGTTTAAATATCTAAAGTTTAAATCACAAGTATTTTAGTTTTCTTGTTTAAAGTTGAAAAATATACAATTTCACATATATTATAATTTATAAAATATAATATTTCTATATTATATATATAAAATATAATATACCCCCGACGAACCCACGCACCCTGTTTCAAAAAATGATGTCCCCGTTCCCGTCCCCGTCCCAGTACCCGTCCCCGAACCCACGTTTCCTGGCAACATAGGAATAGATGTTGCCGAAATTTACAGTCTGCTGTAGTTAGCATTTGTCATGTTTCAAGGCAAAGGCTTTGCATTTTACATGTTTCAGCTTGTACGCAATCAAATAGTGTCCATATCAGGTTCACTGTTGGACACAACTAATGGTGAAAGTTTAAGGAGAGATCTTGCTAGCTTTTACCGACTGAGCTTTATTATATTGTGACGTTGCTGCAAAGTTTGTGAGCACCTGTTAGTGGTTAAATGCTCCTTATATGTTAATCCACATTAATTGGGTCTAGAAAATCTTTTTTTTATAGAGTCAAAAAAATAATTCCGTTTCCATTTCGTAATGAGTTGAGTATTGAGAAATATTGACTCCATCTTGTGAGATTGTGCCCTACAGACCTAAGGGTAGTATATATGCAATGGGTATCCCACAAAATGCCTTTCAATCAAGAAAAATGACCGTGGAATAAATCAATGCAATTTCAGAAAAATTAATTAGTGTCATATAAGTATCATCATGGTGGGTTGAATTTTTCACTAGGGCAGCATTTCCCAGTGTGTCATAGGGCATTAAAACTATTGATAACTTTCACAGGTGAATGATATCACGCACAAACAAAACATTCTCATATCTAGACACCCTTGCTCGGATGACCTTTAGTTAAGCTTTAAATGTTATTTTGGTTTTCACTATGAATGAAAGAACAAATCCAAGTTACTTTATTGAACAATTTGATCGAGAGCATTGAGAACTTTGGTGTGAAATGGGATGGTGGAAAATACCTGAAGAAGCTTGGGAAGAACAGGTGTGTATTTTTGGCTTCCGTGGCACTGGAATTGGAAAAACATTTCATTTTGGAATGTGATGCTTTCAGGGACATCGGGACAGTTATGACATTATGTGAGCAACAGTTTCTTGGCATTGTCTTTTCAGTGAGGGGACTATTAGAAGGATGGGCCAGCTCATCATCAATTTGAATAAGAAAATGATTGAATTGCGAAAAGCGAAAATCATAGAGGCTGGTGGTCCCATACACTATTTTTAGTCTCGTGGACGTTAAAATCTCATTCATTCATTCATATACTCCAAAACCACGGGACTACATTTATATTGTTGAAAGATATTTTCACAATCACATAAGCACTATCATAGTTTCTCAAAATAGTCTTTCTTAGACTTCAAAATCATTGCTATGACATAAAAACACTTCATAGGCATAATTTAACGACTCAATGAAAGGATTAAAATCTCCCACTCCATTTGAAACAACGGAAAGAAACACTGAAGTTAAAGCCAATACTTCTAAATTAAGAGTGTGATGTCGAAATTAAGAGTGTGATGAACATCTTTTGGACTGGGATTATGAACCTTCATCTTTGTTTATACTTGCAGCAACAAGAACTTAAGAAGTAGATATCCCATGTGAAAAAAAACCAATAGCAATGATTTAAGAATATGCTATAAATAAAGCTACATCACTAAAGAATGCTCAAGTTGATAGTCAAAATAATTGAAGATCAGTGAAAAGTCTTTTTATATTTTTTTCCCTTTCTAAGAACACATTGATAGTAAAGCTAATAGTGGATGTTTGCAGTTGTTTTTAGTATCCATAAACTCCTGAAGCATTTTCACAACATCTTTGGCTTGGATGCAACCTATGACAAATATGTGATGTTAATGTTAAAAATAGTTTGTTTTACTAAATTATCTAAAATAATGACTCCATTGTTTATTTTTGGCTTCATTTCTGTTAAGCTTTAGAAAATTAGTTTGATTACGGATGGTAAAGATTATGACATTTATACATAAAACTTCATATAGGTTTATGAAATTACGAATAACAAAGGTTGATTGTGAAATTTATACATAAACTTCGTATACATTAATGAAACAGTTGGAATGTGCCGTAGCTTGTTAAATAGATTGAGATCTTCGTTACCATAAACTTGCTTAAAATACCAGTCTTTGGCAAAAGAGGAAGGTTGTGTATTTCACCCAAATATGAATTTTATGTTGAGGCTATGTGATTGGTATACACAAGTTGACAGTTACTCTTATAGGTCTGCTGATAATTTTGGCATTAATGTGGCTAGAAATAGATAGGACCTCTCAAAGGTTTAGCAAAAATTGAATACGGGCTGACTTGTCTTTAGTAGTATGTGGTTGAACAACGTTTATATCTTTGCGCCTATTAATCTTTAAATTTGGCATGTAAAAATCATGTCGAATATGGCATAATAGGCAGAAAGGAAATTTTTTACCTGCATTTTCATATATTAGCATTTTAATATGTTCAAATGAGACTAGAGAAGAGAGATTTTTCCAAAAGTAGTTTAACCATAGCACCAAGCCAATGGAAATAATTTATTCTTATATCCAGCTAGCCTTCATATATCTGTTAAACTAGAGAAGTTAAAAGAATAAACCTGAGCATGGTTAGTATCACCATGCAATCTAGAGAGGTCCATTATTTTCTTACGTGCTTTTAATTGACTTTTAAGCTAATTGTTCATATAATCACATTTATAATACAAAAGAAGAGCGCAAATTCACGAATTTAGAGTCCCAAATGCATGAGTAGTTAGTCTCACACTTATTGGGTGGCCTTGTGATGCGAAACTATTCGGAATTTGCAAGATAGAAATGGGTTCCATTGAATTTACACACACGACACACGTATAGAGCTCCAATTTTTTAAGAGTTTTGAGTAATGAATAAACATGAAAGGGGGAATTTGTCATTAACAAGCATGTCCACAAGTTACTAACGTGAAAGTTCCAACTTTTGGTTGCACTAAAAATGTTTTCATCTAGCTAGGAGAGTGCTTCATTCTAGCTAGGAGAGTGCTTCATGGGATGTGATGGGTTTGTGGTCTTCAGCTTCTTTCTTTATTTTTCACTTACATATGGAGAGCTTACATTTTTCACATTGCCTTGCAATTAGCACTAGGGAAGCACACTTTTTGATGTGGTAGTTGGCACATATGCTGTATTTGACGTCGTCTACTAGGGTGCACTTATGGAGGAGGACGGGCACTTATGGAGGAGGATGGGCACTTGGCATATGTGGAGTAACCAATTTGAGGAAGGGCGTTAGGCACTTGGAGGTTGTGTGCTTGGCCCTAGAAGCATGTAACTAGGGTGCACTTATTGAGGAGGATGGGCGCTTGGCATGTGTGGAGTAACCAATTTGGAGAAGGGTGTTAGGCACTTGGACGTTGTGTTCTTGGCCCTAGAAGCATGTAACCACCTTATACACAAATTGAGAATGAGAGCTTGAGTTGAGAAGCCAGTGATTGGAGGGTGTACCATGGTGGAGGATGAGCGTTAGAGTTGTGGACACCTAGATTGGAGGGTGCTCCCACTTGGGGGTTGGACAAATCTTACTGTAACATGTGGACACTTTGCTTTGAGGGGCGCTGATTTGGGGCTTTGTTTGTCAACTTAGAATACTATGACTTATGGAATTAGTCCATGTTTTATCATTGGCCTTACACACCTTAATCTATATAAAGGAAAGATAGTTTCTTTACTAAGAACAACTACTTGTGTTGTGTCATAGAAATGCAATTGATGGTGTGATGCTAGCTATTGGAAGATCTTGAAAGAAATATTATTATTTAGTTTTGTAAGATTGAAGTGCTTGTGAGAGGCATGTGTTGGAGTACCTTATCTTGTGTGATGCAAGTGAAGAGAAAATCTTGTGATGCAAATGTGGATCTAAGCCTTGGGAATTGTGTGTGATGGTAGCTAATTCTTGAGCTCTTAGAGATGCTAGTATACTTTGGTGGGATGCTTTGCTAGGCCTTGTGGTCCCAGGTTAGAGTTTTGGTAATTATGGATGTCCTATTTAGGGTTGGGAATGCTTTGGGGAAATCTTTGCTTAGGATAAAATAAAATGACTTGATGTACCAATTTCGACAAATGTGAGGTAGCATACTTTATCTTCATATCATGTAATAATTAGTTGTACTATTTTTGTTCTAAATTCTTTTATTGTAGAATTGATTTTTGTTAGCTTTCAAGTTACTTAAAATGTGTTTGCACCATCTTTAGGGGTGCTTCACGAGATTTGGGATGGATGGTATATGCTCATCCCTCAGATGGTTTGAGATGGATTAACACATGTAGATGGTCTATGATGGATTTTGCACACTGGAGATTGTTGGCTCAACGACTACTTGACCTCAAATGGGTCTTTTCTTTTCATTTTTCCCTGGGATGTTGGATCTCTCATAATAGCTTGGAGGACATCTTCTGTGATGGTCGCATGGAAAGGTTCACTTGTTTGGAGAACACTGTACTTGGGAGAAGGATCATTTTGCATCTTAGAGGAGGCCATGGGGCCCTAAACAACATGGGGTAGCTTGGATACTTGTATGTTGGTTTGGAGTTGGCTTGAGGGACTATGGGTTGTGGTAGTGTTGGGAGAGTGGACCCGATGGAGCACATAGCTTAAGAAGAGTGATGGAGTTCTTATGGAATTGTGATGGAGGTGTATGGATGCAACTTGTATAGCTACATAATCGTGGATCCCTTATTGTGTATGACATCACCTTGGAGCATGACATGTGAACCTTTGGACTACAACATTTTACTTGTGTAGGCCTACAAATGTTTATTATAGGTTGCTTATAAGGGCTTGGGTCCACAATGTATTGTTGGCCTCCCTTACCTCCCATATATAATGAGGAAGGAGAGAGTCATTCACCATCATTGATCATAACTCATTATGCTTATCACTCTTATGTTAGACATTTAGTCAATTAGAGTGCACTAGTAATCTTCTCTCTTTGATTTCAATTTGTATTTGTTCCCTCTCTCTCCGAGCATGTTGAAGTCCAAGGTTAGGGTTTCATCCCTTGAAGAGTTAATATTAGGGTTTTGAGATGAAACCACAAGTTATATTTGGTGACGAAGAAGAGAAGGAGACATCTTACCTTGGAGGAGTTATTTAAGTAATTCATGTATGTTTGAGCTCCTTGGTCGAGTTAGGGTTTTTCTTGGTTTTCCTTAACAAGGGTTTTGGATAGTTAGTGGATTGTATTAGTCTTGTGATATGGCTATGATATGTACAACAACTTCATCTTATGCATATTATTGAAGTTTTCAACTGTTCAATACTTGTGTAAATGCAAATTTGATTTTCAACAATCTATGTTCTTTATGATTTGCATTTTACACCTATATATATTTCACAAATTTGAGATGGCTAAAGGACAATTACAATTAGTGAATTAATATAGTAATTGTAATTGATATCTTTTCTTTTAGGATTCCCTAGGAGAATGAGTGTTAAGGATTGGAATATTATAATCTTTCACTAATGTTTTGTTCTTATATTTCATAATAGTCCCAAGGCTGAAGATTCATAGGGTTAATGTTTGGAAAACCTTAAGCTAAGAGATGAACTTTTTGTTTTGCATTAATTGTCATTTGTCAAGAAATTTTCCACATGGTTTTAGAGCTTTTGTGAATGATATCACTCTAGGTGAAAAAGGGAGATTGTATTTCAATTGGAGATTATCTAGGAAAGGTTATGACCTTGTTTGAAGTCATTGGGTGTGAAATCACGTCTCTCGTGATAAGCATCTTGACCCTCGAGAGGGTTGGTTCTTCATATTGTAGATATTCTAGGATGAACATGGCCTTGGTCTCTTGCTTTTCATTTAACACTGTGTCTAGTGTTGTATGGTATGTGGTTAGTGGAGCTTTGAGACACATGACAAAAGTTATGTCTTTATTCAACATGATTAAGGAGCAAGAGAGAGGCATGAACATGGAACTTGGGGATGATGTTACTTATCCCATGAGCAGAGGTGGCTCTATTTGCATTCAAACACCTTCATTAGATGTTCTTGAGTTGAGTGTTATTTTGTTTGTCCTTGGTTTGAAGAAGAATATCCTTTTAGTATCATGTATGGTAGATCTTCACTGTTTGGTCAAGTTTGATGTTTAAGAGGTCATGTTTAGAATATGCAACCATGTAGTGGAAAAAGGGGTTCATATTGGAGATATTTAAAGGTTGCATGTAAATTTGAAGCATGGTGTTTTGGTGTTTGACAACACCAAGTTATGTGAGTTATGTCATATGTGTCTTGGTCGCTTGCATTATGGATTGCTTCTTATCTTGAAGAATTTAGTCTAGGGATTCCCAACTTGAAGATAGAGAAGGAAGGTGCTTGCAAAGAATGTGCTCTTAGTAAGCATATTAAAGTTGCTTTTTCCAAGAGTGAGCGTAGATGTAACACCCCCTAGATGACCGCTTATATCTATTTGTACATATTTTATTAGGTTAGTGAGTCAAGCTATGTTGGGCCTACACGCCCATGTGTATATGTGTGTTTTGGGGCTTATGTGCCTATGTTTACATGTTTCGAGGCTAAAGTGCATGTGTGATTAAGGTTGGAGAGCCTATCTGGAAAAAGGCCAATGAGCCTAATGTTGTAATATGTAATCACACCCATGATAATAAAATACACCATGATTACTGATCACTAGATGAAAAGAGTATGGGGGGGCGGGGGAAGGACGGACGGGGGGGGGGGGGGGGGGGGGGGTGTGGGCTAGCAATCCACAAGAGGGAATTGTGAGAGAGCGAGACCATGACATGGTTCCTAAACCATGAAACTAATATAATATTCATAAAGTTACTTTATGAATATACCCGAAGTCAAAATGCATGATATAATCTTAGCTATATTGGGATGTTATATCCCATTAAGGCATAGTCTGAAGGACTATAGTGGCAAAGAAGGGGGTGCCTTACCTTGGGTTATACAAGTTGGGAGATGGGGGAATATAGTTGGGGACGCCGTTGGAGTTGGTACATAACATAATGCCTATTTGGTATGGATTGTGTGCCTATAGTTGGCTCTAGGTGAGCCTTTTCCCCAATGGATTCATATCCCCAACTCGTGCATGACCCATTTCCTTAGAGATTAAGAATAGTGAGGTCTATGACTTGGTGGAATGGTTGAGGTTTGTAACCAATCAATGGAAATGTACAAAGATAAATGTTATATTCATGTGTATATGTATTTAATGTTGTGCATATTATGATGTATACATGATGTTATGGATTATATGTGATTATAGATGTTTATTATGTTGTTATGCCCATAAATATGCTACAATATATATAATTGCATTAGATGTGCATCAACAAAATTTTATGAAGGTACCAAAGATACTCAAGTGGCCGAATTAAATCTTGTAAGGTGATCATAGTGATGAACAGAGTTGGTTTCAGAGGAATCAGGTGTTACAATGTGGAATTGATGTTAGGTGGGCATAATTATCATGTACACGTGATAGATAATATTTCCACATACACTGTTGATGGATAATAGAATTGATTACATAGTCAACAACAGTAAACCATGTGTATGGTTAACAATCAACCTTTCATTTAGTTGATGGATGGTAAAATTCACTAAACATTCAATTGGTAATCAAGAAGAAATTCTTCGTGTATACAATCAATGAGTAATATATTGGTTATGTGGTGATAAGACACTAATGAGTAGTGAATTTGTGGATACATTCAACAAGAATTTGATGGATAATAGAGCTATGTATACAGTCGGTGGATGGTCAACAAACTATCAATGGAGATTCGACGATCTAGTAGTAATCACCAACCAAGGGATTAAGTTGACCTCTAGGGATAAATTGCAAGGGAAAATTTGGTATGAAATACAAAGAACCATAAATTGGTGTTTTTCGAAGTGTCCCATACTCTCTAAATAGATAGAGGACATTAGGTATGTTACAAAGTGGTATCAGAGCATTAGTTTCAACATTGGGCCTGCGTGAGCCAGGGACAAAGAACATGAGATTCTCAGAAGTGTAGTCGACTAGAAATGTACAAAGGTCAATGATTGACTAAGTTTCAAAATTGCCAAGTTGACATTGGAGAGTTGGAGGAAAAATATGGTTCATTAAATCGAGTACTTAGTTCATTTGTGCATGTAGTGGTTGATATGTATTATGGTGGTCAATTTGATTGGTGATCAATTGATTTGACTACCAAGTCAAATAATTTTGTTTTTTTAGAAGTAAACATCGTATCTCTCAGCTTGAGCGCGAGAGTGAGGGCTAATACAACCACATTCATAGGCAAATAAAACAAAGTTACCAAATTAACGAGAAATTTACCTACTTCTCATTTTTTAGAGGACGCAAAAAATCATGATTTTCATGCCGATTTTGGAAAGTGTTGACACAACATCAACTTTTTTTTGGAGCATATTTTTGACACTTAATATATATATATATATATATATATATATATATATATTATTATTATTATTATTTTTTTACGTATTAAGTATAGACATTTTTTTAAAAAACGTTAGTGATTTTCATGTTGATATTAAAAAGTGTTGATGCAACATCAACCTTTTTTTTTGAGGGGCTTACTTTTGACATTTTAAATTTTCCTACGTATTATGGATATTTTTTTTCAAATGTTGGTGATTTTCATGTTGATTTTGAAAAACATTGATGCTGCATCAAATTTTATTTTTTTGTGCCATATTTTTGACACTTTAAATTTTCATATGTTTTAAATATGAACAATTTTTTTTTTTTTTAATTTTTTTAATTTTTTTTATAAAGTTGGTTATTTAACCATTTTTCAAGTTGTTGTTTTTTGTTTTTTTTTTTTTTGCGATGTTTTGTTTTTTAAGGGTTTTTCAAGTTTGTTTTTTTTTTTTGCTTGCAATATTTTTTTATAACGAATTTTTCAATATTTTTGTAAAGTTTATAAAAAATAAAAAATTTAATATTTTGAAGTTTAGAGTCTTTATATATTTATATATCATTAATTAATAATTCAATACACATAAATTAATTGCCACTAAAAATATAATAATTTTAAACATTTCACAAAAAATAATGCATTTTGCATATAGATATAATTAAAAAAATACACATATCATGTCAAATAAATGATTTTCATGGAAATAACTGAACAAAAAAAAGTTGAAAAAATAGCAAAGTTTATGAATTTTTTATGAATTCAATGTTCAAAGATAACTCTTTTTTTCTCTCCCAAAATTAATAATTCACATTTAATTTTAAAGTAGAAATAACCAAACAAAAATATATATCTTTACAAAAAGCTAAAAGAATATTAACAAAAAAATCAAAATAAAAAAATTGAATAAATTGTTTAAAAATAATTAAAAAATTGAAAACAAACAAAAGAATAATTTAAAAACAAATTAAAAAAAATTCAAAAATATTTAAAACAAAGATAAAAAAAGTAAAAAAGACAAAAAAAAAAAAATAAAAAAAATAAATCAACAACATTATAAACAAGTTAAAATCAAACTTTATTTAAAAATGGAATAAGAAAAGAAAAATAAAATTATAATACGAGAAAAAATTAATCAATTAAAAGAAAATTAAAATAAAACATTTCAAAAATCGGAAACAATTAAAACATTATTAAAAATTTAATAATAAAATTAAAAAAATTAAACAAATTGGATTAAAAAATACACGAAACACACTAGAACAAAAAAGAAAAAAAAGAAAAAAAAGGAATTAAAAAAAAAACATATATTTAAAAAAATAAAAAACGTTTACAATTTGTTTTTAAATAAAAATTTAAATATTAAAAAAAACCAAACATTGAAAATTAAAATAAAATAAAAACATAAAAAGACAATATTAGGAAAACATCAAATAAAATAACATTAAAAAAATGTTGTGGTGGACTACGGGTGGATGGGCTGTCCCTGCGATGACACCAAAGGCTGTGGGTAGAGTGGTTGGAGCAGGACGCCACCACTCCAACTGCGCTTCACGTGGACTTTGTCACATGGGTGACGGTGACTTGTCGATTTTGAGAATCGACAACCCACTCAAACACAACGTTTGGGTGAGGTCGTCGATAGTCGCGGGCATGGGCAGCTTGAGCGACTGCCATCGCTACAACCGCCCTACCTACGACCTTTGGCACCCTAGTGGGGGCGTCTCATCCATCCCCTGTCGACCGCCATTTTTACTTTTTTTTTTTTGAATGTTTTCTTTTTGTTAAGCTTGGTAGGTCCTCTTTTTTCCATTCATTTATAAGCAAATTTACACCACATAGATTGGCTAGGTGGCCTCAACTTGCCCATTGGGAAACCAAGTCTGTTGGCCACCTATCCACGTTGTATGCCATCCAAAAACAAAAGAGTTTCAGTCTTTCTATCCAAGCTATATAAGTCTCTGTTTCATGTCCATACTCTAGATTTCTACCTATACATATTCTTGCATGAGGAAAAGTAAAAGCTATCCGCATATAAAACAAAATTAAACAAGGGAGATTAACTAGTCATTATGTTCCTCCAAGGTTGATTCCACAGGCGCAGGGTCTTTGACATTCGATCCAGGCATCTCGGACAGTTCCAGGATACATGGGATATGTTTCTCAATTCTGCCCAGCCTAATATCTTGCTTATGGAGTTGAAACTGAACTTTCTGGAATTCCTGTTTGTAGCTTGGCATGCCTTGGACAGTGACGACCATGCCTACTGAAATCTGCTCCATAGCCTTGCCCAATAGGCTTTTCATCAACCAATAAAGGTATAAGGTCTATTTAAATTGAGTGATCCTGCCTCTAGTGTTACCAGGATCCGGGACTAGGGTCCTCCAGTCATCCATTTCCGCATTTGTCTCGCTGTCTTGCTTGACTTCCTCTTCCCATTCCTCTAAAATTTTCCGAATACCTTCATCTGTGCCCTCACGATATGCCTCAGCAACCTTGCTGATAAGGCTTTCCACCGGTTTTCTACCTCAGTGAGGCTCGGACATGCTCGGTTCCTTGTCCTTTTTGGGCACCTAGGCCTGTCTTCCATGACCATGACTTTTCGCAGGACGAGCCATGGCGGAGATGCCCCAATCCTGTTCAGTGCAACAATTCATTAACCAAAAACAATTCAACATGGTATAACAATGATCACACCCATGGGTTATACTATCACAGATAACCACCCCACCATGCTCCTCCCCATCCCCTTCAGTGTCGAAGCCAGAGCCTTCGTGGTCATAGGTCCATTCCCCAGGAGGGGCCAACCTACTGCCACCAGCAAAGAGCCCCCGTTGCCACACCCACCTCACAACCGTAGGCAGGTTATCTTCCCCTTGCTAATTACCAGTTGATGAGCATTGTCGCTTGCCAGCGTTAGGCCAACCACGGTTTGTGTACCCTTTCCCCTCTGCCGAAGATGCAAGCAAATAGCCATTGATATTTTCTTGCCCGACTTCCCCCCTGTGATTCCCAACATTTCCCTCTCTGCAAATATAGCTATCTACCTCCCAACGACTACTCTTGCAACTACAACAAGGGCTAGCTCCTAGGCTGCAGCTTAACTGACACCCACGCCCCTCTGCACCAGTCTCTCTACCTCTACCCTCAAGACCCCTACAGGCATCCCCACTTGGCCCTCGGCCCACAATTCCCAGGGTCCCCATGCGAGACAAAAAGAGTTCAAAACAGAGGGAAATTGACGCTATACCAGGTGGTTGTAGAATACAAACACAGGACTGAGCCAAAACTACCAGGTACCACCCCCAGTTCCTCCATCGTTTCTCAACTTCCCAATTTCCATTCCTATTTTTCCCCCTCGCCCTCCAGCAAAAACCCAAACAGGTCAACATTGCTATGGAAGAGAGGAACCAAAATACATACTCGTGAATACTTGCAGGCCGTCGACAAGCTTGGAGCTAAGGATGGCGTCACCAGACCTGCCCAGTGCACCAGCTTCCCCGTCCGCGAACAAACCCAACTACACCACCCACCTGTCTACCCTCTCTCCCGTTAAAGCCTTCACCTCTACCACCCTCGCTGCCACCTTTCCCACCTCCCTTGCATGCAATCATGCCAAGGGCCACCGCACCCATCGCCTCGAGTGTGTGGGGGGCAGTGGTACAATACTCAGAGGTACCCTGCATTAATCCCTGTTTGCTGTCCCAACCACTAGCTCACGCCCCAATCAACATTTTTTTTTTAATGTTTTTAATCCATATATATATATATATATATAATTTTTTGTAATTTTAATTTGTTTGGTATATATATATATATATTTTAAAATTATTTTTAATCTCAGTTAAAAAAAATCATGTTTTATATATTTTTGTTTTACACTTGTATTTTATTTAATTTTTTTTCCAAATTTTATGTTTGAATTTTTATTTTATTTTATTATATATATATATATATATATATATATATATATATATATGGGTAATTTTCAGTTATTTTTTCAATTTTTTTAAGCTTGAATTTTTTTGTTGTTGATTTTTTTGTCATTTTTTTTGATATACTTTTTCTCTTTCTTTAATTTTTCTTCTTGTTTTATTTTTTCTCTTTTATTTTTTTTATTTTTTTTAATTTTTTAATTTTTCTTCAGGGGTTGTGCCGATGCTTAATTATTAACCTGACCCCACTATGTGTTATTTTGATAATTGATTTTAATTTTTTCGTTACAATGGGTCAAGTTTGCCCCCACAATGTATCAATTTCATGGTAGAATTTTAAGTTTTCATTTTAAAGGGTCAAGTGTGCTCTCACTGTGTGTCAACTTGATGTTTGATTTTAAAATTTTTGTCGCAATCTATAAAGTTGTCTTAGGCTAATATTTTAAAAGAGCTACACTTTTAACATTTTAGAAAAAGAGAAACTCTTGGTATGATAACTCTTTGAATTAGGTATTCATTTTTAAGGTTTTTTTTTTAGTTATGATAATTGGTTGAAAATTGTTGGAATTTTTATTTTTTTGGAGTTGTGATATTTATATTTAACCCTATCGTCCAAAACTCTTAGAATTATAAGTTTTTTCGGAGTGATGATTTTTTTTAATGTCATTGCTAAAAAACATTGGAATTTTAATCCAAAAAATGTGGATGCAACATCAAAACTTTTCGATTTCAAGATGTTTTTTCATGTTTATTGCACAAAAATTTAGTTGTTAATGCCACTGTTAATTTCTTTTTGGAATTTTAACCCGAAAGAAAAAGAAAAAGAAAAAAGGAAAAGAAAAGAAGAAGAGAAAAGAAAAGAAAAGAAAAGAAAGGAGCTACATCAACATTTTTCATTTCAGGGTGTTTTTATATGTTTATTGCACAATTTTGTTTGTTTTTAATGGCATTGCTATTTTGTTTTGGAATTTTATCTTGGAAAATAAATGTTGATGCAAACATCAACACTTTTCATTTTCAAGGTGTTTTTTCATGTGTTTTTGCACAAAAATAGAGGTTTTTTGGGCTAGAGTTCTTGTTTTGAGGTTATAGTTCTCATTAAGATGGTAGCTTTGTTGTAACTATTACAACAATATTTCTCATCATCATGCCACTTTAGGGAATTGAATTTTGGTGGGGGAGATAACAACCATTTTGCCCAACCACCCAAGATAACCCTAATTGACAAGTTGAATAATCTTTATAGTTGACTAGCATAGAATATTGGTCAATTTGACCATACATTTGATTGGTTAGTCGACTCAATCAATGACTAACTGGTTATTTGGCTTGACTTATGATTGACTGGTTACTTGGCTCGATAAAAAATAGACTAGTCAGTAGACTTGATTCACTATCAATTGGTTATTTGACTCAAATGATGATTGATTGGTTAGTCGAATCGACTGACCATTGATTGGTTTGTCAACCTAACTAATGATTGAATGGAATATTACAATAGTTGATTTAACCCGATGGGCGACTAACTCAATCATTTGATTGACTTATATTGGTAGTTGACCAATTTCTTTGGTTGGTCCAACTTGATGGTTGATTAAATCGATTGATTAGTTGATCAATATTTGCAATCAACTAACATACTGCATTGGTCGATTTACTAGTTTGGTCGATTAAAATTCACCTATAGGAATAAATTTGGGCGAATTGGTTTAACATGGAACATATATAAAGCTTCATAAGCTAGATTAATATCCTAAATGTCATAGTAATAATGAAAATCAATGGGTTTAGCTATACTTTTTCTTATGATTTCTAGGTGTTCGAATTCTAGGGTATTTTTAAGGCCCTAAACAACATCTTTGGATGTTGAATTTCAATGAGAAATATACTAGTACACACAATCTTTGCAGCTTAAATGAAAGAGTTAAGAAATATATTTCCAACAAGATATTGCAATTGCAAAATGGAGTTAGTATGAGGAAATTAAAGTTGAAATATTGAAAGAGGAAAAATAAGGCACCAAACTACTTCTAGGAGTTCCTCCTAAACTATAACTCAGATGGGGACACATAAGTAGTCCATGGAAATATCTTGGATTGTAGGATTTATCCATAGAACTCAAATTGGAATCTAGACATCCTAATTCTTAGGGAAGTAGTTAGAAATTGTTTGGCTGAATTTATGGAAAATTGGGTTAGACTAACAAAAATTCAAAAAACCATAACTTTCCACCCAAAACTCAAATTTGAGAAAAAGAATAGTTTATGTAATGTTAATGAAGAGAAGAGACCAAATTTCCACCCATAATTTTAGATTGAGAAGTGCAATACCTTTGTTAATTAAAAGAAGGAATCTTGGTGGCCTATAGGAGTCTTTAATGTCCATGTTGGTAAAAAGATGTAGAGTTCTATGTACTTGGTTTTTTATCATGACTAGTAGGATTAATTGTATGCACTTTGTAGTATAGAGGTGAAGGTGCATAAAGTATGTCGGATTAGGGTAGAAAATCCATGATTTTATACAATTTTAGAGTTTATTTAGGATCTAAATTTTGACTTTGTATTTACCAAAGTGTTGTACATGCCATTGTAGACTTAAACTACATGTATAACAGAGAAAGTCTATGATGAAGACCTGGATGATAAGGAATGATATATCTTACTCAAGGGAACTTGTATATTAATGAAGGGAGAATATGTCCTTTTGAGGTGGTAAAAGCATGGAAATGAAGATGGACGAGTACTCACCAATGACGTGGTGCTAATATTCAACAAGGGCACTCCAGTAACGTGTCATCGAAGAAGTATGCTCACAAAGACTCAAATGTCGTGGATGGCATGGTCAAGTTTAGTTGAATACATGTCACCATATTTAATGGTGAAGGGTAAAAAGACCCAAGCAGCAATGTAGGGACAAAAGGGAAGATAATGCATTAAGATAATCATTGCACTTAGTAAGTACAAATCATATTAAATGAAAATAGTTAGAGAATGACTTTTTCATTCTAGTTGACTACAATATGAACAAGGAAAGTTGGCAAATCTAAGGATCCACATGAATTTTTAGTCCTACGAATAAATATTCTATGACAGAGAATATTTTTCAGAAGAACGAAAGATACTTGCGTAAAGAAAAAGGTGAAAAGGACCATAACGAATGCAACTAGTTGCCACCTGTAAGCAAGTAACCATTCCAAAAACAAGAAACATGGATCAAGCTAACAAGTGACTACACTCCAAAAGTATGCATGGCGCAATGAGTAAGCCAATGATCTTGATTATGAATGAGGTAAACTCAACAATGATGGTTACAAGTATGTTTCCAATAAAGGAAGGGATATAATGCCCTTGAAGGAGTACATCATCTCTATGGAAAAATATGTGAAGGTCCAAACAGGTCACAAGTCAAGGACTAACAATTTTTGTTATAGGAATTCAAAGCAAGAAATACACTGGTGTCATTAGAGTGCATAGTGGAAGCATGACCAAGTTCAAGAAAAACTTAATAGGTGGAATGATGAATGCCCAATCACTTCAAAGGATGTTATTAAAGACACAATTAGCATATGAAGTGCAAAGTTGTTTTGAAAGAACACAATCAATCTTCAAGTAAGGTACTTCATAAGTCAACATTTATGTGAACTACATGATTAATTAAAGTCTAATGATAGCTAGAGTGTGTTGTGGTACTCAAAGAAATATGGCCTCCAAGAGTGGGAATTCTTGATACTTGTAAATAATATTGGAGATATTGTAACTGTGCTGATTGTATTACCAACATAAAATTGGATAACAAGTCAAGAAATGAGGACATATATGTGGCATATAATATGAAAAATATTGACAAAGGAAACCAAGCCTGAAGGCCAAAACTGACTAAAGAAGAAGAAGGGCATGGGATAGAAACCACCAATATTGAAGAGTACACACAAAAAAATTGTATTGGGAAGTATTTTCCCATAAGAGGAAAGGGATGCCAAAGAATTAACATTGACATCATTTATGGTTGGGAATGTATATTGGCCAAGAGTGCCTTGGATGAAAATTTCTTAGACGAAGCACAATTATGCGCAATGAGTAGATTGCAAGCAAAAAAGGTTCATCCAAAATGCAAATTAAGACAAGCTTGTCTACATAAAAAGGGAATGGATGTAATGTGGAAGCACTAGTGAGGAAATGAAAATGGTCAAGTGGGACTTGATTGATAGGTGTTTAACCAAGGGAAAATACTAGGCACAAAGGAACAAATTGATAATGCAAAGGTTGCAAGGAATCAAGGGAATATATGGATAGCCATATTAATCACAACAATAGGATTGAAGATGCATTAGGATGCATACAAGAAAAAATGCATGTTTTTTGAATGTAGATGTGAATTAGAACATACAAAAGTGTCTGAGCATGCATATGACATATAGACTATGAATGGTCTGTTGTTATGCATGAAATAAATTTGATATATCAGTTGAATATGGCTAATAATGGAATTGTGTTCAATAAAAAGAGAGATATTACATGGTTGAAAGTGTGACGATGCTATTTCATATGACCATTAATATGAAGAAGTATGGGCATGGTAACCTTTGAGTAGAGGGATGATTAAAAATGCTTAAGAGCTTCTGCGAGAGGCAACAAATCATGGAGAATCTTATCAATATTAGCCCTACATGTATAATTGATGTGTTTATAATGCATGCATGTTGAAGATAATTAAGATAAGAATTATCTTAACTACAATTTAATTTATGAAGTGATAATATTGAATGCATGAAATTCATTAATGGGGAATTATATACCACTTGGTGTAATAAAGGCAAGATGTCTTGAGTAGTTTTAAAATGTTAATCCTTTAATGTGCACAAAGTTAAAATGGATGGCATGTATATTATGATGGTACATGTAATAACCAAGGCATGGAGAGAGCTATAATATTACCACCTAGATGAGTGCTAGAAGAACTAGCCATATTTGTGAAGTCATACATGGGTGGATATGGAAAAGCTATAACACTACACAACTGTCGAATGGTGTTCCCACTTTTAATTGATATTTTGTGTTGCAGTCTTTTTTCCAACAAAGAATATCATAAAAGGATTATATTCCTTGGTGTTGTGTTTGGGAAGAAAAAGGAAGGCATCCCAATAATTAACCAACTAGTAGGGAAGTGTGTGGATGATGCATTAAAGTGTTGGTTAGACCTTCCAATTCGCTTTGGTGGAATGCATACCTAGAAGATGATAATATAAAACCAATACAAGGCTGCATTGAATAGGTATGCATGAGTAACTATAAAGTGTGTAAAGTTAAACATGAACACATGCACATTGATACATTTGTGAATATGCTTGAAAACATTGTTAAATGCATAACTGAATGCATGTATATGCTATTTTTTTGATAAAAATGTTAATGCTAATCACTGGCATGATGAACTGGTTACTAACTCATATGTGTGAGTACATTTTAGGAGTTGTGGGACAATTGCAACATATCATAGGTTAAAGTAGTCATTATGAAAGGAACACATTAAAAGTTAGTTAGGAGGACATAATTATAATAAAAAGAGATGGATGAAAGTGAGAAAGCTCAGAAAGAAGGCCACATTGATGGGACTAGACCCTATGGTTGCCATGGATTGCTTCATAATGATTACCAGTGGATTCCTGGTAATGAGTTAGTTCCCTCTTTGCATGTAAATATTATTGGAAACTAAGGTCTTATTGGTTTATCACACCTTTGGAGCTTGTAGAGACAATTAGTCAAAGGATCAACCAACAAAATTGACTACCAAGAGACAATGAGTCAAGGGATCAACTATAGTTGAGTGGATGATCAATAGAGTTTTCCAATGTATAATCAGCTGAATGCTTGGATCAACTCAAGAAGTTGAATAACTAGAAAAATATGAGTCGACTATAACAGTAAGCTAATCAAGAAAGCAAAGCATAATTTATGGAAATTGTTGGAAAACACTGACAATTTTTATCGACCAAATCCTCTACAATTCAAAGGAATTAGTTAGATTCAAACATTATTAGTAAATGACCCTATGGGTCAAATTATATATTATATCATATAGACCATATGATGCACTATGATGAATCATATTGATCATGCATTTCATTTTTGTATCACAATGCGCTATGCTTAGGTGTTGTAACAATGTCCTTAGGAACTATACATAATCTTGGAACATGATTACCCTTCTGTTTATTTCTTTTAGATGATGTTATCATTTCTATGTTAAATTTCATTCCCCAACATGATACCAAAGCTATCAGTTTTGAACTAGACCCGTTGTCTTCAATCATGCCGAGTTAGATCTCCAAGTGATTGGCTTTGGGATGATTGATTCGTTGATTGGAACCTATTTGAATAGTTCAAATCCTTAGAAATTTTAAAATATAGCTTCCATGATTTATCTAACCATTTTGAATGGAAAGAATTATGTTGTTTGGGCACTAGACATGGAAACCCTACTAAAGAACAAAGGGATCTGGTTATAAACAAAGACCTCTAGATTTGAAGGATGACTAAGTAGAGTTTGTCATTGATGGAAATAAAGAGGAGGCCATCAGGGTCATTACATTGACCTAAATTGATCTAGAAATTTGTTTTTGTGTGAGTGATATTGATTGTCCTAATGAAGTCTAGAAGAAGTTGAAGACATTGTTTGAAAAAACCGATGAAAGTCAGGGCATGCGATAATAGAGATTTGATCTCTCTTAATCCTCATTCCTTTGAAACAATTTAGGATTATTCAGTTATGTTAAGGAGCAACGATTGAATTTGGGAGAATGTGGAAATAATTTATGAAGAAATATGGACAACTCATTGAACTAGTCTTGATGAATATGAGAACACCTTATCATGTGTTTTATTCTTTATTCCACAACAACTCTAGATTGAGCAAGGAAGATGGTAAGGAATACACCTTTGACACTCTTTGTGATTTGTTGATTAAGGAACAATAAATGTTGCTTGATAAAGGAAAGCTTGGTGTTAAGCACCAAACATAGTTTCTCAAGGGAAAGAACAGGTTAAATCAGAAGGAGAGAGGAAGCAGGCAGGGATACATTGATTAGAAAGATAAAGGGAAGGGTGATGGATTGACATCAATTAAGAAGAATCAAAAGAAGAATATATGTCATTACTATCGAAAGATAGGACATATAGAGAAAAAATGTTGGAAGAAGAGTAATGAGTTGGAGCAAAATGTTAAGATGATTGAAGGAAATGTATCAACTGAAAACTCAACTAGTTAGTTAGCTAAAAACTTCACTTTTTCAGTCAGAAATCAAGCATTGGATGTTCACACTACATAGAATGAATGGGTTGTTGATTTTGGTTGCACTCACCATATGGTGAATGATGCTTCTTTGTTTTCTCCCCTAGATAATGCTATTGAGAAAATTTTCTACTTAGTAGATGTTTTTTCTCTCAAGATTGCTGGTCATAGTGATGTACCTTGTCGACATGGAACAATCATGAATGAATATCATGTGCCTAGTTTGAGCACAAATTTGTTGGTAGTTTCCCAACTAGCATAGAGTGGTAAAGTTGTTGAATATCAGCCAAATTAGTTCTTTGTAAAAAATATAAGCAAAGAAAAGTTGATTGTTGCCGAAGGAATTCTTGAACCAAAGGGTGGACTTTATAAGTTCCATGACTTGCCCCGAACATATCTTAAACCAGTTTCCTTTATTGCATATAATGATGATTGAAGTCGACTTTGGCATGAATGAATCGGATATTTGAATTTTTGATGTCTACAAAAAATGACAACATAGAACATGGTTTCTAGTTTACCAAAATTTCTTCTGCCTAATGGAGTTTATAGAGTACGTGTGTTGGGAAAGCATCATTGGGCACTTTTCGACTCTAGAAAACATGGCATGTGAAAAACCCACTGGAGATGGTTCATAATGATATTTGCTGCACTAATAAGCCTTCACAAGCAAGTGAGAAGTATATTTTGACCTTAATTGATGATTTCTCTAGATTTACTTGGGTCTATTTCTTGAAGAATAAGAGTTGCGTCTTCGAAAATGAACTTAGGGCATTGGTTGAGAAACAATGCAGTCAACTATTAACTTCCCGAGCTCTATCAATGAAGGAGAGTACGTGAATCAACTATTTGAAGAATACCTTATTCATTTGGGTATCTCTTGGCAAAGGTCAGTCCCCCATACACCACAATGGAACGGTGTGGCTGAACATAATAATCATACCTTAGTCAAAATGGCTTGATGTCTCTACAAGTAAAATATTTATCAACAACTTTTTTTTGGCTAAAACTGTCTACTATTCCAATGACCTTCTAAATCTTTTTTTTGATTTGAGATATAAGTTCTATGACTCCAATTGAATGATGGTGTGGCAAGAAGCCCTCAATCTATCACCTCAAAGTTTTTAGACCTATTGCTTGGGCACATATTTCAAATGACTGCAAAAAAAAATTGGATGTAAGGAGTCATGCTTGCATTAGGACGGGCTACTCTTAAGAGTTAGAAGCTTATCAATTGTTTGATCCTATTTAAGCAACAAATCATTATCACAAGAAATATGGTATTTTGAAATAATTCTTCCGATTAGTCACACCATCAATTTTGAGTCAATGTTTCGAACCAACCAATGTGGTTTATCAGCAAGACTAAGATGACGAATATGATTTATCCAGGGGCTTAAATAATAGAGATGTAAAAAAATCAAATAGTTAGAGAAAGTAAAAAATAATTTTAAAATATTAATATAATATAATATAAAAATATGTTTTTAATAAATTATATTCATATATATACAAATATTTTATTATTATTATTATAAGAATATATACATATAAATTATATTATATATGGTTAAAAAAATACTTATAGAAGATTATGTACATTTATTAATAAGTTTTTATTTTAATATATATTTTTACTTATAATTTTTAATATAGCTATTTACTTCGTCACTAGGTTATTAAATATTGGCTTTATATGACCTAACGATCACATATTAATAATTAGATTTCTTAACTTTAAAATAATTAAAACATATTTTATAAATATCCATACGTTGTTAAATATTTAGAGTTTATTCTTTTGAAGTTGATTTTTTTTGACTTTCTCTGTTGGGTCCCTATAATACTAGTGATTACCCCATTACTATTGTAGTTGCATCACTTATTAATATTGTTGTGCCCCTATTATCCCCATATTGTTATTACTGTGCCCCATAGAATCCCTCTATTGTTTTTTTTTTCCAAGGAAAAAAGCGAACTCTTTTTATAAGCAATAAAAAAAGTTACAAAGCACATGAGTTAACATTCTGCCACAGAACCGCCTGGGGAAGGCAAGAGACTCCTCTGAGGAGGATCAACGAACACCCCATCCAAGTGCTGATCAAAAAACAAACTGTTCGCTGCCAGGGCAGCCATATCCTGAGATAGTCAACATACAAAAAACTAAACAGTCACATGGGCCTCCTTACATAAGGAAAACAGCCCACGCGAACAGTGATGTAAAAACATAAACTGCTCTTCAAAAAGGAGCATCCAGAGTATTTAGTGTATCAGAAGAAAAACCCAGTACTACATATGCCACCTGTTATCATATAGCCAGATAAAACAGTGCATATAATGAGGAACCAAAATGAAACAGAGTTATCCATATGGGGGAAGATCCGACACACGGATCTGGTCCATCTGCTGTTCAGTTATCCTCCAAGTGCCCACAGCTTGTTGCAAACCTGTTTTAGAAAGCCCATCTGCTTCTTCGTTGAATTCCCTGTATATATGATCAATATAAAATACATTAAACTGTTGAATTAAATTTTGTATCTCTTCTAATAAAGGTAACAAAATGTAGTGCTGGCATCTAAATTTCCCAGTAACCCAGTTAACCGCGTTCATAGAGTCTCCAAAAATCTGAACTGTGAGGATATTTTTGTGTATTAACCAACAAAGGAGAAGCTTTAGAGCAGAGAGTTCCGCAAAATTGTTTGTTCCCACTCCGATTCCTACTGAGGCCTTTAGAGAGTGAGAAGCATTTATGTGAATACTAATCCCTGCCCCCGTGATATTGTCTTGCGCTGCTCCGTCGAAAAAAGCCCATGGTACCCCATCTCTGATTCGGAATTCCTTCCTCCGGTTTTTACTAGGTTGATCTTCCTTTAATGGAATACTATCCAGAATGGCTTTGCTCTGGATGGCGATAGCAGCCTCAGAATTCTTTGATTCTCTGAAAATACTTCGATTTCTGGCAAGCCAGATCCCCCAGCAAATGATAGGCGGCAAATTCCTCAGGTTCTTTTCTTGAAATTGCTTCCACCAATATTCCCATGCAGTGGATAGGTTATCTCCTTCCCATTTTAATTTAACCGCTATAAACCTTTCCACTTCCAGCCATACTTGTCTTGTAAATGGGCATGAGAGAAAAAGGTGGGATATGGATTCAGAGGCCGCACAACACAGCGGACATCTACCAGGTCCCTGCTTAAAACGGGATTGAAGAACATCCCAGGTAGGAATCTTTTGATTTAAAGCACACCAGAAGAAAATTCTAGCTTTTTTCGGACACTTTAATTTGAACAGAGGTTTCGACCACCAGACCGGAGGAGTCCAACCTTTGTTTTTCATCAAGAAATTGTATCCAGCCTTTGGAGAGTAGTTCCCTGTTTCCGCATGTGCCCACACCAAAGTATCCGGCCTGTCCAGTAATCTAACGTTTGATCTTCTCAATTCTTGAATAAATCTTTGCCAGTCATCTCTCCACAAGATATTTATTCCAAGCTCCTCTTCTGACTTCCAAGCTTGCCCCCAAATAGTAGTTTGCTCCATACATGCAATCTGCCTTAAACTTCTGATTCCTATTTCATCCAAATGAAGGAGCAAACCGGGAGAGAGAGCAAAGTCATCACTGCACCCTACCCACGGGTCCCTGCCAATCCTCATGCTTTCACCGTTTCCAACCCGCCAGGCCAGTCCTTGTTCAATTATCTTGAAGGCCTCTGTGGTGGCTTTCCAGATCACCGAACAATTCCTTCCTTTTTTGAGTGGGGATCTTATCCAATCTTCTAGTGGAGTGGGATCGATGTACTTCCTCCTAACCACCCTTGTCCAGAGATTCTCCATAGAAATAATTCGCCAACCTGACTTGGCCGCTAATGCTTGACTAAAATCAGTGAGAATTTTTAAGCCCCATCCCCCCCAATCTTTTGGCCTTGCTATTTTATCCCACGCCACCCATGGAAGAACTGAGTCCTCCTTTGATCCTGACCACAAAAATCTGCTACATATCTGTCTTATTTTGTGCAAGATCCCTTTTGGTATCCAGGTCAAGGCTGCCCAGAAGACCGGGATAGCCTGAAGAACTGAATTTACCAAAGTAAGTCTCCCTGCCCTAGACAGCCACTTGTAGCTCCAGTGAGATATTTTCTGTTCAATCTTCGCTACCAGCCAATTCCAATCCTGCTTTCTGTATGAGGATGGCTTGAGCCAAAACCCAAGGTATTTGAAAGGCTGTTCCATACTACAGGTTCCAAAAGGCAGCTGTGCAGTAATTGAAGCCTCCTCTTGTCTACTGAAACCTTCAAAAATTAGTTGAGATTTCCTATCATTTATTTGGAGACCTGTTGCTTTCAGGAATTGATCTAATATGAGCTTAATTTCAACAATTTCATCTACATTCCCATTGGTAAACAACAGAATGTCATCAACAAAAAGCAGATGGGTAATAAATAAGTTAACAGCCACTTCCAAACCTTTGACCAAACCTGAACGTTTTGCCTTTAGGATGAGCCTGCTTAAGCCTTCTGCTGCTAGAAGAAATAGCAAAGGGGAGAGAGGACACCCCTGGCGAAGACCTCTTTGGCTTTTGAAGAAATGTGAGGCCGCTCCATTTATCAGAACAGCAAAATTTACATTGGTTATGCACCCCATGATCCATTTTATAAAGCCCACCTGGAAACCAAGGTGTGTCAGGAGCATCTTTAGATAAGTCCAGCTGACCCTATCATATGCTTTGGATAGATCAATTTTGAGCACTGCCCCCTTCTTGTTTGCCTGCCTAAGGCTGTGAATAGTTTCTTGAGCTACTCCGATAGCTTCATGAATTTGCCTTCCGTCCAGAAACCCAAATTGTTCCTTTGAAATACAGCTTGATAAGCTTGGTTTCAATCGGACTGCAATGACCTTTGCTATAATCTTGTAGATGGTATTGCACAACGAAATAGGCCTGAAATCTTCAAAGGATTCTGGATCTTCTTTTTTTGGAATCAGAGCAATGAAAGTTGCATTGAACGGACCATAGATTTCACCTTTTGTTCTAGACTCCTCTACAACCTCAGTCAGTTCTGGTCCTATGGATTCAAAGAAGTGTGTGAAAAGTTCTATGGTCCAACCATCGGGCCCAGGGCTTTTATCTTTTGCCATAGACTTTATAACACCTTCCACTTCCTCCTTTGTCACTTCTCTGAATAGATCTTCCGCCTCCTCCTCCTCCACAAAGCGAGGAAAAGCCTGAGCAGTTCGAATTATTTCCGGCAGAGAAATCCCCCCGGGATCAGCGAAGAGGGCCTGAAAGTGTTTCTTTCCCATATCGGACAAGTCTTCAAAAGAGGAGGCCACCCTTCCTTCCGAATCCCTCAATTTCCAGATAGTATTTGCATTCCTCCTCCCTTTTGCATAATTATGAAAAAATTTTGTATTCTCATCCCCTGCTTTCAGCCAGATAGCTCTACTTTTCATTCTCCATTCCTCTTCTCTGTCTAACAAAATCTTCGCTCTTTTCTTCTCTAAAACCAAAATTTGTTCTTTTGATTCCAAGGAGACATAAGCATCAGATTCTGGGTCTTCAAGAGCCCCCAGGGCCTCGTCAATGGTTTCTAATTCTTCCACTTGTTTTTTCCTTCTATCAGAAGCCCATTCAATGGCTGCTTTTTTGAGTCTTTTAAGGTTTTCCATGAGGAACCCCGCTCTATTCCCCATATAATCCAAACCCGGATGTCTCCATGTTTCGTTAAAGAGTTTTTTGAAGGACTCCTCTTGAAGCCACGAGGGATTGAATTTGAAAGGCGCAGCCGGTTTCGGGGGAGATTTTGACAGTTCCAGTATAATGGGGAAGTGGTCCGAATTCCCCCCTTCCCCGACCCATTGACGAAAACATGGAATCCTGGAGACCAACCTTTCACTGATCAGGAACCTATCCAGCCTTTTCGCAATCCTCTCCTCCCCTGTCCTTCTATTCCTCCATGTTGGTTTAGTTTTTATTAGATTAACATCAATCAGCTGATGAACCTGAAGTGCATTAGCAAAAAAATCAGAGAGGGGATCCTCCCTCGCTAGAGGCCCCCAGGCTTCAGATATTCCCAATGAAAAATTAAGATCCCCCCCGATGATAAGATTCTCGACTTTCAACAGATTTTTTGAGAGGAGGTCGTTCCAAAAAAGAACCCTTCCCTGGCAAGGGCCGTATATATTAACAATGGTCAAAGGAAAATCAAAATCAGAGGACATCACCTCCATTCCCATAACATTTGATAACCCCCACGTACTCAGAGTCTTCAGCCTTCCAATTTTGATTCCAATAGCCAGACCTCCCGAGTGTCCTGATGCATCCACAGCTATAAAACTCCAGCCCGGGAGGAGAGAACTAAGAGCCGATTCCACTTCCATGCTTTTGCCTAGAGTCTCTTGAAGGAAGACTATGTCTGGGTTGCATCGAGATATCAGATCTTTTAGAGCTAATTTTTTAGGCTTACTAGCTAAACCTCTACAATTCCAAGAGAGACAGATCATTTTAACACCGTTTCAGGGGGTTTTGCTGCTCTAAGCGCCCCAGGAATTGTCATCTGTTTACCATCAGCCACATCAAAAATTGCTTTTGCTTGGGTTTTTGAAAGCATGGACTTCCGCCCTCTGCCCTTCTTGGAAAAACTTTTAGGAGTCTCAGTCCCTAAACCTCCTACAGGCTCCGAAAGCTCGGTTGAACAACCGGGTTTCTTGCTTAGGGATCTGAGATTATAATGCCGTGCAACAGAAGTCCCATTTCCATTACTCAGAGGGGGGAAATCCTCACAGTTCAGATTTAGGGAGGGAAGGGCGTCAGATAGGTTATCAATATTATGCATTACTTCATTACAATTGTTTAACTTAGACAGACTCCCAACCATAGAATCAATTTTAATAGCAGAGAGATACGAGGAAGACTGCATACCCGGATGTTCGTCTCCAACGACGGCATCCTGCACAGGAGCGGAGGAATCCATCAGCGGCTGGTCATCTGAAGGACGCATCTGGATGTCGTCGTCCTTTGGTTGTTCCTCCTCGACTCGGGTCACCATCTCTTCCGCTTCCTCTTCCACGATAATCTTCTCTTCCACCTTGTTTTCAGCTTGCTTCATGAATTCAACCCATTCCTCATCATCCTTTTGAGTCCTCCTCTTTCGCCTTCCCAACGGGCAATCCCTCGCCAGATGCCCGTATTCGTGACAGCGATGACACCGAAAAGGGAGGAGTTCATAATCCAGCTTCTGTTCTATTTCATACTCCTTGTAACACAGCGTGATTGATTTTGCTAGGCCCTCTTTAGGGTTAAGTCTCACCAGAATCCTTGCCACCCTTTTCTCAAAGGTATGCAGGTATGATCTGTCTGCATCCAAGTATGTTCCCAACAGGTTCCCTATCGACTTAAACACAGAATCCGCCCATAGGTATGGTGGTAAGCTCGGTGCCCTGACCCACACAGGGAATTCATCCACCTTCTCTGTATCAGCATCGAAAAGAGGCGTCCACCTTTTGAAGAATACCGGCCGGCTTCCAAAAGCCCAGTTCTGCCCTTCAACCCACTCCAAAGCTTCCTTGCAGTCAAAACTGATCATAAACCAGCCTTTTACAAGTGCATTTGATTTGAATGAGGCCGCTGGTGTTCCAGCCCACAGCCTCTCCGCCCACATTCTTAGGGCTTTACCTGAGACAGGCCTCCCTCTTATCCTGCCTACCAACGTCACCTCTGCCACATCAATAACATCCTCCACCTGCACATCCATGCCCAAGATCAATTTCGCAAAACACTTCGTCTTCAAGGGTTTTGATTTCTTCCTCTTGGTCCCTGCCCTTCTCAGATCCGTCTCATCAGGCTGTTCCCCCAGATCCGGGACTTGTGCATCTTTTCTCCCCCGCGCCTCATCTTCTGCCCCTGCTGCACCTGACGAGGGTTCGACCAGGCCTTCAATCGGGCTACCATTCTGTTCTGCCAACAAAGGGGCATTTGCCCCTTCTTTTCCCGCACCAAACCCCTGCTTATCAAAAACGCCCGATTCAAACCCCTCCACTCCCGTAATCCTCTGAGGGAAACCCTTTGGGAAAAGACCCCTGTTAACCGCCGCCGGTTTGATATTCCCACCGGTCTCGCTCCGTGGAGCTTTTAAGCCCCCGACAGGCCTCCAAACCCCCACATTCTGCACAGAGTTTATGATGTCCTCTAACCCTCCTGATGGGTATGGAATTTTTGAGGGCGAAAGCGGCTTACCATTCGGATCAGTAAAACCCTTGCCTCCTCGAGAGTTCGGTGCAGATACCAGGTTTTCTTTCACGAGTTCTTTCCCGGGAAGCCCCAGATTCCCCGAGAGGTCCCAGCTCTCATCCAGCAAGACTTTTGCGTAGCTTGAGGTTCTTGAGCCCGCCCCTACTGCCGTAACAGTACCGTGACCTTCAGCCTTACCAAGAAACTCTCTCAATGTCTGTGCATTTACCTCCTTACCCCAGACAGTGAGCAGATCTTCGGGTGATGGGTCCAGCTCCACCGACTCACTTGAAATTACCATTGTAAAAAGTTAAAACCAAAATAGAACCTTGCAACCGTTACCCGCGACAGACGCTGAAACCGCCTTCAGGCAAACAGCGAAGGAAAACGCAGCTTGATCGGAACAGTAAAAAACCAAAAGGAGCTCACGGGCATTAAACCCACATATACCGCTTTTGCCCCAACCTTTACCAGAAACAGGAGTCCGCCCGTCGGTTTGTGCAAAAATCCTTAGACCGTCGCCCGTAACGCCTTTGACCCACGCTGCTTGCCTCAGCACTGAGCTGCTGCCAGCTTTGCAGGCCCCGTACCTGCGTGTCCTCTGCATAGGCCTGCCTCACCTAGGCCTAGTGCCTAGGGTTCCAGCTTCGAAACCCTCCAAAGCCATCCTTCCGCCGACCTACTATCAACTCAAGAAAAGTTGTTTGAAGAAAATGAAATACCTCAGAATCCCTCTATTGTTATTTTTGTGGCTTTATATTATTATTGTTAGGTCGGCTGGGTTATATTGTGACTCCTTAGACTCCTATATATAAAAAGGAGATTTTGTCATTTGAATCATCCAAGAATTTTTCATTTGTGTAATGTAAAGGAGGTTGCCCCCTCAAAGAGGCTGAATTCTAAGGCGTTGATCTCTATTTTCTATCTTTTTGTGAGTTGGTTTCATAACATTTGGTATCAGAGCTTTGGATTCTAGGGTTTCGCTGCTCCAAATAGGTCATCGTGGCATTTTCGCTATAACTTTTTTTTTTTTTTGCGACGTTTCAGAAGCTAAAAAACCCATTTGAGAAGACATCGAGCTGAACCTCAAGGTTTGAATTTTATAGCTTTTTGCACTATATTGCGGAGATATGATCTAAGGAAGTTGGTCTTTTTGCAATCTCCTGAATTAATTTCCAAACAAGTGACCTGGGGAAAATCATCATAACTTTCTCTCTGAGAATCAGATTAAAATTTCGTAAGAAGTTTCAGAAAGAGGACGGACTATAGTTTCTTGTAGATATTTTTTAGAGCCAAACGTCGAAACAATGACTCGTGGCACCTCGTACAAGTTTGCTCTACTGAACTAGTCTATAATCAAGTCACTGTGGGAGATTTCACATAACTCTTCCTTGGAGAATCCAATTTGGATCAGACTGGTGGCATTGGAAAGAGGACACAAAGGGAGCTACTGCAGGTCGCAATTTCAGAACTGGATGATTAGAAAGTACAGAGATACATCAGAGGCAATATCAAGCTCCTACAAGTGAAAAAAGGTCTCTAGATTTTTTAAATTTTTGCTTAAGCTTGGTTTGAAAATTTATTTTGAAGGAATTCAAAGGGCATAGTAGAGCATTATTATCGGTAACTGATGCCCCGAGGAAAGAAAATGCAAACACCTAGTAAACAACCTGAAAGTTCTAGCATGATTCATGAAGAAGAGGAAGAAATGCTACATGATATATCAAAATTACAAGAACAAGTGCAACAAATGTCAGTCTCACAAAAGCTAACAGAAGCTAAGATAAATGGCGTGGAATCTAAGATAAAGGGTGTGGAAGCTAAGATGGATGATTTGAAAATAGATTTGAAGACAAATTTGAAGAGAGACATGGCAGATTTGAAGACAGATTTGATAAATTTTCTACAAGAAATACTCACTAATGATGAAAAGGTAGTAAAGGAAAATCATGATGCGAACAAAAGAAATGTTAATCATGATTTCATAGACTCTAATGTGGGATCGAAGACCCGCCATATTCCAAAAATCGATACGACGAAGTTTGATGGCAAGGATCCCGCAACATGGATATTACAGATGGAGCAATTTCTCGATCTCAATAATGTGAAAAACACACAAAAGTTACGCATTGCAACTTTATATTTGGAACCAAATCAGTTTGTATGGTATCAATGGCTTTGCTCTCGTAAAAAAATATCACTTGGGCAATTTTTACGGAAGAATTGACAACACATTGAGGATACAAAAAGCAACACTTTTTTTAGCCAATTGATAAGTCTCAAACAAAAGGGTTCAATAATGGAGCACATTGAGGAGTTCCAAAAATGTAACATAAGGGTAAAAAATATTCCAGAGGAGCATAGGATTGATGTGTTCATAGGGACTTTAAAGGATAATATCCAACATGATGTTCACCTTTGGGAACCTGATTCATTAGAGAAGGCATTCAGGTTAGTAAGAAAAATGGAAAGCAAAATTATGGCAACCAGGAAGCATACCACTCACAACTATAAAGATGGAAATGTTGTTGCCCCTAGTCTTCCACAACCTATAAGGTTGACACCACAAAAATTGGAAGAAAAAAGAGCAAAAGGGCTTTGTTACAGTTGTGATAGTAAATACACTAAAGGTCATAAGTGTGCTGAGAAGAAATTATTCTACATAGATTGCGAAGAGGAAGAAGAAAAGGAGCAAGAAAGGTCAAAAGAAGAGGATATACTCTAGGAACAAATCCTATATAGAGAAGAAATGAATCCAACCATATCTTGTAATGCATTGGCGGGAATTACCACTCCTCAAACCATCAAGATAAAAGGACAAATCAAGAAGAAAAAGGTAATAGTATTGATTGATTTAGGAAGTACCCACAATTTTATTCATTGTAAGGTAGCAAAAGAATTGAATTTCTTCTTATATCCAGCACCAGAGTGTCAAGTGATAGTTGCAAATGGAGGAACAATAAATTTCTCTAGAAAGTGCCATAATATCAAGCTATCGATGGGAGAATATGTATTGACTAGCCCAATGCTTTCCATTCCAATGGGAGGTGCTGATGTTGTACTAGGAGTCCAATGGCTACAATCCTTGGGTACAATAGCTTTTAATTTTCAAGAACTTTTCATGAAATTTTCTGTGGAAGGAAAGGAAGTTGAATTAAGGGGTATTGCAGGGAAACTGGGAAAGATAATCAACTCTAACGGTATGACAAAGCTTCTAAAAAAGGAACAAAGGGGTGTAATTGCACATTTATGTTCGCTAGATGTTTCCACATTGCAATCATCTATTTCTCCAGATCTCGAAAAAGTCTTGGACAATCATTCCAAGGTATTTGAGACTCCCAAAGGTCTCCCACCTATTCGTGATCATGATCATGCTATTCATCTGATTCCAGGAAGTGTTCCTCCAAACATCAGGCCGTATAGATATCCCTATGCCCAAAAGAGTGAAATTGAACGTATGGTTGCAGAAATGCTAGAGGCTAGTATAATTCAACCGAGTCAAAGTTCTTTCTCTGCTCCAGTAGTATTAGTGCACAAGAAGGATGGATCATGGCGCATGTGTCCGGATTATAGGGAGCTCAACAAGCTCACTATTAAAGATAAGTTTCCCATTCCCGTCATTGATGAATTACTGGATGAATTGCATGGATCAATTTACTTCACCAAGTTGGATCTTCGTTCAGGATATCATCAAATCAGAATGAAGACTGAAGACATTCCGAAAACAACATTTAGAACTCATGAGGGTCATTATGAATTTTGGTCATGCCTTTTGGCCTTACCAATGCACCTTCAACATTTCAAGGTTTGATGAATTCCATTTTCAAACCATTCCTTAGAAAATTTGTGTTAGTATTTTTTGATGATATACTAATCTATAGCAAGTCTTGGAAGGATCATGTTGAACATGTTGACAGGGTGCTACAACTATTGGAGGAGAAACAATTATATGCAAAAGGATCCAAATGTTTCTTTGGAGTACAAGAGGTGGAATATCTGGGTCATATTGTATCTCATGAAGGAGTTAAGGTAGACCCTAGCAAAATTAAAGCCATTAAGGAATGGAAAATCCCCACATCCATAAAGCATCTGCGAGGATTTCTCAGGTTGACAGGGTATTATCGCAAGTTTGTTAAGAATTATGGTAGAATAGCAACACCTCTAACAACATTATTGAAGAAAGATGCATTTTCATGGACTCCAGAAGCAACAAAGGCCTTCGAACATCTTAAAGAGGCAATGTGCCAAGCACAAGTCTTAGCTACACCGGACTTCACAAAAAACTTTATTATGGAATGTGATGCTTCAGGAAATGGAATTGGTGCTGTTTTAATGCAAGATGAAAGACCCATTGCTTTTGAAAGTCATCCAATCAAGGGAAAGTTTTTACACAAAGCTATTTATGAGAAGGAAATGTTGGCAATACTCCATGCACTTAAGAAATGGCGACCCTACCTAATGGGAAGACACTTCAAGGTAAAAATGGATCATGATAGCCTTAAATACTTTTTAGAACAAAGATTATCCTCTGAAGAGCAACAAAAGTGGGTCACAAAGATGTTGGGTTATGAATCTGAAATCATCTACAATAAAGGGAAGCAAAATGTGGTGGCAGATGCACTCTCAAAAAAGGATGAGGATGTGGAAGCATTGTTGTGTGCCATTTCTATTATCCAACTAGATTGGATAAACGAAGCAAGGGAGGAATGGAAGAATGACGAAGAAGTGTGGGCACTTATTCGAAAGTTACAACAAGATTCCTGTACGTCTAATACATTTAGCTGGAAAAATGATTCGTTATGGTACAAAGATCGCTTATACCTCTGTAAGAATTCCCAACTAAAACAAAATATTCTTATGGAATTGCACACTTCTCCCTTAGGAGGGCACTTAGGATTTTTAAAAACTTACCACAGGGTTAAGAAGGATTTTTTTTGGGATGGCCTTAAATCAGATATTCAAAAATTTGTGGCGGAATGTTTGGTTTGCCAACAAAATAAAGTTGAAACAATTAAGACACCGGGTCTATTACAACCTTTATCCATTCCAAGCCAACGTTGGGAGGAGGTTTTAATGGATTTTATCACAGGTTTACCCAAGTCTAAGGGAAAGAGTGTCATCATGGTGGTAGTTGACAGACTTACCAAGTATGCACACTTTTGTGCATTATCACATCCATTTAAAGCCAGTACAGTTTCTACTGCATTTATCGAAACAATTCAAAAGCTACATGGAAACCCAAAAATTATTGTAAGTGACAGACATCCCATTTTCACTGGAAATTTTTGGACATAATTATTTTCTTGTCTTGGTACTTGGTTATCTCATAGCTCATCTTATCATCCTCAATCTAATGGGCAAACTGAGATAGTAAACAAATGTTTGGAAGGATATCTTCGTTGCTTTGTATTTGATAAACAGACACAATGGGTCAAATGGTTTCCTCTGGCTGAATGGTGGTATAACACTTCCTTCCATACAACAACAAAAATGACCCCATTTATGGCACTTTTTGGATATCAGCCACCATCCATCACATCATATTTAAGAGAAAATTCTAAGGTTCAAGCAGTGGAACATCACATCGAACATCAACAACAAGTCCTCCAACTCTTAAAGGATAACCTCGTGTTGGCACATAATAGAATGAAACAATAGGCAGATCAACATCGCAGCGAAAGAAGTTTTGATGTAGGTGATTGGGTATTCCTACGACTACAACCATATATGCAAATGTCCCTCAAGCAAGCTAAGAATGATAACAAATTATCACCAAAGTATTATGGTCCGTACAAGGTGTTGCAAAAGATTGGTACTATGGCATACAAATTGGAGCTTCCTGCAGCTTCTCGATTGCACCCAGTTTTCCATGTTTCATGTTTAAAGAAGGTTATAGGCAACAAGCTCCCAGTTCAAACAATATTGTCAGAACTTGACGAGGACGGAAAAATTATATTGGATCCAAAAGCAGTCACGGAAACAATAACTCGATAGCTACGAAATCGATCAATTTCGGAGTATCTTATCAAGTGGAAGAACTTATCTGCTGAAGATTCCACATGGGAGGATGAAAATTTTATACAGAAGCATCCAGAACTACTCAAGCATTGAGGACAACACTTTTTTGAAGGAGAGGGGCATGTTGGGTCCCTATCATACTAGTGATTACCCCATTACTATTGTAGTTGCATCCCTTATTAATATTGTTGTGCCCCTATTATCCCCGTATTGTTATTACTGTGCCCCATAGAATCCCTCTATTGTTATTTTTGTGGCTTTATATTATTATTGTTAGGTCGGATGGGTTATATTGTGACTCCTTAGACTCCTATATATAGAAAGGAGGTTTTGTCATTTGAATCATCCAAGAATTGTTCATTTGTGTAATGTAAAGGAGGTTTCCCCCTCGAAGAGGCTGAATTCTAAGGCATTGATCTCCCTTTTCTATCTTTTTGTGAGCTGGTTTCATAACATTCTCTAATGGTTTGATTTTGTTGTGCATCTCTATTATTTAATCCTCTGCATATATCAGATTCTTCATCTTAGTCTCGATGATGAACCACATTGGTTGGTTTGAAATGTTTCAAAATTGATGGTGTGATTAATCCGGAAGAACAATTTTAAAAAATTATGAATGACAAAAGCTTAAATTCAGAAATATGATATTTGATGAGAAGTCTTATGCAATTAAGTTGTTGAATTCTTCTGGACAATTTTACAATGACCCCTTGAATTTGTTGAAGATAATGGATTAACTATCCCTTTTTCCAGTGTTTCAATTGTGTTGATTTACCAACGAACATTTCCAACTGAAATTGTAGCTTTTTTTGATCAACTTTCTGAAGCAAATGTTAGATCACTAGCTCATTCTTTTACCTCAGTGGGATACTAAAACAATTGAAACCACTAGACATTATGTTGGTGATGTTTCCTCAAGCTGACAAACTTGCAGTTAGAAGCAACATCCCAATATTGCATTGAAGATTCATGTTCACGAGGCTTGTGATTTATAATCCTATGCTGATGCACAAGGATAACTAGAATGGGAAATGATATGTAGGTTGAACTTGATTCCCTTTTCAATAATCACACTTGGGACTTAGTTCCTTGACCAGAAGGGAAGAATCTCATGAAGTGTCAATGAGTATATAAGACCAAATTCACTCTTGAAGGTGTTGTTGAGCATCATAAAGCTTGTTTATTCACAAAAGGGTCTTGACAACATGAAGGTATCGAATACACTAAAACCTTTTCTCTTGTCACAAAGATGAATTCTATTCAATTGATCCTATCCATTTCCACCCTTTTTGCATGGAAAATTCATTAGATGGATGTTAAGAGTGCCTTCCTTTGTGGTGACTTATCTGAAGAAATCTACATTTAGAAACCCCCTATTTTTGTGACATATTCGAATCTTGTCTGTTGACTGAAAAAGTATTTGTATGGTTTGAAGTAGGTCCTCGGGCTTGGTGTGATATGATTGATTGATTATTTCTTAATATTGGGTTCAAACGATGTGAATATGATCACAATATCTATGAATTACATAGTAATGGTGATGCTTTGATTGTTTTTGTATATGTTGTCGAATTCACAATTGTATTGAGAGGAGGGGGTGAATCCATACAAAAAAAATACTTACTTGTTTAAAATTACTCGAGAACAATTTAAACTCCAATCTCATAAGAAAAAACATAAGACACAAGATATATGTGGAAACCATTTAGGGAAAAAACCACAAATATTCTTTTAATTGATTGAACTATGTAGGAAACAACCTACTTTACAATATTTGTAGGCATCAGCCTACATGAGACACCTATCCCCTCTAATTTGCAAGCACCAACTTGAAGGAGACACCAACCTAATTTAATTATTTGTAGACACCAACCTATAGGAGACACTAATCCTTTTAGATCTCCGATCTACAATCTTTTCTTTTCTGGTTCAATATGCTCTTCTCCAATTCTAACAATCACCTCAATTCTCTATGATCCTTAATATTCTCTTTTCTGGTTCACTACACTATTTTGAATTATTCAGTCAACTTATTAAATCACAGATGTATTTAAATTTTGCAGTCACCTCATCAAATCTATGCATTGCATCATGATCTTCCTTAAGATCCAAACATAATTTGTTCACGTTGTTCTTTGACTCTCTTCTTTTATGTCATACATATGCACTATCAATTCTTTCTCACTTCACAGGTGATTAATTCATCACTTCACTTCAACATGATTCTACAATGTAGTTCCTTTGATCATAATTGTCAACTCAACTTTTAAATTTTGATGTTAGCTTTTTTATGCTCATCCAAACTCAATTATTTTTCCCTAGCATATTTTTCTTATATATTTATGGTGTTGTTTTGTATCTAAGTGATATGCGAGCACTTTTATTTTTCTTTAAGCTCCCTTCCATCCAATTGTTCTAACTTATGGTGCATACTTGCCTTATGCTAAACCACATGCCCATACAACATGACCGCCCTTTTTTCATATCGAGATATTGGATATCAACAAGCTCCTATGAGTTTGTAGCACAAACCTTTTGAGGTACTGATATGCTGAGGGATCTAAGCACTTAACATTATACATGAGATCCTCGATACTGGGAGCATAATCAATAGTGGATGTATCATATATTGGTAAAATTGAACTTCCATGTGCTTTGCCAAATTGCTGATGTGGCAATATGTCGAGGGATCTTAGTCCTCAGGAACTACACCTTAGTGCCTCGTGACGAGGGGCTTGAATAAGTGCTACTGCCACATTAGATATCGGATAATATGTGATGCGACACCTTTTTAAAATCCAAATATACAAAGGTTCCGAGGGTGCTTATCAGTCAAGAGCTGCACCTTAGCACTTCCATGACTAAGGGATTAACCATGGGTCGTATATATAAGATATTATATATTCCTATAGGGGTTGCACCTTTCAGTAAAACAATGATATGTTGATATTCCGAGAGGGGTTAGCCCTTGGGTGCTAGTATTTAAGTGCATTGTGACTAGGGGCTGTAACATGGATCCATATGATCTTATATATTGAGAAAATTCGTGATTGTGCACCTTTTTAAAACATACCGAGGTTCTGAGGGGTGATTTGCCAATAAGAGTTAACCCATTGGCTCTCTATGAATATAACCTATGATTAGGGGATAAAGTATATCGAGATATTGGGTAATCCTATGAGCTCATACATTGAGAAATACAAATATATCGAGCATCCAATAAACAAAACCATACTTGATGACAAATTCTTTGTTTGTTAGCTAACGGAGAGCAGACCAAAAAAAATGTTTTAATTTTTTTCGCAAAGGTTTGACCTACTATGTATTCATGCCTCAAACAAAGTTTTTTCCCCTTTCCCCTTCCATGCCCAACGGTCTCCTCTATTGGACATACCAAAGTGTCTCCCCTTTTACTTTGAAATCAATGAAAACACTTTCCAACATATTTTGATGGATTTATTATCTCTAGTAATAACATTGAACACGTTCTACAGTTGAAGAGTTGACTTGGTGACAATCCCAAGATAACCGACCTTGGTATTCAAGTTATACCATTATTTGATGGCCTTTTCCTCAACCAAAATATTTATTGTAATTTTTGAAGTGCTTTAAGATGGATGACTATAAGCCATGTGATACACCTTTTCAATAAGGTGTCAAGTTGACTAAAGAATGTCAAACCCCGAAGGTCGATGCCACTCTTTATTGACAACAGGTCAGTAGCCTCATTTATTTAACTCATAATTGAACTGATATTTATTTTGTTGTTCGTGTGGTTTCCTAGTTTATGCAGGATCCACTAGAAAGTTGCAAAAGGAGTTGTTCATTACAAGAAGGGAACCTCTCTTTTTGTATCAAATATAGTCGATTTTTAGATTCATTAGTCGACTTCAGCGAATCCAATTAAGTGATGGTGATGGCAAAAATTCCACTTCTAGCTATATGTTTTTCCTTAATGTTGGATCCATGATTTGGTCATGGAAGAAAAAACATGTAGTCTCTCTATCAACTACGTAAGCTGAATATTGTGGGGTTGTTAATGCAAGGACATACACTATTTGGATTCGTCAACTCTTGGGAGAGTTTGGTTTTCTTGTTAAGGAATCGACTACTATTTATTGTGACATTCAAATTGCTATTCAGGTTGCTGATAATCGTGTTTCACACAATAAGATGAAGCATGTTGAACTTCGTGCTTATTACTTGAGACAATTGATTCAAGAAAAGGTTTTCACCCTTTTCTTTTATAAGACGAATGATTATATTTTTGATATCTTGATGAAATTATTGGTTGAAGCTATTTTTTTTAAACTATGTGGTATGCTTGGGCTTTAGGAAGATGCAATTATAGCGAGTTGTGTTGTAGATGTAATTTCACCTCCTAAAACACTAGAATGTTGTGCTGAAATGGGGGATTATTGAACCTAAGGTGGTTTTGGTTTCTCACACCTCTAGAGCTTCTAGAAAATGTCATTGGAAGGATCAATTGATAGATTATTGACTACCAAGAGACAATTAATCGAGGGATTGACTACAGTTGAGTGGTAAACCAGTAGAGTAGTCGATCGTATGATCGATTATATGGTTGGGATCGATTGAATGGTTGATACGACTTAGGTAGTTAGCTAGACAATGAAAGATGAGTTGAGTAGAATAATAAACTAGTTGAGAAAGTAGAATGGATTTCACATAAAGGGTTGGAACTACTAATGCTTGTTTATGGACCAAATTTTGGAACCTATAAACAAAGGACCTCATGGGTCAAATTATATATCATATTAGATGAATCATATGTTGTAATATGATGAATCATGTCAATTATGCATTGTGATTCACAATGTGCCATGCTTAAGTTCTGTAACAATGTCTTTAAACACCACGCATCATCTTGGAACATGATTAATTGCTTGCTTGTTTACTTTATAACTTGTTATCTATTCCATAGGTCCATTCCCCAACAAACATCTTGGAAAATGATGGATCACTCAAAGGATTGTGGTACAAAGAAGGGATGCTTGAGTTTAGAAGGTGAGTATGTCTAGGGAGAAGTAACTCAATAATGATGTAAAAACCTTGGCAAATGATGGATCACATGAGGGATTGTGGTGTAGAGAAGGGGATGCTTAAGCATAGAGTGTGAATTTGACATATGGATAGAACCATGATGGTATGTTAGAGGAAAAATTCCTTCTCGTAGTAGCTTTGTAAAGCCAAAACAACTATATAGATAAGTATAGGTTCATGAATGCAAAATTATCTTTTATAATGATTAAATTTGGAGTTGAATTCCTACAAACAAAATAAATGTTGCATGATAATTATTATAACATGTATATTTTCTCAATGGTTAATTAGGAACAATTAAAGAACGAAGGCATGAAGTCAGAGCTTGGAAGGAAATAGAGCTCAAGGCTGAAGAGTTTTGGTCTTACATTTAAATATAATGCACTAAGGACGATGCATAAATAAGATGGAGGGGAATGTAACACCCCAATGATGAACTACTAGATCTATTTTATATATTTTATCAGGTTGGAATGCTAGGTTATGTCGCACCTGTGCACCCATGTGTAAATATATGTTTTGGGGCATGCATGTCTATGTTTACATGTTTCAAGGCTAGAGTGTCAATGTTATTAAGGCAAAAGAGCTTATGTGGAAAAATGCCAACAAAACTAATGTTGTAATATGTAATCACACACATGATAATAAAACACACCAAAATTGTAGATCACTAGATGAAAAGAGCATGGGGGTGCTAGGACTCCACAAGAGGAAAAGCTGAGAGAGTAGAACCATGAGATTGTTCCTAAGCCATTAAGCTAATATAATATTCATAAAGTCACTTTAGCAATATACCTAAAGTCAAAAGGCATGAAATAAGCCTAAGTTATAATGAGATGTTATATCCTAATTCCAAAAAGTAAGTGAACAAATGGTCTATGTGGGTTCCCATGTGGTGGGGCATGTTACTTGGGTGACACTTGGTAGAAAGGCCCCCACAATTTGAATAGCCATTTATACTTGGAGGGGGGGGGGGTGGTACTTCCTTGGTTTTGTGGAAACCCATTGAGTTGTGAGCTCAGATAGCCATTGAACCCTATGACATGTGTAAAATGTTGGGAATTCCTTAGTGGAATTCTTTATCCAGTTCTCCTTACTCATATTGGGTAACGTTGGAGATTGGAGGGTGAATTGATTGGGTAAGATTTCTTAGTGTGAGCTCTGCATGGTTTTTGGAAGACTCCTAAGGGAAGTTAGAACTCTCATAGCTACAATTATTTTAGATTGTTTGAGTCTACTTTGAAGCCTTAGAAGGGTAGTGGCATAACTTGAGATATCGTAGTGGTAGAGAAGGGGTGCCTTTGCCTAGGTTGTGGAAACTGGGGCATATGAGATTGTATTTAGGGAGGTTTTTAGAGTTGTTACCTTGCTTAATACCTATATGGTATGGACTATGTGTCCATAGTTGGCTCTAGGTGATCCTCTTCCTTGGTGGAATCATAACCCTAGCTCAAAGGTGACCTGCTATTAAGTGATTAAGAGTAGTTATGTGTATGGCTATGTGGAACATCTGAGATTCGTAGTTAGCCGATGGAAATTTACAAAGACAAGTGATATATTCCTATATATATGTATTTAATGTTGTGCATTTTATGATGTACACATGCTATTATGGATTACATGAGATTTTGCATGTTTATTGTGCTATTATACCCATAAATATGTCACATTATATATAATTTCATTAGGTATGCATGAGAATAATTTTATTTAGGTACCAAACATACCCAGGTATCCAAATTAGATTTGGGAAGGTGATAAGAGTGATGAAAAAAGTTGGTATCTAAAGAATTAGGTGCTACATTATGGAACCGATGCAAGGTGGGCATAAATATCATGCATAATCAATAGATAGTAGTTTTGCATATACTATTGATAAAAAGTAGAATAAACTATATAGTTTCTTTGATATTACATCATGTTTATGGATGATGATCATCTGTGTATTTAGCTAATGGATGATTGACTTGACTAAAAAATCGATGGGTAATCAATAAGTAGGATTAGTAGGCAATATATTGATTATATGGTCAACATGAAGTTGGCAAGTAGTAAATTCATAGATACGATCAACATGAAGTTGGTGGAAATAGAACTATGTATATGGTCAACAAATGATCCATAGGTAGTTGACAAAGAGTTGACAGGCCAGTGGAATTCCTCAAAAAAGGGGTTAAATCAACCTTTTGGGACAAATTGCAAGGGTAAAATTTGGTATCAAATATAGAGAAACTAAAAATGATGATTTTTGAAGTGCCCTATGCACTCTACATTAGACATAGGGTGCCAAGTATGTTATAGTAGATCAAGAGGGAGTATTTCTTTATGCCATTCAGATGTGCATAGACCATTTATTCTACATCCTTGAATGGTAGTTAGTATGTCACTTTTATTGATTATTTCTCTCATAACACCTAGTTCTATTTTTTAAAGACTAAGGATGAAGTGTTCAACAAGTTAATAAGGCCTTGGTTGAAATTCAAATAGGACGGAAGACTAAATTTCTTTGCTCAGATTATGGAGGAGAGTATATTTCCATGAAGTTTGATTCCTTTTGTAGGAAAGTGGAGATTAATAGGGAGCTGATAATGCCCTAATACTCACAACAAAATGAGGTTGTTGAGAGGAAGAACACGTCTATCACGAAAACTACTAGGCCTCTAATTTATGACATGGATTTTCCCATGTGTTTTTGGATGAGGCTTGTAAAATTATATATATTGAATAGGTTTCCTCATAGGATACTTAAGTACAAGAATCATAGGAGGAATTTATTAGTATGAAACTAGATACATATCCTTTTCATGTGTTTGGTTGTCTGTTAGGTCCCTATAATACTAGTGATGCACCCATTAATATTGTAGTTATATCCCTTATTAATATTGTTGTGCTCCTATTGTCCCCATATTGTTATTACTGTGCCCCATAGAATCCCTCTATTTTAATTTTTGTGCCCTTATATTATTATTGCTAAGTCGGCTTGGTTATATTGTGACCCCTTAGACTCCTATATATAGAAAGGAGGTTTTGTCATTTGAATCATCCAAGAATTGTTAATTTATGTAATTTAAAGGAGGTTTCCCCCTCGAAGAGGCTAAATTCTAAGGCATTGATCTATCCTTTCTATCTTTTTGTAAGCTGGTTTCATAACATTTGGTATCAGAGCTTTGGATTCTAGGGTTTCGCTGCTCCAAATAGGTCATCGTGGTATTTTCTCTATAACATTTTTTCTGCGACGTTTCAGAAGCGAAAAAAAAACCCATTTGAGATGAAATCGCACTAAACCTCGGGTCCGAATTTCAGAGATTTTCTTGCTATATTTGCGGAGATATGATCTGAGGAAGTTGGTATTTTTGCAGAGTCCTGAATTACATTCCAAACATGTGACCTGGGGAAAATCGTCATAATTTTCTCTCTGGGAATCAGATTGAAATTTTGTAGGAAGGTATAGAAAGAGGACAGACTGTAGTTTCTTGTATATATTTTTCAAAGCCAAAGGTTGAAACAGTGGCACATGGCACTTCATACAAGTTCACTCTTCTGGAAAGGTCTATAATCAGGTCATCTTGGGAGATTATGCATAACTCTTCCTTGGAGAATCCAATTTGGATCAGACTGGTGGCATTGGAAAGAGGACATAGAGGGCTACTACAGGTCGCAATTTCAGAACTGGATGATCTGAAATTACAAAGATACATCAGATTCAATATCAAGCTCCTACAAAGTGAAAAAAGCTGTGTAGTTTTTTTTCAATTTTTGCATAAGCTTGGTTTGAAAAATTATTTTGAAGGAATTCAAGGGGCATAGTAAAGCATTATTATTGGTAATTGATGCCCCGAGGAAATAAAATGCAAACACCTATCAAGCAACCTGAAAGATCTAGCATGACTCATGAATAAGAGGAAGAAATGCAACATGATATATCAAAATTATGAGACCAAGTGCAACGAGTGTCACTTGCACAAAAAGTAACAAAATCTAAGATGGATGGTTTAAAGAAAGATGTAGAAGCTAAGATGGATGGTTTAAAGAAAGGTGTAGAAGCTAAGATGGATTGTTTAAAGAAAGGCGTAGAAGCTAAGATGGATGGCATGGAAGCTAAGATGAATGGCATGGACGCTAAAATAGATGGCATGGATGATAAGATGGAAGAATTGAAGATAAATATGAATAAGTTGCTACAAGAAATGGTCACTAATGGTGAAAGGGTAGTAAAGAAAACTCATTTAGGGACCTCATGGGTCCAATGGCTACAATCCTTGGATACAATAGCTTTTAACTTTCAAGAACTTTTCATGAAATTTTATGCGGAAGGAAAGGAAGTTGAATTAAGGGGTATTACAGGGAAACCGGGAAAGATAACAAGCTCTAACGGTATGACAAAGCTTCTAAAAAAGGAACAACGAGGTGTAATAGCACAATTATGTTCGCTAGATGTTTCCACATCGAATTCATCTATTGCTCCAGATCTCCAGAAAGTCTTGGACAACCATTCCAAGGTATTTGAGACTCCCAAAGGTCTCCCACCTATTCGTGATCATGATCATGCTATTCATTTGATTCCAAGAAGTGTTCCTCCAAACATCAGGCCGTACAGATATCCCTATGCCCAAAAGAGTGAAATTGAACGTATGGTTGCAGAAATGCTTGAGGCTGGTATAATTCAACCTAGCCAAAGTTCTTTCTCTGCTCCAGTAGTATTGGTGCACAAGAAGAATGGATCATGGCGCATGTGTTCGGATTATAGGGAGCTCAACAAGCTCACTATTAAAGATAATTTTCCCATTCCTGTCATTGATGAATTATTGGATGAATTTCATGGAACAATTTACTTCACCAAGTTAGATCTTCGTTCAGGATATCATCAAATCAGAATGAAGACTCAAGACATTCCAAAAACAACATTTAGAACTCATGAGGGTCACTATGAGTTTTTGGTCATGCCATTTGGCCTTACCAATGCACCTTCTACATTTCAAGGTTTGATGAATTCCATTTTCGAACCCTTTCTTAGAAAATTTTTGTTAGTATTTTTTGATGATATACTAATCTATAGCAAGTCTTGGAAGGATCATGTTGAACACGTTGACAGGGTGCTACAACTATTGGAGGAGAAACAATTATATGCAAAAAGATCCAAATGTTTCTTTGGAGTACAAGAGGTGGAATATCTTGTATCTCATGAAGGAGTTAAGGTAGACCCTAGCAAAAATAAAGCCATTAAGGAATGGGAAATCCCCACATCCATAAAGCATTTGCAAGGATTTCTCGGGTTGACAAGGTATTATCGCAAGTTTGTTAAGAATTATGGGAAAATAGTAGCACCTCTAACAACATTGTTGAAGAAAGATGCATTTTCATGGACTCCAGAAGCAACAAAGGCCTTCAAAGATCTTAAAGAGGCAATGTGCCAAGCACTGGTCTTAGCTACACTAGACTTCACAAAAACCCTTATTGTGGAATGTGATGCTTCTAGAAATAGAATTGGTGCTGTTTTAATGTAAGATGAAAGACCCATTGCTTTCGAAAGTCGTCCAATCAAGGGAAAGTATTTACAAAAAGCTATTTATGAGAAGGAAATGTTGGCAATACTACATGCACTTAAGAAATGGAGACCCTACCTAATGGGAAGACACTTCAAGGTAAAAACGGATCATGATAGCCTTAAATACTTTTTAGAACAAAGATTATCCTCTGAAGAACAACAAAAATGGGTCACAAAGATGTTGGGTTATGACTTTGAAATCATATACAAAAAAGGGAAGCAAAATGTTGTGGCAGATGCACTCTCAAAAAAGGATGAGGATGTGGAAGCATTGTTGTGCGCCATTTCTATTATCCAACCAGATTGGATAAACGAAGCAAGGGAGGAATGGAAGAATGATGAAGAAGTGTGGGAACTTATTCGAAATACATCTGATACATTTAGCTGGAAAAATGATTCGTTATGGTACAAAGATCGCGTATACCTCTGTAAGAATTCCCAACTCAAACAAAAGATTCTTCTGGAATTGCACGCTTCTCCCTTAGGAGGGCACTCAGGATTTTTAAAAACTTACCACAGGGTTAAGAAGGAATTTTTTTGGGATGGCCTTAAATAAGATATTCAAAAGTTTGTGGCAAAATTTTTGGTATGCCAACAAAATAAAGCCGAAACAATTAAGACACCAAGTCTATTACAACCTTTATCCATTCCAAGCCAACGTTGGGAGGAGGTTTCAATGGATTTTATCACAGGTTTACCCAAGTCTGAGGGAAAGAGTGTCATCATGGTGGTAGTTGACAGACTTACCAAGTATGCACACTTTTGTGCATTATCACATCCATTTAAAGCCAATATAGTTTCTACGGCATTTATGGAAACAATTCAAAAACTACATGGATACCCGAAAATTATTTTAAGTGACAGAGATCCCATTTTTACAAGAAATTTTTGGGCAGAATTATTTTCTTGTCTTGGTACTCAGTTAGCTCGTAGCTCATCTTATCATCCTCAATCTGATGGGCAAACAGAGATAGTAAACAAATGTTTGGAAGTATATCTTCGTTGCTTTGTATTTGATAAACAGACACAATGGGTCAAATGGTTGCCTCTGGCTGAATGGTGGTATAACACTTCTTTCCATACTGCAAAAAAAATGACCCCATTTATGGCACTTTATGGATATCAGCCACCATCCATCACATCATATTTAAGAGAAAATTCTAAGGTTCAAGCAGTGGAACATCACATCGAGCATCAACAACAAGTTCTCCAACTCTTAAAGGATAACCTCGTGTTGGCACAGAATAAAATGTAACAACAGGCAGATCATCATCGCAGTGAAAGAAGTTTTGATGTAGGTGATTGGGTATTCCTACGGCTACAACCATATAAACAAATGTCCCTCAAGCAAGCTAAGAAGGATAACAAATTGTCACCAAAGTATTATGGTCCGTACAAGGTGTTGCAAAAGATTGGTACTATGGCATACAAATTGGAGCTTCCTGCAGCTTCTCGATTGCACCCAGTTTTCCATGTTTCATGTTTAAAGAAGGTTATAGGCGACAAGCTCCCAGTTCAAACAATATTGCCAGAACTTGACGAGGAAGAAAAAATTATATTGGAACCAAAAGTAGTTATAGAAACAAGAACTCGACAACTACGAAATTGGTTCATTTCAGAGTATCTCATCAAGTGGAAGAACTTATCTGCTGAAGATTCCACATGGGAGGATGAGAATTTTATATAGAAGCATCCAGAACTACTCAAGCGTTGAGGACAACAATTTTTTGAAGGAGAGGGGCATGTTAGGTCCCTATAATACTAGTGATTCCCCCATTAATATGGTAGTTGTATCCCTTATTAATATTGTTGTGCCCTTATTGTCCCCATATTTTTATTACTGTGCCCCATAGAATCCCTCTATTGTTATTTTTGTGCCCTTATATTATTATTTTTAGGTCGGCTTGGTTATATTGTGACCCCTTAGACTCCTATATATAGAAAGGAGGTTTTGTCATTTGAATCATCCAAGAATTGTTCATTTATGTAATGTAAAGGAGGTTGCCCCCTCGAAGAGGCTGAATTCTAAGGCATTGATCTATCCTTTCTATCTTTTTGTGAGCTGGTTTCATAACATTGTCCAATTTATATTCATGTGACTAAGGAGAAGAGGACAAAGTTGGAACTATTTAGCATTTAGGGTAGATTTTTTGGATATAGTGATACTTCCAAGGCTTATAACATTTATAATCCCATGAAAAAGGAGGTAGTAGTGAGAATATCTGTGAAGTTTGATGAAGATGTGAGATATTCTAGTTCAAAAAATTCTCCTTCAATGATATAAGGGATCAAAGAGTTTGATGTTCCAAAAAATAATCCCAAGACTCATGATGAGTCAAATTTAAGTGTAGATGAGGTGAGGCTAAGATCACATATGCCCTCACCATATACTCTAGTTCATAGGAGCATTAATATGGCTCTTAGACATTGTAGGAGGCTCCCAAGCATGCAAGAGAACCTATATCTCCTATGAGGGAGAGTATATATCCTAGGAGACATGCTATTCATGTTACATTGAATTCTTCCATTAATTTTATTTCCACTTTTCTTGAAGAGGAGAGTTGTCATTCCTTGATGGAGGGAGATGCTAATATTGATTCTCTGTTTTTAATTGATGGGATTATTGTGGAGTACAAGGACAAGGTTGTTGGATTCTCTGAGATAAAGGGAGATGCTCATGCTATTACTCTTACTTTGGGATTCTCTTGGAACGATGACATTGACCTAGTTCAATGTGTTTCAGTTGCTATAGGATTCAAGGTGCTTAAGATGGATTCTCTTTGTGATAGTGCCAGGTTAATTCCCCTTGATTGTAAATATTTCATATATTTTGATTATAATTAAAAGGCCCGAGAATTGGGACACAGGGTCCAGAGTTTGAGGAAGGAGATTGCTTGGGATTTGAAGGAACCTTGACTGGCTTCATGACATCCACGGAAGGTTGGAAGGTGTGCCTTAAAGGGATTGAATTTTTATAAATTAATTGAATAGGAGAAAATGACAAAAGAGCCATGCCTGCCTTGGATAAATCCACAAGGCAAAGAGGACAAAAAATTAAGGAGGATGGGCTATGCTAACAATTGAGACAACCTGAAGTCAACAAATAGGAAGTGGAAGGAGTTGACACAACTGCATCCCCACTACCACGTGAAGTCAAAACAACTGTGTTTGAGCTGGGGGAAGGCAACGAGAAATGTATGCCCATGCAACCAAAAACAACTGCAACTAAGTGATGGAGGGGAGATCATCACACTTCATGCACTTGGGAGGACAACATTTTTCTAGAAGGGAATTTTTTTATCGTGCAATGAGGAGAGACTATTAAGATACAAAGAACGAAGAATATAGGAGAGAAATACTAAATAAGAACAAGAGAAGAAACTCTAAGGAAGGATAAAAGAGAAATGACTACACTATAGAGGAAGAAAAGCCACAATGAAGGAGGGAAAAGGAGTAGAAAGCTCTGTGTTTCTATCAAAACGCAAGGATCAGAGCCATTATTCAGTTGAGCATTGGGAGGTGGAAGAATAACTCTTAGGTGAGGATAATAGTCATTGGATTCTCTGTAAGATTAGAGGGTGGAGATACTTTTCTCTGGAGTCCATTGAAAACTTGGGTGGAGGCCTATTCCTTAGAATCCGAGAAGGATATTTATTTAGTCCCCTCTGCTTGTTTTATTGGTTTTTATAGTGAGCTCTAGATTTGATCTAGGTGGCTCCAGAAATGCTAAGAATTCAGAAGTGGCTCTGAAAAGGCTAAAAAATTAAAGTTCTCAAGTTTCACCCAAAATAGGACCAGGTCATAGTGCTCATCGTCTTGAGTCCAACGACATAAATGACACTCAAATTTAAGTTTGTATGCTCAAGATATTCACGGTCAAAGTTTTGGTCAAACTAGGCCCACTCGCAGCCACTAACGAGGCAATAATTTGGAATTTACCAGCACACGGATTCTGATCACTGAAACAAGCGAATTTGTCACCTAGTTAATTTTTTCAGTGACCCTTAAAATCCGGCGAACAGTTTTTGACCTTATTGTTTATAGAAAAATAAAAATATATTAATCAGGTGGCGGGCCACCACCCCTACCAACCCCTCCCATGGCTTCACACCATATATATATATGGTTTTTACATTTGGCCAATTCCAAACCATTGACCGCCGATAATCCGGGCTGATAGGATTTGAACCAGCCCGACCAAGCCAGCCGCTCGCCCACAGGTGGCCCCACTGCAAAACACTCTGCCCAACCATTTCAAACCGCTCCACATAAAAACACATGCCACCATATTAAAGTAATAAAAAAAACATAAACATATGTTATATGGGGGAGGCCCGCGGGTTTGACCCCGTGACCTCCACCCTCCAATATAGTAAATCCACCAATTCGCCCAACAACCTTGTTGGGAAATCCAACCTCCAAAACTTATTTAAACTCCAAAAATCTTGTCATTCGACAGAAGGGAAGGAGAATAGTGTGCACAGAACCCAGCCCAGGCGGGCATGATTTTGAGGCAGGAATATTCTTCCAGAGAATATTCCTTCTTTTGCAGAATGTTGAGGAATCTTTAGATTCCCTTGGAGGATGATTTTTTATAGAGGCGAAATGATGTCGAATTTATAGTCATTTTTCTCAGAATTTCGCAAGGAGCACAGTGGTGTGTTTATAAGTTTCATCCGAGTAGTGTATTTTTCACCCATATCCGAGAAGGAATATTTGAGGGAATCTTTGAGATTCCTAAGGGTCCATATTTTGACGATGTTAGAAAGGGGTTGAGTTTATAGTCATTCGACATGATTTCGTGTCACGAATTCAATGGTGCAGTCTATTTCGTTAGTAGAGCTGTGCATTTTCAGGCCATCCCTGGAGGTGGAGGTATATTATGTAGTGATGCCATGTATTTTTTTTTTGATTTGTTGAGATGAGGTTTTTTTTTTGAGATCATTGTTACCATTATGTTGAAGAATACTTGTATGCCACATCATGTGAGAATTTATTATCTTGTCATGCTGAAGGAGGGCCCATATGAGTGAGAGTTCCTATAGGAGAATGCCTCGTGGAGAGACATACCACTCTAGTTGAGGGAGTTTATCGTTGTAATGACAAAGAATGTATCATGTACTCATCATCATCTTGCAACATTTAATGAAGCTGCCTCCCCACTCTTGACATCGAGCACAGAGACGTAACCCACACTAGGTGAACTCCGTTATCAATGTGTTTGTGTTCTTTGATTTGATGGCTGCCATTATGTTTCCTCTTCCCTAAAACATGCACATGTGGTTATTCATACTCTTTCACATGCAATGCTTCTAACATCACAAAAGTAAAAGATCTTGGTTAATTCCAGTAACTGAAGAGATCCAGGATCAAGCCTCCCTTGTTGATTTGAGGGCGGAGGCATAAGCCTTTGGATTCCTTTTCTAATTTGAGTATGGTGTTATAAGCCTATAGATTCCCTTTCTGATGTGAGTGTGGAGGTATAAGCCTCTTGAATCCCTTGCTGATGTAAGGGTGGAGGTATAAGCCTATGGATTCACCTGTTGATTTGAGGGTTGAGGTATAAACCTCTAGATTCTCTTATTGATTTGAGGGTGGAGATATAAGCCTATGGATTCCCTTGCTGATTGGAGGATGGAGGTATGAGCCTTTGGATTCCCTTGCTAGTTTGAGGGTGGAGGGATAAGCCTATGAATTGCCTTACTGATTGGAGGGTGGAGGTATAAGCCTTTGGACGCCCTTGTTGAATTGAGGGTGGAGGTATACACATCCATATTCCCTTGGTGATTTGAGGGTGGAGGTATAAGCCTCTCGATCCCCTTATGGAATTTAGGGTGTAGGTATAAGCCTCTGGATTCCCTTGTTTTGAAGAGGATGGAGGTGGGAGACCTATGGACTCCCTTGATAGGTTGGTAGGTGGAAGAAGAAACCTATGGATTCCATTGTTTCAACTTGTAATGTTAGAGATACGATTCTCATTGAAGTATTTGAAGGGTGGAGGTAGTCGACCTCTAGGTTCCCTGTGAGATATTGATTGCATGAGTAGCTGGTGGGTGGAGGTGTATGGTCCTCTGGATTCCGTGTTTCAGCTGGCACAACGCATCCTCAAGCTCTGGAATTTGGCTCAAGGGTGACTAATGCAAGAAAGGTTTGGCTACAGTGTGTCTAAGGTTGGATGGATAGTTGAAGTCCCAATCTCAGTTGTTGAGCACATTTTCTAATGTAAGTGCATACTCAAACCTTGTACCTTAAATGTTAAGCATATGTATGATGTGCTGGCTTAAAGCCTGTATTGGTATTAATTCAATGTGCTGGTCTAATGTTTGTATTATAATAGGGAATGTGATTTCCTTCATGCATGAGGAATGTGTAGTCCTATGTGATATGTTGAGACATTTGTATAATTATTATCATGGTATGAGGGATTTTGGGATCCTTGGGAACTTTGATATACTCTTGGTTAACTGCATGATTTCCAATGTCTATTAAGGACTCAATTATTCTACTATGGTGTGTTTGACACTCCTTGATCTGATTACTATATCTAACTAAGGATCTCTATGTTTGAGCATTACAAAGGCTCGCTGTTAAGGGTCTGTCTATAGTCTATTATGTTTTAACATGGATCCTTTTATATGCAACTGAATGTTTCTTTCTTTACTTTATGATTAATGAATGAGATAATGCATTATGCGTGGAAATGTCGAGGCACGATGGAGTTGTTTAAAACTTAATTTTAAATAGGTTTGGTGTTGCTATTGCTAGAATTACAAAGTACCATAACCATGGATTTGGCTTGACCATGATGCTTGTGTGAAAATCCAACTTACATCATCTTGTCTGGCCCAATGGGTTTAAGTATGAATAAATGGACAAATCTCTATCAGGTTCCGTTTTATGCAGTTAAATATTGGCTACAGTGCCTTGTTTTAGTACTATAAAGTTCATGAAGGATAATGTTTTAAATACATACATACATACATACATACATACATACATATACATATATATATATATATATATATATATATATATATATATATATATATATATATATATATATAATTGAAGGTTGGACCAAAGAACTTATAAGCTCAAGGGATATCACATAATGCTAATTATATGTGTTACAGAAATATGCACACACACACACACACATAATGGGAAAGGGTGAGCTTTGTCAAAATATCAAGAGGGATGGTGATATATATATATATTCAAAGCTAGGGAGGGATAGATCTAAGAGCTTTACCACCATATATACATACTAGCATGGAAAATGAGTAGCGATTGAGCTTAAGGAATTAAGGGATTTGGCCTTCGAATAGTATAGGCCCATGTGCATGGGCGTTGTAACCAAGCATCAAGGGAATCAAAGCCCAAACCATATACACATAAACATATGCCATGGGGGCTGGAAGTACATTGCCTAGAGAAGTAAGTAGAATCGAGCTTTATGCGCCATGTGAATAGGCACTATATTGAAGTGCTGCCAGCAAGGGTTGAAGTTCAATGGTTGGAGGCTAAAAGGTAGACACCCTGTCAGGTCATATGGCCAGAAGCCATGACCAAGGGTGCACAGGAGGGGAAGATCAAAGCTGTTTGATTTTGTTGAACATTTACCATTGTCCACGTGTCCCAGAAGTATTTCCTTAGATATTTCGAGGGGAGTGGCAGGGTGGGGTCGATGGTTAGGTGTTCGATGCAATCGACGAAGAGGACCCCAAGTTAAATTATAATTTGGAAATGAGTTTTATCATGAAATTGAAGACTGATGCGATCGATGGCCATCATGGTAGGTGACATGGTGTCCTGGGAGGCACACGTGTCACATGGAATTAGGGTTTTTGTGGGGTCAAATGGCCTAAAACCGAGTGACACATGGCATCCCTTGGGGGGGGAGCCATATGGGAGGTGTGACGTTGCCCAAACGATAAGAGTTATTGACGTCATCGCATTGCCATGACCCCAATGATTTCTCGTAAGCTAGGTACAATGCTGTCTAGATTTTATTCCTGGGTTGAGATGGCCGAGGTGGGACCCACATGCACAAGTGCAAGGAAGTGTAACCTATGCAATTGGTTGAAGTAGAGTTGATGTGTGGAATGGTCAGTTGGAATTCATGTCACCTCGATAGTAAGGATGGGTGATGTCATCCCAATGGATTTGAATGGAGGCATATTCTCGAGGTGATGTGGCGCTGAGGGGTCCACTTAGAGGGAAGTCACATAAGGAGAAGGTCCATGGAGGTGACAAGACCTCATGCAATTGGTTTGACCTAGTGACATGATATGGCATTCCATGTAACCCCAACCATTTTTCCTCAGAAGTTTCAATGAGGGACTGTAAGGGATATCACTAGGATTTTAATTTCGGGCTAATGTGGCCATGGAGGGGCCCACACACTTATTATAAATGGCCATTAATCCTTAGTATGTATTTGATCATTGCTTAAAGAGAATCGTTGCACATGTGCCATGGTATGAATGGGTTGGTAGCTGGGGTAGTGCTTCCATGTGGCAGTGAGGTGGATGACCGTGGTAGCCACGTGGTAGGTCAGATGACGTGGCAAGGCTTGATAGGAAAAAAAATAATCAACCATATATTTTGATCCAAGGGTCAGATTGAAGAAAATTTTATAGTGTTGGAAAGGTCTTGATGAGACAAAAGCAACAAAGTTATTTGTTTTAAGTTTTGAGGAAGTAAAAAAGGATCGAAAAATTTAGGCCCAATTTCTATAACTAGACATTGGAGGTTGGGTCATTAGAGTAACTTCCTCCATATAACCTTAGTAGGGGCTAGGGATAGTAGGGGTGTGTTACAAAGTGGCATCAGAGCTTCCAGGTTTGACACTTGGACTGGATGGGCTCTATTGTAGATGAAAGGAAGATAAGGTTCAACTCAGGACCTTAAGAGATCAGATAAGGCTATAATGCATATGATATGTGTCAAACTTGATTATCATATGGATTGATTGTGTGCGTTGTTTCGTGTGTATTAATTGTGATGTACATATGCATGTAACATGGTAGTAATGATTGGATATGATTTATTGATACTAATGTACTAATTGAGGTGTAATGTTGCAACTAATTTTACATCAACATATTTCCAACAACAAGCTAAGAACAAAGTTACCAACTTAATTAGAAATGTAACCTCAAAATGAGAATTATAGCCCACAAAACCCTTATTTTTGTGGGAAAAAACATGGAAGCATCATAAAAATGAAAAGCGTTGATGCTACATCAATTTATTTATTTATTTTTCATGGTAAAAGTCCAAGTTTTTTTCAACCGTGGCATTAAAAATATAAAATTTTGTGCAATAAACATGAAGAAAGACCCGAAAACTGAAAAGTGTTGATGTTGCATCAATTGCTGCATCAACGCATTTTTTGTGTGTGTGTTGAAATTCCATTTTTTTAACAATGGTGTTAAAAACTATTTTTTTGTGCAATAAACATGAAAAAACCATGAAATCTAAAAGTTTGATGCAACAACAACATGTTTTTTAGTTAAAACTCCAATATTTTTTAGCAATGACATTAAAAATAAAATATTATGACTCTGAAAAGGCTTAAAATTCCAATCGTTTTCAATGATAGTGTTAACGATAAAATAATATGACTCCAAAAAACATAAAAATTTCAACAATTTTGACCATGGTGTTAAATATAAAATATCACGAAGAAAATATTAAAATTTCGACATTTTTCACTCATGGAATTAAAACAAAATATAATGACTGTAACAAACCTTAATTTTCATCATATTCCAAAGACCAAATATGATGACTAAAAACAACCTTAAAAATGAATTCCTAAAACAAATTATCATTATATCAAGAGTAATTTTGTCTTTTAAATGCTAAAAGCATAACTCGTTTAAAATCTTAGCTCAAGACAACTTGAGACATTGCAACAAAACTTAAAAATCAACCATCAAATTGAATCTTAGCTCAAGAAAACTTGAGACATTGCAACAAAACTTAAATCCACCATCAAATTGACACACAGTAGGGGTAGATTTGACCCATTGCAATGAGAACTTAAAAATCAACCATCTAATTGACTTGGAGGTGTACTGGATCCATTTTAATGAAAACTTAAAAATCAACTATCAAATTAACATATAATAGGATGGGGTTGCTAGTCAAACATAAACACAAACCCCCTAGCCCCCCAAAAGGGTAAAAACGTTAATAATAGATAAATAAATAAGAATTTAAAAAGAAAACAAAACAAAAATTAAAACGAAGCAATAAAAAATAAAAAATAAAAAAATAGTAAAAATAAAAATTTAAAGATTAAAACAATTTAAAAAAAATACAAAAAAATTAAAGAAAGGGAAAAGAAAATCAAACATTAAAAAATTGTAAAAAAACAAAGGAAAAGCCCCCCCCCCAAAGTAAGAAAACGAACATATTTTTTTAAAAATAAACTAAAAATAACCTATGAAGAGAAAACAATTAAACATACTAACAATTTTTTTAGTTGTTAAAAAATGAATAAATAAATTAAAAAAACAAACATATTTTAATAGATAAAGTAAAAATAAAGCCTAATTTAAAAATTAAAAATACAATTTTAACAAATACAAATAAAAAACAAAATAAATAGTTAACAAAACAATGTATATATAAAATTTGATATGAAATTGTGTGGTTCATCCTCAAGACAGAGATATAAAATATGATCAAGAGCAGAGAGATATAGGGAGAAGAGACGTTAGGTTAGTTGAATGTTAAGAGGTCACATATGATTTTTTTTGTAAGGGGATAAGTAGGAATCAAACATTCTTTAAATTATTATTATTATTTTTAATTTTTTGTTTTTATAATATTTTTTTGATTTTTTTTTTGGTTTTTGTTTGTTTGTGTTTTTTTTAATTGTATTTATTTTATTTTCAATTTTGTTTTGTATTAAGTTATTCTTTATTTTATAATAATGTTTTAATTTTTTTTAACGTTTTGTTTTGTTTTTTTGACATTTTTCTACACAGTGGGAAAACCTATCATAACTCAGTTGTCAAACCATCAGTGAGGACAACCATCTTTGGTTTCTAACCGCGAATACAGGATGACTCATCTTCATTATTCAAGGAAAACCACACCACTTGGAATAACCCGTTGGTGGTCCGTAAGGGGGCATGCTTTCACTCCTGCCAGATGCCTCTAGATCTTGGGCCATTAACCTGTTTCCTTATGTCCAAGGAAGACGAGCTCTTAGCCAAGCAGAAGCAGTTTTTTGATATATCTTTTAAATTTTTGTAATTATTTAAATTCTTTTGGTTTTTAATTTTTAATATTTTTTTTTTTGCTTTTGTTTTTTTTTCTTAAATTTTGATTTTAACTTAGTTTATAATGTTTAAATTTTTTTTGGGCTAAAATTTTTTTGTTCGTTTTTTTTATTTATTTAATTAAATTTTGTTTTCCTTTTTGAGTTATTTTGACTTTTTTTAATTAAAGTTGTTTTTATTTTTTTTAAACAATTTTTTTTTGGTTATTTCTACCTAAAATGTGAATTATTATTTTTGGTAAAGAAAACTTCAAATCTTATAATCTTGGACATAAAATTCTTAAAAAACTCATAAAATTTTCTATTTTTAACTTCTTTTTTTTTTGTTCGGTTTTTTCCAAAAAAAATATTGTATTTGACATGTCCTTTTTAATGAAAAGGTCAAAAGATGTGCATTTTTTTTAATTGTATCTATATGAAAAATATATATTTTTTGTCCAATGTTTAAAATTATTATTTTTTAGTGACAATTATTTTGTATATTGAAGTATTAATTAAGGACACACACATATATAAAATCCTAAATTCAAAATATTGATTTTTATTTATTTATTTAACTATGCAAAAAAATTGGAAATTTTATTACAAAAACACATTGCAAAGAAAAACAAAAAACACAAACTTGGAAAACACTTTAAAGACAAACATATTAGGAGGAAAAAAAAGATGACAACTTGAAAAATGGTTAAATAACAAACATTTCAAAAAAATGCGCATACTTAAAACATAAGAAAATTTAAAGTGTCAAAAACATGCCAAAAAAAAGGTTGATGCTATATCAACACTTTTCAAAATCAACATGAAAATCACCTACATTTAAAAAAATTGTCCATACTTAACACCTAAGAAAATTTAAAGTGTCAAAAATATGTCCTCCCAAAAAAAGATCGATGTTGCATCAACACTTTTCAAAATTGGCACAAAAATCTCTAACATTTAGAAAAATGTCTATACTTAATACATGAGAAAACTTAAAGTGTTAAAAATATGCTTCTAAATAAAAAAGGTTTATCCTACATCAACATTTTTCAAAATTGGCATGAAAATGATGATTTGATGCTGCCTCTAAAAAAAGAGAACTCGGTACAATTCTCGTTAAGTTGGTAACTTTGTTCAAGGTGATAATCCTTATTATGCAGTTGATTTTCTTTTAAATCTAACAGTTATGTGTGTGTATGACAACAAATAAAAGATACTAAGGTTCATGGGAGACGAGGACAAGAATGGTGCAATGTAGCTCTGATCAATTAGAACATGGATATGAAGAAGAAAGAACAGTTGAAGAGGAAATATTGGTTTAAAACCAAGGGGAGACAGACTCTCTTGTTTGGATGGATACATTGAAGAGATTAAGAGCTAAAATAATGGGTTGTAATGCTGATAACGAACAACTTGTTGAGGTGCAAGAAAGGCTTGTCAAAGCACATGAAAGTCAAGCATAAGTGAATGGTGTCATATTGCAGAGCCTCTCAAACTTGCAAAGGCAAGAGCATCATGAATTGGGAGCTAATCATAGAAAAAGGCAAAGCCCTTTGGGACAAGAAGAAATAATTAATGGGGCAGATGGCAGTGGATCTAAGAAAAGGCACAAATTTTCAAGTGAAGACACTGTGAAAGAAGGCACTCTGTTGGATATTCCTTAAAGGAGGGAAATCACCCTTGAGAAACATTATGAAAATACTCCCAAAGTACCACAATACCATCATCATCAACAACACCATGAAGAAAGGAGGGAAACATACTATATGCTAGAAGAGTTTAGGAAGGCCAAGCCTCCTACATTGATTCTGAAGTGAAGAAATCAGAAGATACTGAGGCATGGCTATTTGGGATGAAGAAGTTCTTCAGGATTCATAGCCCTTCAATGAACATGAAAGAAAGGATAGACACCTTCAGCTTGAAAGGTAAGGATGGCATCTGGTGGGAAGATTTAAGGAATATAAAATGCATAAAAGAAGAAGAGCTATCATGGAAATAATTTGAGGAATATTTTAGGAACAAGTATCTATCTGAGAAATACTTTGACAAAAAGGCTAAGGATTTCTATGACCTCATATTGGTACCAATGTTAGATAAGGAGTATACCACCGAATTCTTAGAGTTGCTAACGTATCTACCCTACCTTAAGGAAGAAAAAGCAAATATTCAGAGGTATATTAATGGACTACGTCAATCCTTCAAGGATAGAATTGAGTTTGATGAGCCTAAGACATTAGAGGATGAAATTTGGAAACTGAAGCAAAATTATTAATAGTCAAAGCACATGCTAGAATTCAAGAGGGATTGGACGCTGAAAGGAAGCCTAAAATATAAAGAAAGGGGCATAAGAAAGGATGGAAATCCCAACGTAGTCAAGAGAGAAAATATAAATTCAACTAGTCAAGGTAGACCTAAACAGAGAGGAAACACAATTGATAGAGGTTGTGCTAATCAACCTGTGTTAGGATAGGAAAAGGGAAATACAAGGGAGCCATTGGAGTGCTGTACTTGTGGAGGAAATCACTGCAAAGTAGATTGTCCACAATAGAAGGGTGTTGGGCCATACCTTTACAATGCTCAAGAATCTGAGGTAGTGGGAGATATGGCTCATAGTTTTACCATAATATATGCAACAGTGGACAACATGAAGATTGACCACGAGGTTTTCATAATCGAAATGGAAGGTAAGCTATACAATCATGTCATTTCTAATTTAATTTATCCTTGATCAAATTTCAATTTTATTAGCCTAGTACGTGCTGAGCAGTGTCAATTGGATAAGGAGGCACATGTATAATCATGGATGGTTCAATTGGAAATAGGGACAAGGAGAAGAGTTAAATATTGGGTGAGAGATTTCCCAACTGAATTGATTGGCATGCCAACCATTGAAAATATTAATGTGCTCCCGCTAGGAGCATATAACACACTGTTGGGTATGGACTAGATGTACATGCATCACACCAAGGAAAATTTATTTGGAAAGAAAATCAAGTGCTTAGATGAGTGTGGGGAAATAAGGATATTACAGGGAAAGCGAAATCCCATATCAATAAGATTAGTTACAACCACGCAAGTCAAGAGAAGCTTCAAGAAGAGATGCACCCTATTTTCTATGCAAATTTCCAACAATTCTAAAGCTAACAATAACATTGGGGAGAGAGACACTAAAGTCCTATTAAAATATCCCATTTTTAAACAATTCCAAGATATATTTCCTGAAGAAATACTTGGATTTCCTCCTCATAGAGAGTGGATTTTTCTATTGAATCAATTCTAGGAGTAGCTCCAACATCCAAGGCTCCACATGGAATGAGAAATCCAAAATTAGTTGAGTTGAAGCTACAACTCAAGGATATGATGGAGAAGGGATACATAAGTCCAAGTGTGTCTCCACGGGGAGCACCAATTCTATTCGTGAAGAAGAAGGATGGCACACTCAGGCTAGCATTGACTATAGACAACTAAATAATGTGACCATTAAGAACAAGTATCCCTTGCCACAAATTGATGATCTATTCATTCAATTAATGGGAATAACAATTTTCTCCAAGATTGATATGAGATCATGCTATCATTAGGTGCACATTAAGGATGAGGATATCCATAAAATGACCTTTAGAATAAGGCATGGACATTATGATTTTGTGGTAGTTCTCGTTGGGCTTACCAATGTTCCTACAACTTTTATGTGCCTTATGAATAATGTGTTGCACCCTTACTTGGATAAATTTGTAGTAGTTTTTTATGACATTTTGGTATATTTAAAGACTAAGGAAGAACATGAAGAACATTTGGCTGTAGTACTACAATCTCTAAGAGAAAATGAGATTTATGAAAAACATAGTAAATGTGATTTCTTTCAATCACAGATCCATTATTTGGGGCACATTGTCTCAAAATTGGGAGTAGCAGTTGATCCAAAGAAGGTTAAGGCTACCATGGAATGATCAACACCTAAGAATTTTCTTGAAATTAGGTCCTTTGTGGGGATGACAGTCTCTACATGAGGTTAATTAAGAACTTCTCTAAGATTAGCTATCCAATCACTGCATTGCAAAAGAAGGAAAATAAGTTTGAATGGACATCTGATTGTGATGCAAGCTTTGATCAACTAGAACAATTGTTAACTAATGCCCCAATGTGAAGAATAATAGATTCAAAGAAGGATTTCGTTGTATGCACAGATGCCTATAAGGATGGACTTGGTGGAGTCTTGATGCAGGAAGGCCAAGTGGTTTGTTACGAGTCTAAAAAATTATATGAATATGAGAAAAAACCATGTAACTCATGACTTGGATTTGGCTGCTGATGAGCCCCAAATTTGGTAACATTTTGGGCTCATTTGGCCTAACTACCTTTGATCAATCCTTCATTTTTCGTAACTTCTGCATCATTTTTTAGTATGTTTATGTCATTTGTACGAATAAGGGTAGTCACTATTCCTAGTTGGCTAACACGTGCTCATTTCAGGATTTTTGACACGTGGAGCAAAACCAAACAGACAAGGGCTAGGAGACAACCAAGCTTGGGTTGAGGATTCGTAGGGGGGGTTGTCTATGGCATTAAATAGCCTCCCTCGGGATCTTCACCCCCAACTCCGAGCTCCGAAGGCTACCAAAACCGGATCTAGAAGGCAGCCAAACAAATTTTGTGGAAGCAGCTGTTCACTCCCAGTTTGGTCAGCCAAGTCCCATGGATTTAGGAGGCCAGCTTGGGCCTCGTGGTGTATAAATGATAAGGCTTCAGCCTTCGAAGAGGACTTTTGGAAAAACTTTTGCACATTCTGCACTACAAGCTGCCAACTCTGTTTGTTCTTTTGTAGCCATTATTGGCATGACTCTTGACTTATGATTATTATTTTTTAATGGGAAGCAGTCAGATTTGATCTCAGCTCTGAGTTTCTAGAGGAGCCATAGCTCTCGGGCTTGGGCCCAACCTGAGAGCCTAGGGCCTCCTCCTTTGTATTGATATCTTTCCTTTCAGCATTATGATTTCCCTTGTATGCATTTGAAACGCAGTTTGTTGAGGTAGATTTCGTTGTGTGGTTAAGTAGGTCATTGTTGAAAAATAGAGTTGCTTCAGATATCTAGAATAAAGTAATGAGATAAGAATTGATAAGAGCTCCAAAAAAGGGTTGCCTGCACTCTCATTTTCACCTCTTCCTAGGGGTTGGAATTGCTGACAGTGCTGCCCAACAAAAACACTAGGTTGCTTACCCATGCAATCTTTGGTGCAATGTTTTCATTTGTAGGAGTTAGTCATGCGTTCAGATATTTTGGAATGTTTCTTTACTTAAGTGCTGTACATGGTTCTCTTTCGGAATAAAGCTGCTGTTTATTGGTTTCATTAACAGTTAGGATAGATTAGTTAATATTTTGATTGTGTGCAGGACGTGGTTGATTTGGTTAAGTATACACTGTGTGGTGCATCTCCATCACTCTCTCATCCATCTAAGCTTCGTCCAGGCCAACTGCTCCATCTCCAAGTTAGATCCCTCATCTCACAACTACTCTTTTGCCCACGTCACCCTACCTTCTTGCCCTTTCGTTGCCTCAGCCCTCTTTAAGACAAGCTAGCTCTCCACACCCTCTTATCACTTCATCCCTCTGTCACTAAGTCATTTCAGACCCCTATCCTACCTCCCTATCCATTCATGCATCCTCTTTCACTCACCCATCACCCAAAATCCAATCGTAGAACATCCTGTAGAAATTTCTGAACATCCTGTAGAAATTCTGAAACATCCTGTAGAACCCCTGCAGACTTCCTGTAGAAGCTCACAAATGAGGTTTCTTGATAGCCAAACTTTGTGAAACTCTCTGGAAGGGTGTTAGGGACTCCTTAGACCCCCTCTGAACCTTCCCAACCTTTTCCAAGCCTTTCTCCTCCTCGATCCATCCCTACACAGTAAAAAGCCAGTTAAAAGCACGCGCATGATAATTCAAAAACTTATTCAAAAATACAAAAAGATGTGTTCTTCAGATAGAGATAGCATAGGCATGAGCATTTTACCTTTGTAGAAGTAATGGCATCTTTTTCAATAGTTTGCATCCTTTCCTTTGCACTAGTAGGGTTGGTTGGTAGAATTAGGGTTTGCTAGGGTTTGCGTTACTTCTTGGCTTCTAGTTTCTTTCCGCAAGTAGATTAGCTTCCTTCGAGTTAGCTTTCATCCATCAGTTAAAAAGCTTCTTCTAAGAGCTCATAGAAGTTGGCTTAAGCCCCTAGCGGACTTGTGCCAACTGACCAAGTGACAGCTGCGGCAAGAGCTAGTACTTGTGCATACAACACCGTCGCTTCCAAGTTTGTTACGAACTACCGGGTTGATAAAATTAAGGAAGGGAGTTCTAGGAGTTGTAGCATTATTGCTACAATACTGGAGCCCACCATCTTTTTGGCGCCGTTGCCGGGGAAGCGTCAGAGTATTGGTGATTGTTGCTTTTCTTCTATTTTCCTACTCTCGCCTTCTGCTAAGTAGTTTATTTCATTTCCATTCTGCAATTTCATTTCCGCAAAAGTAGCGTAGACATTTCCTACTTTCACAGATTAGCATTTCAATTCCGCAATTTCATTTCTGCAAGCGTAGATTAGCATTTCAATTCTGCAAGCGTAGCCTAGCATTTCATTCCTGCAATTTCATTTGAGCAAAATAGATTAGTCCTTTCGTGCTTTCATTTCAATTCCACATTTCCATTTCAGCAAGATAGTTAGTTGCAGTTCAATCTATTTTAGTTTTGCAGGTACCAGAAAAAACAAAAGCAATCAAAAGTCTTTCCATTTCATGCCTCGTAGAAATTGAGATAAAACAGGCAAATTCTTACCCAACACCCCCACCACTTCACTGAGTCACCCTTCTCTCTTCTTTGGTGACAGTGATCCAGAAGAACCTATAGGCGAGCCTCCTGAGATATACGAAGATCCTATAACAGAATAAGAGTTAGAGAACACTCCATCTGAAGCCATGGCTGACAATAGAAGAGAAGATGAGAGAATAGAAGGTGCCTTTCCCATCCGAGAGACCAATGGAGACATGAAAATGAAAAACATAAGCCCCTTTGCTTTACCTCACTTCCATGGACTGACTACTGAAGACCCTGATACCTTCCTGTTTGAGTTTGCTGTCCTTTGTCGAACCTATGACTATACCGAAGATGAGCAAAAACTGAAACTCTTTCCCTCTACCCTCAAGGATGCAGCATTACGCTGGTTCATGGGTTTACCTGGGAACAGTATCACCACTTGGGCTCAGATGCAGCAAGCTTTCAATACCAAATACTGGGACTACTGTAGGTCCAAGGAAGCCAAGGGAGAAATCTTTCGGATGACCATGGGAAATGATGAGTCTTTAGAAGATTACGAGGAAAGGTTCCAACTTAGCTATAAACGGGCCAGGTGCACACTTGACCCTGAATCTCTCAAGTTGGTCCTGCTCCGAGGAGTCCCTGAAGACCTTTTAGATACCCTTCACATGCTAGCTGGAGGAGATATTTACCAACTACCTTATGAGGATATAAAGACTGTGTTTAGAAACCACTCTAGGGCAGCCCGGAAAAGAGGTAGAGGAAACCCCCTAGCTAGTATTCCTTTCTCCAAACATGAGTTTACAAATCAGTTAGAGGACCTCAAGAGTGAGGTGAGACAGACCATTGCCATGCAACTTGATACATTCCGAATCCAGCAGAAGAAAGAGGAAGCTGAGAGGGCTTTGGCTATCTTCTGCCCTAGGTGTACAAGGAAGCACCCTAAGAACGAGTGCCCATTACATTCGGTAGAGGTATGCTTCGTTTGTGAGGAGGACCACCCCACAAACCAATGCCCAACCTTACCTGGGCTTAAAGCCATGTACCAAGGAACGGAGGCGCCCACTGAACCTCTCTACTTCCTCAACCAAAGGAGGCCACATGGACCTAGACCTTACCAACAGGGGATGCAAGGGACATCCCAAGCTTATTATAGCCCCAACCAATCTGCTCCTATGCCTTCCTGGGGTCCCCCTGCTCATCCTTCCTGGTCTGTGCCTCCTCCATGGTCTTACCCACCTCAATACCATACTCAACCCACTACTCATTCATTTCACTCACATGTCCAGCCGCAGCCTCAGTGGAATGCACCTCAACCGGGGTGGAGGCCCCAGTACAACACCCCTCCCACCATTTTGCCTCCACCACCAGCTCAACCACAACCATTACCTCCTGCTCCTCTAAGACAACCCCAAATGCCTGCTCAACCGAACCCGAACCCCAACAACCGACAGGCCCAACAGGTATATACTGGGGAAACATCATGCCCTACCTATGCTGTGGAGATCCAGGAGATCAACCTGCGATCTGGAAAGACTCTTCCGGATCGCCAACCTCCTCCCCAGAGGACGAGGAAGATAAACAGGAAAGTGAACCAAAAGCCATTCCACCCTTTCCTGAGAGACTAACAACAACCACACAACCCAACCCAGAGGAGGATGAGCTTCTGGGAGAACTCAAACAGTTGTGTGTGAAAATACCCCTTCTCTAGGCCATCAAAGATGTACCGATATACAACAAACTGGTTAAGGAAAAGTGTTTCAGACACCCAGGTAGGCGAAAAAGAGATGCCTCAACCATCAATGACATAGGACAACTGTCTGATCTTATGTTGGGGCAAGTAATCTGCCCAAAGTATTTGGATCCTGGGAGTCCTGTAGTTGATTTCCACATCAATGGCACCATCATACCCCACACTTTGATTGATTTAGGGGTTGCCATTAATGTGATGACCAGAGATACCATGCTCAAACTCAACCTTCAGGGTTCCTTAAGAGAGACCTCGACAGTCATGCAGCTAGCAGATCGCTCCACCGTGACTCCCGAAGGGATTTTGGAGGATGTCTTGGTCTCTGTTGACTCTTGGGAGTACCCTGCAGACTTCTTGGTTCTTCAACCAAAGGCAAAGCTTACTGGATACCCCCTTATTTTGGGAAGGCCTTGGTTAGCCACTGCGGATGCTTACATAAGCTGCCGTGCAGGAAACATGACCATCAAAAATGGTCCTATGTCCAAGCAGCTAGTCCTATACCCTCCTGCCCAACCCATATTAGAGCATGACTTACCACTTTGGTTGGAAGGAGAAGAGGATGAGGTGTACTCTGCACCCTTGTGCACCCTAGAAACCACCAGGGGAGGTCCTCAAACCGAGGATGATTTGATTGAGACCTTGATTCAGAATCCACCTCCCAGTGCATTGTCCTTAGAGAAATTGGTGGAGGATACCCAAGCCAGCACCTTAGTGGACCTTTGTGTGACCAATCCAATCACTCCCAGAGTAAAAAATGTGGAGTTTGGCCCCAAGAGAACGTTAAAGATCAGCTCCTCCCTATCTCCTTCCCAGGAAAAGGAGCTGTGTAGTCTGTTGGCCAGTCATCTAGATGCTTTTGCTTGGAGCTATAAGGAGATGAAAGGAGTCCATCCTTCGGTGTGTACCCATCACATCTACATCAAAGAATATTGTAAACCGGTCAGGCAACCTCAAAGGAGAATGAATCCAGCCCTTAAGGACATTGTCAAAGAAGAATTGCAAAAACTGTTGGATGCAGGATTCATCTACCCCATCTCGGATAGCGAGTGGGTGTCCCCTCTGGTGTTGGTTCCCAAGAAAAATGGGAAGTGGAGAATCTGTGTGGACTACTGAGAACTGAACAAAGCCACCAAGAAAGACCACTTTCCTCTACCCTTCATAGATCAAGTGTTGGATGGACTGGCAGGGAAGAAGTTTTTCTCTTTCCTGGATGGGTTTAGCGGGTATAATCAGATCCAAATCAGCCCGGAAGACCAAGATAAGACCACCTTCACTTGTCCTTGGGGTACCTTTGCTTACCGCGTTCTTCCCTTTGGGCTATGCAATGCTCCTGCCACCTTCCAGAGAGCCGTCTTGAGCATCTTTTCTGAGCTGGTCCATGATTCGGTGGAGATCTATATGGATGACTTCACTCCTTATGGGTCCAACTTCCAGGAAGCATTGTCCAATCTGGGAAAATTCCTAACCAAGTGCATTGAGATGAACCTGTCCCTTAGTCCTGAAAAATGTGAATTCTTGATGACTGAAGGGACCGTGCTAGGACATACCATTTCTCGCCAAGGGTTACAGGTGGATCCTAACAAAATTGCTCTCATAAAAAAGGTTCCACCCCCTCAGAAGGTAAGAGATGTTCGAAGTTTCTTAGGCTTGGCAGGATATTATAGAAGATTCATTAAAGACTTCAGCAAGCTAGCCTCGCCATTGTTTGGCCTCTTAGCAAAAGATGTTGAGTTTAAATGGACTGACGATTGTCAGAGGGCTCTGAATGAATTAAAGGATAAGTTGGTGTCTGCCCCAATCTTGAGAGGTCCAAATTGGGCCCTACCTTTCCACATCCACACTGATGCCTCGAACAAAGCCATAGGGGCAACCTTAGGACAAGTTGAACAAAAACTTCCATACGCCATATACTTTGTCAGCAAAAACTTATCCAAGGCAGAACTAAATTATACTGTAACTGAGAAAGAATTCTTGGCCGTGGTCCATGCCCTGAACAAGTTCCGACACTACATCACTAGCTATCAAACATTTGTACATACTGATCATGCTGCAATTAGATATTTAATGAATAAACCAGATGTGAATGCTCGTATTATTAGATGGTTACTTTTGTTGCAGCAGTTTGATTTGACTATCGTTGACAAACCAGGTAAAGAAAATGTTGTTCCTGACTTCTTGTCTAGATTGGATTTACCTGCAGGTGAGGATGGAACAGTGGATGATCAGATGCCAGATGAACATCTGTTTGCTATCTCCGTACTCTCTCCATGGTTTGCTGATATAGCAAACTACCTTGTCTCAGCACAGTTCCCTCCGCACCTATCCTCAAGAGAGAAGAGCAGAATCGTAAGGAAGAGTGCCTCATTCACTTGGATCGGGGGCAACCTGTTCAAGCTTGGCCCCGATCAGATCTTAAGGCGTTGTGTAAGGGAGGAGGAAGTCTTTGACATCCTCCTAACCTGTCATGACGGGCCTTGTGGAGGAAATTTTGTAGCCAAAAGAACTGCCTTCAAAATTCTACAGGCAGACTACTATTGGCCCACGCTTCATCAAGATGTCAGAAGATATATCAGCCAATGTGACCGATGCCAAAGGATGGGGAAACCGACTCCAAGGGACGAAATGCCTCTCCAACCTCAAGTGACTCTTGAGCCATTTGAGAAGTGGGGTATGGATTTTGTGGGTCCTATCAATCCTCCTTCAAGGCAAAGGTCTTACATCGTTGTGTGCACAGACTATCTGACAAAGTGGGCAGAAACCAAGGCAATCAAAGTAGCGACAGAAGAAAAGGTGGCTGAGTTTTTAAGAGAAAACATCTTCTACAAATTTGGCTACCCAAGAGAGCTAGTCACCGATCAAGGAAGCCAGTTCACCTCCAACTTAATTGAAGACCTACTCGCTCATCAAAAAATCAAGCATAGGACTTCCACCCCTATCATCCTCAAGCAAATGGGCAGGTGGAAGTCACCAATAGAGCATTAGAAGGGATCTTGACTAAGGTGGTGAGAAGCAGTAGAAAAGATTGGGTAGATTGCCTGGTTGAGGCCACTTGGGCTTACAACACCACTTGGAAGACCACAACCGGCTTCACACCTTATGAGCTGGTCTATGGGAAGAGAGCTTTGTTGTCAATTGAGTTCGAGTACAACACCTTGAGGATGGCAGCTCAGCTGGACCTAGATCTCAGCCATGCCCAACAAGAAAGGTTATTGCAGCTGAATGGGCTGGATGAACACCGAATGCAGGCCCTTCTCCACTCAGAGGTGGTTCAACTTCAGAGGAAGGTATGGCATGACCAGCACCTCAATGACAAGCAATTCCAGCTGGGAGATTGGGCACTGTTGTACGATTCCAGACATAAGGATTTTAAGGGGAAGCTGAGAACAAGATGGCTGGGACCATATGCAGTGGAGAGGTGTAATGACAATGGGTTTGTTCTTATTCGGACCATTGATGAGGAAGCCATCCCCATGCTCGTCAATGGGAATCGACTAAAGATCTACAGGAAACCTCTTTCGAGGCAAGAATTCATCAAAACTGTGGAAAAATCAGTGCTGGTCATAGAGAAGGGTTCTGCCTCTGTTTTGGGCATACCCTGAACATCGAAAAAAAGAAAAAAGAAAAAAAAAAGATCCTTGGGTGAAAACCTTTCTGAGGCTCCCAAGGCAGATGGTAGGGGTGAAAACCTCATTGAGGCGCCCTTGCTGTCTTTCTGAAAATTTTTGAATAAAAAAGACCCTTGGGTGAAAACCTCTCTGAGGCGCTCAAGGCAGATGCTAGGGGTGAAAACCTCACTGAGGCGCCCCTGCTGTCTCTCCAAAAAAAAAAAAAAAAGAGAAAAAATATAAGAAAAAGAAGAAAGAAAAAAACAAACAAAGAAAAAGAAAACAGAAAAGAAGGAAGCAGAAACAGGAAAGCAGGCTCAAGATTTGACAATTCATGCAGGTTGCAGGTATTCTATGCAGAAAAGGAGGTCTCTCAACTCAAGGACAAGGGTCCCTACTATGCTACCAGGTGACCTCACCAGCACTCCCTCTAGAAACACTCCTCTCTTCCAAGGTCTGGGCACGATTTGATCACAGTTTAGCCTTCTACAGGAAGCTACAGGATTTTCTACAGGAAGTTCTGTATTTCTACAGGAAACTTCCTGTAGAATATTTGGACGGCCCAGGACCGACTGTGTGGAAGAATTTGAAGCCCAAAGTCCAATAAGGAGGCATGCAACCAATGTTTTTCTCCATCACCCACTGCTGTCGCCTCCTTCTACCACCCCTGTTGCCATCCAATGAAAATACCTGCACAGTCAAATCAGAACGTTGGATTCTCAGAAGAAACAATTCTCAAATGGAATAAAGTATGCAGAGGCCAATGCGCTACTTATCAAGGCAATCCAAGGACCCTGCAACCGTGACCGTGATTCCACCGTTTCGGCATGCACCCTAGGAGGAGAAACGGCTACAGGATATCCTACAGGAATCCTGTAGCAGTTGATCCGGCTAGAGCATACACCATGAAGGCACCTGCAACTCATAAAGCTGGCGCATGCACCATTCGCAGCTAGGCAACCGGTCTCGTAACCAGCAGCAGTCGGCAAGAAGGAACTCCCGTGCCTGTGCGTGAAGCAGCAGCAAGCGGATCCGTCACCCTCGTCCTGAAGCATGAAAATAACGTCGCGGCCGCACATGTAAGTGCCTCACGCTGTTTCATCAAATTGCATGAACAATGCTCTAAAATGTGTGCGAGTATGAAAATGAATGGGTTGAGCAAGTCGGGTATTCATTCAACTGGTCACCACGACCAGTCCGATGGTCTCGTCCGATCTGGAAAGCGTTGGTTGTGTCAAACAAGACAGGAAATGGACACGTGGGAAGCGTCCAGTCGGAGAGAAGCGGAAATCTAACAGAAAATGGCGGCGGTAGATATGTAGGGAATGATTTGGCGGTCAGGCAGACTTACAGTGGAATGATAGCAGGTGACGTCGTCCAACGGGCCGGCGGGGACAACTCACCCCCGCGCCACGAGTTTCGCAGGGATTCAAATCCACCGGCTAGATCGCGTATGGCACTCCACTCATTTATCCTCAACCGCTTTGCAGTCGAGTAAGCATCCGAAATTTCCTGAAGACTGTGACTCCGAGTCCTCGGCCTGTTCAAACGTCCGGTGGTTGCACAGAAGGCCTAGAACCACTGACGCGCTCTCCAGAACCCGTGCACGACTTCTACAGGAAGCTGCGCTACAGGAAGCTCACCACTACGGAGGAAATTAAACTATTCACGTCAAAGGTGGCAAGTTGGAATGAGGTAAGCCTGAACATAGTCCTCCCATGCAATTGGTTCGAAGGGTGGTGAAGTCGACGTCCTAAAAGAATAGAATTACAGTCTGTGCATGAATTTGCAAGCGTCATCTTACTTCTGCATGAGAATTGTCGTCGTAGTGTGTATGCGGGGTTTTTCTACAGGGTTTGGTTCATAATTGAACCACTGTCATGGCTCACCTGTAGACAGTCGTGAATTTACAAACTGTGTGCATGCCAGAGGCGTAATTCTGCGCTCTGTCTAAGGAAATCCCAAAGGTCCTTCTTTTTATACGCGCCAGCCAGCTCCGGCTAACACAGCAAGCTTTCACCATGCCGGGTGGGTTCATTAGGAAAGAGCCGACAGACTCAAAGAAGCTATGGGAAAACCCTGAGGTGGTGGACCTGTTTTCTCGTGCACGGTGGATGTCGTTCTGCGACAAGCTTCAAGGTTACGATGATGAGGTGGCAGAAGAATTCCTGCGAGCTTTGAAGCCAAAATCAAAAACGCTGGCCATTGTCAATTTCAGAGGTTTGAACCTCAGACTCACCCCACAGTTCATCAGCAGAGTCACTGATCTCCCGATGGGGGTACCTTGGGATAAGGAGGAAAGAAAACTGGGCCAGAAGGCTAAGAAGGAGTTCTTTCTGCCGGAGGAGCAATTCTCAGAGGACAAGAACGGAGTTCGAAGAGCCAGCCTACAGCCGCTCTGGAGTGAGGTCAGCCTACAATTTATGAAGTATATCACGTGCGAGGGGCGATTCAGCATCGTGTATGGATACCATTACCGGCTGCTCACAGAACTTAGGCACCAAATGGACATACCCTCAGAAAATAAGTTGGGTATTCCTTACTTCCTCCTGCAGTCCATGACTGAATGTGCCACCAAATTATGAGAGGGAACGCCAGACCAGGTAGCCCATCATGGGCTCATTAAGCTCCTCGTGGAGGATGCACTCCACACGTACACCGTCCCTCTCTCGTGGGAAGCCGTTCGAAACTTGACTAAGGATGATGACATAAAAATGTTGGCTGAGGAGCTCACCTCCTCCAGTAGCGAGGAGAAGGAACCAAGTCCAACAGAGAAGAAAGGAAAAGGCCAAGAAACCATGGCCAAAGCACCAAAGAAAGAACACAAGGGGAAACAAGAGAAACACCAGGCTGCCAAAACAGAGGATGACAAACCCACATTAACACCCAGGGAGAAAAGGTTACAGAGCAGGGTGGAAAGGACTGAACAAGTCCACGTCAGTGAAGGCACCTCTAAGGCAGCCTCAGCAAAGTCAAAAGACAAAGCACCCTCAGCCAAGCAGGCTAAAACGGTGCCACCTGTTTCTACAGGAAAATAAAAAACGACTTCTATAGGAAGCCAGAAATCAGCCGCTACAGGGCTTTCTACAGGAAGTCCTGAGAGAGGAACACAGAAGGGGAAGATGGCCGAAATCCTTGCTAGGGAGGCAGCAGCTGTGCTGGCCACCCTAAGTACCCCTCCCAAGCCAAAGGAAAAACGAAAGAGGGAGACCCCTCTGTATTTCAAAGCAAGGAGAAGTGTAAGAATCAAAACAGGCAGGCCCCAACCTCCATCCAACGACCCAATTACCATAGAAGACACCCCCACCTCGCCAAGGGAGAGGTCCCCCTCAAAAATATCAGTCACTTATGAGCGGGGGAGCCCGAAGACAACTGCCTGGAAGGAGAGAATGGAAAGGTTGGCTTCAAAAACCCCGCTACAGGATGCTGAGGCCGTTCTACAGGAAACATTGGCCAGGCTCAAGGAGACCGAAAGAATGGAGGGAGAGGCAGCCACATCACCACCAAGGGAAGACGGAGGAGAGCCACGGAGGAAAGAAGAGGTAGAGCACATTCCAGAACCTAGTCCCCAGCCAAGCTTGAGCTCGTATTATAACTTTTTGGAGGCTGGAAAAATTATTCCACAGAAATTCACAGTGCCGCTTTTCTTTGCGTTGGAGGAAGAAAGAGTGAGAACCCACACGTGGATGAGGATAGCTAAATCTAAAGGAGTAGAAGATATAGGCCCCTTGGAGGAACAAATCAAGGAGGCACGAAGAGAATTAGCTATGGCCAAACACGTGGGAAACTGCCAGCGGGTATTTCTACAGGAAGAGAATGAGAAACTCAAACTGCAGCTACAGGAACAGAGGAAAGAAAGGGGCACAGCATCAGAGGACACTACAGCAGAACCTCAAGGCAAAGAAGGAATGCAAGTTGGTCTTGGGGAGCTAAACCAACATCTACAGGAAAGGGAATTGCAAGCACAAATCGAGATACAATCTCTCAAACAGCAGTTGCAACAAAAAGAGGCACAACTGGCCTGCATGGCTAGTTGGGCCATGGATGCTCTACAATGTAGACAACCGGCAAAACCTTATGGCCTATACCTACGGGACCAGTGGCTGCAATTCCAGATTAATGCATTGGCACAGAGGGGTATCTCCCAAATCCAAGACCCCCAGCAGTTCACGGATTTATGCAATAGCAGTTCAACAGAGGACAAGGCCAAGCTATCGGAGTTCTATCTCCATAATTTGGCCCTTCCTAATGTGACTTCATGGGATCCCAACACAGTCGTGGGAGATATGCAGTTGATGGCATTTGCCTCATGGTTGAACCATGAAGAAAAGAGAGCAGTAGAGGTCAAAGAGGTCATGAACCGAGAGTTACATGAACCACTGCTGATTAGAGCAGAGCCAGGGGACCCCACTGCATTGATATCAGCCCACCAACACTTAGCAACCGACTCTCAGGCTTTATTGAAATACATGGATCAGCAGGCTCAGGCCATAGCACATTTCGAGGATATGGAGCGATTATTAGGGGACAATTGTGTTCATGCTTGCACCCGCCGGTGGAACACCTTGTCCCACAGTCTCAAAATCAGGGAATATCACACTCCAACTCGAATGAGGGAAGCTCTAGTACGGGTGCCCCTCTACAAGAAGTCCATACAGAACCTCCAAGCCAGCTGGATTGGCCTCAAGCTAAGCCCACCTTTGCTTTTGGGATTGATGGAAGGCAGCACAGAGAAAGAAGAGCATAAGCAGTGGGAAGAGGTGGAAAAGAAGGCTGGGTTCCATGGCAGTGAGGAGGATACTACTTCAGAAGCCTGGGATGTGAGAGTGGCAGTGAAAGCAATGAAGGACGAAAAGCTGGATTAGTTGCTCAGGGATGAGCAATCATTTTAGCAGGGGGGTGATGATGAGCCCCAAATTTGGTAACATTTTGGGCCCATTTGGCCTAACTACCTTTGCTCAATCCTTCATTTTTCATAACTTCTGCATCATTTTTTAGTATGTTTATGTCATTTATACGAATAAGGGTAGTCACTATTCCTAGTTGGCTAACACGTGCTCATTTCAGATTTTTTGACACATGTGGAGCAAAACCAAGCAGGCAAGGGCTAGGAGACAGCCAAGCTTGGGTTGAGGATTCGTAGGGGGGTTGTCTATGGCATTAAATAGCCTCCCTCGGGATCTTCACCCCCAACTCCGAGCTCCGAAGGCTACCAAAACCAGATCTAGAAGGCAGCCAAACAGATTTTGTGGAAGCAGCTGTTCACTCCCAGTTTGGTCAGCCAAGTCCCATGGATTTAGGAGGCCAGCTTGGGCCTCGTGGTGTATAAATGATAAGGCTTCAGCCTTCGAAGAGGACTTTTGGAAAAACTTTTGCACATTCTGCACTACAAGCTGCCAGCTCTGTTTTGTTCTTTTGTAGCCATTATTGGCATGACTCTTGACTTATGATTATTATTTTTTAATGGGAAGCAGTCAGATTTGATCTCAGCTCTGAGTTTCTAGAGGAGCCATAGCTCTCGGGTTGGGCCCAACCTGAGAGCCTAGGGCCTCCTCCTTTGTATTGATATCTTTCCTTTCAACATTATGATTTCCTTTGTATGCATTTGAAACGCAGTTTGTTGAGGTAGATTTCGTTGTGTGGTTAAGTAGGTCATTGTTGAAAAATAGAGTTGCTTCAGATATCTAGAATAAAGTAATGAGATAAGAATTGATAAGAGCTCCAGAAAAGGGTTGCCTGCACTCTCATTTTCACCTCTTCCTAGGGGCTGGAATTGCTGACAGTGCTGCCCAACAAAAACACTAGGTTGCTTACCCATGCAATCTTTGGTGCAATGTTTTCATTTGTAGGAGTTAGTCATGCGTTCAGATCTTTTGGAATGTTTCTTTACTTAAGTGCTGTACATGGTTCTCTTTCAGAATAAAGCTGCTGTTTATTGGTTTCATTAACAGTTAGGATAGATTAGTTAATATTTTGATTGTGTGCAGGACGTGGTTGATTTGGTTAAGTATACACTGTGCGGTGCATCTCCATCACTCTCTCGTCCATATAAGCTTTTTCCAGGCCAACTGCTCCATCTCCAAGTTAGATCCCTCGTCTCACAACTACTCTTTTGCCCACGTCACCCTACCTTCTTTCCCTTCCGTTGCCTCAGCCCTCTTTAAGACAAGCTAGCTCTCCACACCCTCTTATCACTTCATCCCTCTGTCACTAAGTCATTTCAGACCCCTATCCTACCTCCCTATCCATTCATGCATCCTCTTTCACTCACCCATCACCCAAAATCCAATCTTAGAACATCCTGTAGAAATTTCTGAACATCCTGTAGAAATTCTGAAACATCTTGTAGAACCCCTGCAGACTTCCTGTAGAAGCTCACAAATGAGGTTTCTTGATAGCCAAACTTTGTGAAACTCTCTGGAAGGGTGTTAGGGACTCCTTAGACCCCCTCTGAACCTTCCCAATCTTTTCCAAGCCTTTCTCCTCCTCGATCCACCCCTACACAGTAAAAAGCCAGTTAAAAGCACGCGCATGATAATTCAAAAACTTATTCAAAAATACAAAAAAGATGTGTTCTTCAGATAGAGATAGCATAGGCATGAGCATTTTACCTTTGTAGAAGTAATGGCATCTTTTTCAATAGTTTGCATCCTTTCCTTTGCACCAGTAGGGTTGGTTGGTAGAATTAGGGTTTGCTAGGGTTTGCGTTACTTCTTGGCTTCCAGTTTCTTTCTGTAAGTAGATTAGCTTCCTTCGAGTTAGCTTTCATCCATCAGTTAAAAAGCTTCTTCTAAGAGCTCATAGAAGTTGGCTTAAGCCCCTAGCGGACTTGTTCCAGCTGACCAAGTGACAGCTGCGGCAAGAGCTAGTACTTGTGCATACAGCACCGTCGCTTCCAAGTTTGTTACGAACTACAGGGTTGATAAAATTAAGGAAGGGAGTTCCAGGAGTTGTAGCATTATTGCTACAATACTGGAGCCAACCAGCTGCCATCATCCATGCATTGAAAATGTGAAGACACTACCTTCTTGGAAAAATATTTACTCTAGTGATTGATTATGGAGGGTTGAAATATTTGTTTGATCAACCTAAATTAAATGCAAGTAAAACTAGAACATTGACCACACTCAACGAGTTTGATTTCGAATCAAATACCTTAAAGTAAAAGAGAACATAGTGGTTGATGCACTCAACAAGAGAGTGAAAATGATCCATATAACAACCATACATTCCTATGGAACTTATCTTCAAGAAAGGATAAAAATGCATGGCATCATGGTGAAAAATATCATCAGTTAAAGGAGAAATTTCAACAAGAGTATGAGGGTGAACAAGACAAGGAATATTGCCTCTTAGAAAATGGGTTGCTTAGATTCAAGAATAGAATATATGTTCCGATTGATGGAAATATAACAAAGTTGATATTGAAGGATTTTCATGCTAAACCATACTTTGGTGACCCAGGTTACCAAAAGACTCTAACAACCATCAATAAATTTTACTATTGGCCCGACTTGAAAAGGGAGGTGGTTGATTTCATCTCCAAGTGCACAGAGTACTAACAATTAAAGGCTAAGTGCAAGCACCCAATTGGCTTATTATAGTCTACTCCCATTCCGAAATGGAAATGAGAAGTGATTTCTATGGAATTTATTACAGGGCTTCCAAAGACCTCTAAACAACATGATGCAATCATGATAGTGGTTGAAAAGTTGAGAAAAGCATCTCACTTAATAGCTGTTAAGTCTACAAATTCAGCTAGTGATGTGACTCAATTTTTCATAAAGGAATTTATGAGATTGCATGGAGCTCCTAAGCAAAAATTCTCAGACAGAGGTGCCAAATTTACTTCAAAGTTTGGAAAGAACTATTTGCAGGATTGGGAACATAGTTGTCCTTTAACACAACTTACCATCCACATACCGATGGGAAAATAGAAAATGAATATAATTCTTAAGGAAATGCTAGTAATTTATGTAATGCATCAACCAAGGAAGTGGGAAGAATATATTCCACTTATATAATTTTCATATAACAATGGGTATCATGAATCATTGAAAATGAGCCCATTTGAAGAACTTTATGAGAGGAGTTATGATACTCCTATCAATTGGTGTGATCTAGTGAATAGGGTCCTTATTCAGCCTGATATGTTGAAGGAAATGGAACAATAAACAAAAAACATCAGAGGGAATTCAAAGGTGGCAAAAGACGAGAAAAAGAACTATGCGGGCGAGTCGAACAACTAGTCGACCAAGGTATTTCTCTGCTAAATATTACAATGTTTTTAACAATAGGTGTGCCTACTTGTTTCATGGTCACTGCTAAGTATCATATATTTGGACACAAAGCTATTGATTGTAGAAGTTTCAAAGTTGAAATAGATGAAAATCTCAGGTTTAATACACATCAGATTGCTAAGTCTCTAGAATCCTCTTCAAGGAATCATAATGCCTTCACTCCCCTAAAAATTAAGGTTGAATGTTTTAAATGTAATAATTTTGGGTATAAAGTTAGTGATTGTAGACACAAGTTTGAATACTTGTCTAAATCTCAATCTGACAGACAAACACATCTACAAAAGAATAAAGGAAACTAGAAACAAAAGACCAAAAAAGAACATGCAATGTGGGCTCGCATTATTAGTGCATGATAAGGAAAACAAATGGTATGTATACAATAGTTTCTCCAAAAACATGACTGGAGACCAAATCAAGTTTCTGTCACTAAAATAAAAAGGCAAAGGAGGTAATGTCACCTTTGGTAACAATGCTCCAGCAAGAATCAAGGAAAAAGGAGTGGTCAGCCTTGATCAAAAGACATAAGCACAAAATGTGCTGTATATTGTATTCGAAGCAAAGGGTACAAATTATAGAACAAGAGGACAAGGAAGATAGAAGACTGCATTGACATAATGGTTGATGAAGTAGGCTCACAACTTGAAACCTCTTTATGTAATTTGAACTCAGATAATGAAGAGAGTTTAGAGTTGAGGGCTGCAAATTTGAACAAAACAAATTCAGACAATGAATGTGAGGAAGCAAGCACGTCTTCAAGGCCAAAAATACCTTCTAGGTATGTACAAAAGGAACACCCTGAGAGTCAGATCCTTGGAGATCAAAGACAGGGGGTCCAGACCAGAAGGAAACTTATGGGAGGTACAAATCTTACCAACTTGGCTCTATTGCCACAAATAGAACCCAAGAACCTCTATCAAGAAAGTGAACATAAGTTTTGGGTGAAAGCCATGAATGAATAAGTAGACCAACTTGAGAAGAATGACACATGGGAGCTTGTCCCAAGACCAAATGAGAAAAATGTTATTGGAACCAAGTGGGTTTTCAAGAACAAACTGAATGAAAAAGGTCAAGTAATCAGGAACAAAACTTGGTTGGTCTGCAAAGGGTATGCCTAGATAGAAGGAGTAGAATTTGAAGAAAATTTTGCACCCGTATCTTGAATAGAAGCCATAAGAATCTTCTTTTCTCTTTCCATTCATAAGAAAATCAAAGTTTATCAGATGGATGTAAAGTCTGCTTTCTCAATGGAGGATAGGACTTAATGCGTTGCATAGAAAAGGCCAAAAAGCCTATGTATTCTTAGCCCTATTTGATAATCGATGGACTGCATTTACACAAGCTATGATAGGAGGCATTGAGACAAGCCTTGCTGAAGGCCCTGTACAACTTAGAAGAGGAGGTTTACATAGTGAAGCCTAAAGGTTTTTTTCTCTCCTATGATGAAAGGCTTGTATGCAAATTAAAGAAGGCTTTGTATATTTTGAAGAAGGCTACTTGAGCCTGGTATGAAGGGTTGGACACGTATCTCCAACAACAATATTTTAAGAAAGGCTCAGTTGACAACAATCTCTATGTAAAATCTCAAAATGATCATCTTCTAATAGTGGTTGTGTATGCAGATGACATCATATTTGGGAGCGATGTGGAGAAGTAGGGGCATCGGTTTGCAAGCTGTATGAAAACAGAGTTTGAAATGTCCATGATTGGTGAGCTGTCCTTTTTCTTGGGTCTGCAAATTAATTAGTCTCCATAAGGAGTTTTTATATCTCAATTAAAATACCTCAAGAAAACTTTGAAGAAGTTTGGAATGGAGGACTGCAAATTGATCATCACACCCATGACTACAAGATGTAAATTGTGCAAGGAAGATGCAACGCCACAGGTAAATCAGACTGAATACAGTTCGATGATAGGAAGCTTACTGTATCTGATAGCTTCAAGGCCAGATATCATACAAGCAGTGGGAATTGTGGCAAGATTTCAGGTGTGTCTACAAGAAATTCATGTGGTGGTTGTTAAGAGGATTTTCAAATATCGTCAAGGTACAAAATATGGGCTATGGTATGATAGGAGTGAAGACTTCAATTTGAAGGCCTACATAGATGAAAATTGGGTTGGAAGTCTTGATGATAGGAAAATCACTTCAGGTGCAACCTTCTTTTTGGGTGACTACTTTGTATCGTGGGTTAGTAAGAAACATAGCTCCATCTCCCTATCGACTGCTAAAGCATAATATATTTCTGCTGTGACTTGTTGTACACATATTCTTTGGATGAAGTAGACCTTAAATGATATACATGTAGAGTGGTCTAATCCCATTCCAATAACGTGTGACAACACTAGTGCAATCAACAACACAAAAAATCCAGTCATGCATTAAAAAACCAAGCATATTCCCATCAAGTATCATTTCTTGAGGGAACAAGTTGCAACCAACATTTCTAAACTTATGTATGTGCCCACTAAAGAGAAATTGATAGATATCTTTACTAAGTCACTTGCAAAAGAACTATTTGAGTATCTCAGACAACATATAGGAGTTGTGACTCATCCCTCCAAATGACTTCATTTTGGTAGGAGGTGGCAGCTACTCAGAAAGAGGAACTCATGGGAGAGTAGGCTACATTAGTTTAAGGGGAGTGCAAGTGAACTTTTCTTTGCCACTGATGTCAAAGGGGGAGAAATTTTGCATCAAAGCAGATCATGCCTAGCTTGGGGGGGGGGAGTCTTTAGTGTTTCCATCAATGCCAAAGGGGGATATTGTTGGACATTTGATGGTGTGAAGGTGGCTAGCTGTGCAAGTGTTGGCATTGATGTCAAACAAGGCTCAGCCTGATGGGAGGCTCAGCCTGATGATGGGGCTTCATGCCTTGGTGGTTGTGATGATATGCTATGTAGAGAATTTCAAGCCATATTTTGAGGCAGCATATGGGCTCAGTGGCTAATAAAACTCATTTCATTGGAAATTCCTATGGAAGAGATTTCCAATGGTATGTGGAAGTCCATAAATGGACATATGGTTCAAAAGATATTTCCTGTTGGAGTTCATGGTGATTCAGGCCTTATGAAGTGCAGAATATCGGAGATCAGAGGTCCCGACAATCAACGATTGGGGGATTCAAGCCTCAATGCATGACGAAAGTGAACCACCGATTAGCGATTTGCGATGTCGCATATCAGAGTGCCCAAAAAACCACAATCGGTGATAGAAGGTTATGTGGTGAAGCGCAACAACGATATGTGATATGCGATTAGCGATATTGGAAATAAAAATATCAGAGTTCACCATAGTGTTGTATCGACACACAGTGGTGATTCGTGGATCGAGGGTTGGAATTTCAAAAGTGACGTCAGGAATGAGGCCTCTAGTGTTAAATCGCTGGGAGAGCCAAAAATATTCTTAGAAAGGAATTCGCTGCAAAACCAAGCATGGCTGGCCTTTTTCTCTCTCCTCTAGGAGGACACATGGAGCTGTCTGGTTGGCTTCGACAAGGACAGATGGAAGCATCAGAGAAGCTCTAACGAGGACACACGACAATGCTTTAATGCCAGGTGGCTATCGACGTGAGCATGACATCATGATACAGAGGGGCACGTGGCAGGCTATTTCATGGTTTTGGATAGCCTAATGGGCCATATATGGGTGACACATGTCACTGGTCGGAATACACCACGTGGCATGTGATGACATCTCTTCGGTAATTGGTGATCCTTGGCGGCTGACATAGTTGCAACATAAAGAATTCTCTGATAAATGACCTCTTGGGGTATAAAGCACTAGTTTTATGAAACAAATGTGTAAGGGGACACCAAAGGGAATATAACTCCCGTCAAGGGTCTGGAGGCCTTAGTTCCTTAAGGATGAGCCCTCGGTCATAGCCCTCGGTTATATGGAGGAAAACACAAAGAGGGGCTTATACATAAGGGGATGAGGACTATTGGGGTTCGTTGTCTTGTATGGCTTTTATGCGTACAAGTGCCGATATGGAAAAGGCTCTGATAATGTTCTATAGTGAAAATATACCGATATAACAACAATATAAAGGTGTATTAAAGATGTATGAATTGAAAATTGTGGATTTGAATGTAGTTCAGTAAGGTTGATGGCCGAATAAATCCCATGCACACATTGTAAAGATAAATGAAGAACATAGGTGCCATGAGAATGTCCAACTAAGTCTCTGCGAGCCATAAATGATCATGGGGAGCTTCTGTGAAATGTGTAAGGAGGACTGAGATTTAATGCGAGCCATAAATGATCATGGAGAGCCTCTGTGAAATATGTAAGGAGAGATGAGATTTAATACACAACATGGAGTGCCTGCAATGAGACAGAGAAGTGATCATTGCCCATTCCTCTGATCCTAAATGCAACGATAACACAGGTGAAGTGTGTTTCAGAAAAAGGATGGGGTGCCATGCTAATAGTACACACTTGGGAAGATTTGATGATGACAATGACTACATTGAGCCAATAGAAACACATAAACAAAAAGGAGAATCTCCACTGAGCTATGGTGAGGGTGATCATATGTGTGAAAGAGCAAAGCTAAGAGTTAGTGCATGGAAGTACAGTGTTGCAAGGGTAGTGTTGTGTTGGAAGTAGTGGAGAGCCCTGAGAAGAGAGAGAAGAGCACAAAGAAAGCACAAAAAGGAGGGCTGCCACAAGTATTCAAAAAAAAGAGTGGAAAAGTTGTATCTACAGACTGCCATTAGATGGTATTTTACTTGTAATCTTTGATGCCTCTGTTTTTAGTTTGAAAATTCTATGAAAAAGTAGAACAATGGCAATGACAAGTTTGTGCTTGAATACTTAAGGGGTTGGTGCCTCTTGGAAATTTGGTGCTTGCTAAAACAAAGGGGGTTGGTGCCTCTAGTGGTTGGGTGCAAAAAAACAAACAGATGTAATTAAGTTGGTGCTTATATTACATCATAAAACAAACAACAAATTGGTGGTTTTTTCCCTCTGGGTTTCCACGTGAAAACACTGTGTCAAATGTATTCTTTACATGAGATTTTTGTTTGAATATGTGTATCTAAAAGTTTAGTAATTTACCGGTTCATGAATGAATGCTCTCATATAAGAAAGAACATAAGAAGGAACTCAAAGTAAATAAGAAAAGAAAAGTAACAATTTCTTAAATTACTGATTCACCCCCCCAACAATTCCTTATTCCAACAATTGGTATCAGAGCCAAGTTCCTTTAGTAACAGTTTAACCACTGGAAGGTAGATCCTTAAGGAATTATGAATAGGCAAGAGAGTCAAGAAGTTTACTCGAGTAAGGTACCGGTCCTTGATGGAGCCAATTATGCCTTTTGGAAAGTAAGAATGGAGGCATATCTCATGTCCCTGGGGGTAGATGTTTGGACCTCTATACTAGTAAATTACAATGTCCCATATATACCTCCCACAGATATAGATGGAAAGTAATTGTATCTAAGCAATGGTAAATCCAAGCATGCCATTTTGGCTGGTCTTAGTCAGTTTGAACTTGTGAAAGTCATGCACTATAAGTCCGCATATGAAATGTGGGAGAATCTTAACCAGTGTCATGAAGGAGATGTAAAAATGAAGCAAGCAAAACTTTAGACCTTCAGAATGAGGTTTGAAATCTTGGAGATGACTGAGAATGGAAGCATTGTTGAATACTTCCTCAGAATTGATGAAGTAGTTAATATGATTAGAGGAATTGGTGAGAAAGTCAGGGAAAAATTTATCATTCAAAAGGTATTGAGATCTTTACCCATGAGATTTAATCCAAAAATCTCAGCCATAGAGGAAATGGTCAACTTGAAGGATCTCAAAATGGATCAACTACATGGTACTCTCACAACCTATGAGATGAGAGTAGGAATGGAGAAATATGAACCAAAGGAAGCGACATTCAGAGTATCCAATAAGGGAAAGGAGCACAAAGTTCATCAAGACTGCTCTAGCAGTGAATCTGATCAGGATCTGGCTCAACTAGCCAGAAAAATGAAGCATGGCTCTAGTAAATATAAAGGGAAGTTGCCCTTTAAATGTTTTGATTGTGGAAGAGTTGGAAATTTCTCTTCCAAATTCCCATACAAAGAAAAGGGTGAAGGAGAAGAAGATATGAAATTTAGAAATAAGTCTCAGACATTTCAAAAGAATAAACCCTACAAAAAGAAGGGGTTCTATTCCAAAGAAGATAGTTCGGCTCCGGAATCAGACTATGAAGCCTCATAAAAAAATGAGTCAAATAAGTATCTTCTTATGGCTTTCGAAACAAACTCCAAGAAACAGGGTCTTACGGACTCTAAAGAGGAAGAAGAGGAGGGAGAGCTAGACCTTGAAGGAGAACTCATCAGTGCACTTGATGAGTTGAAGAAAGCAAGAAAGAAAAACAAGCAGCTGAAGGAATAGTTTTAGAATTCATAAGAATGAATGTATAACTCAGATAGTGAGGAGTTTGCATACCAGAAAGAAAAACTTGAAGAAGCTATCAAGAGAAAGGATAGGCTGGCTTTTTTGCTGAAAGGAGAACAAGGAAACTATGAAAGATTAGAAGTGGAGAAAAAGTAGCTGAAACAAGAGTTGTTCAAGTTTAAGAGGTAAACGACCTCAAAAACTTGCAAAGATTATTCTCTGTCTTTGAAGGTTGAGTTGGAGGAAGCTAGACGAAAGAAGGAGGTACTTCAAGATATGATTCAAGAATGTGAAGAAGACTGCCAGTATCTTGAAGCACATGTGGTCTCTCTAAGAACTGACCTTGAGAAAGAAAAGACTGAGAAGGGTCTAAGTGGGAGATTTGCTGAAGGGACTAGAAGACTAAATCAGATTCTGAGTTGTCAAAGGCCCTCAGGAACTAGAACCAGACTGGGGTACTCAAAGGAACAAGAATATTCTATCGAGAAGAAGAAGAAGATAAACTTCAGGTGTGCAAGAGTTGAAGAACCACAAAGTCATAGGATGAATCATCATGAAAGAGTTCACGAAGACAAAAGAGTAGTCAAACAAAGAGGAGATCCTTAATGGAGGACGAGTCGAACAACCAATCGACCAAGGTATTTCTCTGCTAAATCTTACAATGTTTTTAACAATAGGTGTGCCTACTTGTTTTATGGTCACTTCTATAAGTGTCATATATTTGGACACAAAGCTATTGATTGTAGAAGTGTCAAAGTTGAAATATATGAAAATCTCAGGTTTAATACACATCATACTGCTAAGTCTCTAGACTCCTCTTTAAGGAATCATAATGCCTTGACTCCCCTACAAAGTGAAGTTGAATGTTTTAAATGTAATCATTTCAGGAACAAAGCCATCGATTGTAGAAGTAGGTTTGAATACCTGTCTAAATCTGAAGTTGATAGACATACACACCTACAAAAGGATTAAGGAATCTAGAAACAAAACACCAAAAAGAACATGCCATGTGGGCTCGCATTATCAGTGCATGATAAGGAAAACAAATGATATGTAGACAGTGGTTGCTCAAAACACATGACTGGAGACAAAATCAAGTTTCTGTCACTAAAATAAAAATAGAAAGGAGGCAATGTTACCTTTGGTAACAATGCTCCAATAAGAATCAAGGGAAAAGGAGTGGTCAGCCTTGATCAGAAGATAGAAGCACAAAATTTGCTGCATGTGGAAGGCTTGAAACACAATCTGCTCAGTGTTAGTTAGGTGTGTGACAACAGGTATAATTTGACCTTTCGATATAAATATTGTGAGATCCACAATATAAAATATGGAAAACTAGTGGGGAAGGCAGTCACGACTCACAATAAAATTTATGTGTTTGATGACCCAAGGGTTAGCAGTTATTTGAGTAAAACACGCGAAACAAAACTATGGCATAAAAGGTTCTAGAACATGAATTTTGATAGCATAATAAATATAACCAATATAGGTGTTGTAAAAGGATTTCCTAGATTTTCAAGGCCTATTAACACCATCTACAAGTCATGTCAATTTGGCAAGAAGAACAAGACTCATTTCAAATCAAAGGATTTCTTGTCATCCAGACCTATGGAGCTTATTCACACAGATATCTGTGGCCCCACTAGAAAAAAAACATCAAAAGGAGAAATGTACTTCTTGTTGTTCATTGATGATTTTACTAGGGCTACCTGGATTCTCCTCTTAAAAGAAAATTCATAAGAATTTGAGCACTTCAAGAAGTTTAAAGCTCATGTAGAGAATGAGAAAGATTTGAAGATAAAATTCTTGAGATCAGACAAAGGGGGAGAGTTCACCTCAAAATAGTTTGAGGAATTCTATGAAGAGCAAGGTATTAGAAGGCATTTCTTAGTGGCCACAACTCCTCAACAAAATGGAGTTGTGGAGATGAAGAATCGAACAATCTAGGGAATGGCCAGAGGGATGTTAGATGAGGCAGGAGTGGCTCACCAATTTCAGGGAGCAACAACTCAGGTGGAAATATACTTGTGAAATAGAACACATCTCATGCTTGAAATTGACAAAACTCAATATGAGTTATGGAAGGGTAGACCCGCATCATTTAAACACCTCAAAGTGTTTTGGAGCAAGTTCTTCATTACAAGAAATCAAAAGAACCTTAGAAAGCTTGACTCACATGCTGATGAAGGAATACTGCTTGGATATTGTATTTGAAGCAAAGGGTACAAATGCTACAACAAGAGGACAAGGAAGATAGAAGAATACATTGACATAATGGTTGATGAAGTAGGCTCACAACCTGAACACTCTGTAAGTATTTTGAACTTAGATAATGAAGAGAGTTTAGAGTTGAGAGCCACAGATATGAACGAAACAAATTTAGGAAATGAAGGTGAGGAATCAAGCACGTCTTTAAGGCCAAAAATGCCTTCTATGTATGTACAAAAGGAACACCCTAAGAGTCAGATCCTTGGAGATCAAAGACAGGGGGTCCAGACTAGAAGGAAACTTGTGGGAGGTATAAATCTTTCCAATTTGGCTTTACTGTCACAAATAGAACCCAAGGACCTCTATCAAGCAAGTGAAGATAAATTTTATGTGAAAGCCATGAATGAAGAGCTAGACCAAATTGAGAAGAATGACACATGGGAGCTTGTCCCAAGACCAAAGGAGAAAAATGTTATTGGAACCAAGTGGGTTTTCAAGAACAAACTGAATGAAAAAGGTTAAGTAATCAAGAACAAAGCTCGGTTGGTATGAAAAGGGTATGCCCAGATATAAGGAGTAGACTTTGAAGAAACCTTTGCACCAGTAGATCGACTAGAAGCCATAAGAATCTTCCTTGCTCTTGCCATTCATAAGAAAATCAAAGTTTATTAGAAGGATGTAAAGTGTGCCTTTCTTAATGGAGACTTAGAAGAGGAGGTTTGCATAGAGAAACTAGAAGGTTTTCTACGATCCTATGCTGAAGGGCTTGTATGTAAATTAAAGAAGGCTATATATGGTTTGAAACATGCCCCTAGAGCCTGATATGAAAGGCTAGACAAGTATCTCCAACAAAAAGGTTTTAAGAAAGGCTTAGTTGACAACAATCTCTATGTAAAATCTCAAAATGATTGTCTTCTGATAATGGTTGTGTATGTGGATGAAATCATATTTGGCAACGATGTGGAGAAGTTGGGGCATCGATTTGCAAACTGTATGCAAACAGAGTTTGAAATGTCCATGATTGGTGAGTTGTCCTTTTTCTTGGGTCTGCAAATTACTCAGTCTCCACAAGGAGTTTTTATATCTCAATCAAAATACCTCAAGGAAACTTTGAAGAAGTTTGGAATGGAGGATTGCAAACTGGTCAGCACACCCATGACTACAGGTTCTAAATTGTTCAAGGAAGATGTAACACCATAGGTAAATCAGAATGAATACAAATTGATGATAGGAATCTTATTGTATTTGACAGCTTCAAGGCCAAATATCATGCAAACAGTGGGAATTGTGGCAAGATATCAAGCCTGTCCACGAGAAAGTCATTTGGTGGTTGTTGAGAGGATTTTCAAATATTTCAAGGTACAATAGAATATGGGCTATGGTATGCTAGGAGTGAAGAATATAATTTGAAGGCCTACACAGATGCAGATTGGGCTGAAAGTCTTGAAGACAGGAAAATTACTTAAGGTGCAACCTTCTTTTTGGGTGATTGCTTGGTATCGTGGGTTAGTAAGAAACAAGTCTCCATCTCTCTATTGACCACTGAAGCATAATATATTGCTGTTGTGACTTGTTGTACACAAATTATTTGGATGAAGTAGACCTTAATGGATATACAACTAGAGTTGTCTAATCCCATTCCAATAATGTGTGACAACACTAGTGCAATCAACATCTCAAAAAATCGAGTCATGCATTCATAAACCAAGAATATTCCCATCAAGTATCATTTCTTGAGGGAACAAGTTGCAACCAACATTGTTAAACTTGTGTATGTTACCACTAAAGAGAAATTGGAAGATATCTTTACCAAGCCACTTGCAAGAGAACCATTTTAGTATATTAGGCAACAGATAGGCGTTGTGACTCCCCCCTCCAAATGAATTCATTTTGGTAGGAGGTGGAAGCTACTTAGCAAGAGAAACTCATGGGAGAGTAGGCTGCATTGGTTTAGGGAGAGTGCAAGTGAATTTTTCTTTGCCACTGATGTCAAACGGGGAGAAATCTGGCATTGAAGCAGATCATGCGTAGCCTGAGGGGGAGTCTGCAGTGTTGCCATCAATGCCAAAGGGGGATATTGTTGGACATTTGATGGTATGGAGATGGCAAGATGTGCAAGTGTTGGTATTGATGTCAAACAAGGTTCAACCTCTAGTGTTAAATCACCGGGAGAGGCAAAAATATTTTTACAAAGTAATTTGTTGCAAAACCAAGCATGGCAGGCCTTTTTCTCTCTCCTCTAGGAGGACACGTGGAGATGTCTGGTTAGATTCAATAAGGACAGATGACAGCATCAGAGAAGCTCTGATGAGGACACATGGTAGCGTTTGATTGGTTTTTGATAATGCGAGGTGGCTACTAATGTCAGCATGACATCACGATACAAAGGTACACGTGGCATACTATTTCAGGGTTTTGGATGGCCTAATGAGCCATATCCAGGTGACACGTGTCTGTTATAGACATTTTTGGGCACTACAACCCCAAGCATGAAATGTCCATAAATCAAGGACTCCTAAGTCCCTAAAAGTGTTGTTCTAACCCCTAAAATAACAAGGTCAACAGATTACATCTTCTCCCAGAAGTTCTCCATGAAAAACTGCTCAGAATTGGTCAAAACAGGATCATTTCAGCTGCTCCACTGGCTAAGTGCGTTGCATCTCATCTAAATACATTGTGAGGGTGCATTGCATTTCAAAAATCCCTTCTATGGGGTGCGATGGGTGAGAAATGACAAATGGCAGTGTCATTCCGCGAGGTGGAGAGGCAATGGAAGCTTCCAGAAACTTCTCCTGTGACACTTGCCTCACTGAATTCGACCAAGGATGAGTAAGAGATCATCAATCTCCAAGTGGAAGCAAGAACTATCAGAGGGAAGACACTAATCAAATCATAAGCTGACTCATCTCCATTACAGATATCTATATATGGATCCCTCATCCCAGAGATCCAAAGGCTGGAATTTTGCATATTGTAAGGAATTGCTGTTGGTTTCTTGAGACAAACATCAGATTGTTGGGTGATCTAAGCTTTGTTTGAGGTGAAGAGGGGCTTCTTAGCTGGGAGGTTGATGCTGGGTCAGAACAACTGGTTGTAACTCCTCTTGGCTCTTTCTTGTTTATCAATAAAAGCTATTCTAGTTTTCCTCCATGCTCTTGTGTCATTGATGTTTGCTACATTTGTATGGTCAATTTACATATGATCCTAGATTGTTTATGATTATAGATCCATGTCTTTGTATAATGCTATGCTACTGTGACCTTACAGGTACTTTGTGAAGCTGGGCATGCAAGGGAGCAGGTAGCTAAAGACTATCAAAGAAGAGAGGAATCAAATCAGGAGATTAGCGCAAGACAAAGGTTGGCCTTTCTGTTCCTCTCTATCTATAATTCATAAAGGAAAAATGAAAGTAGCTTTTCTCTGTTTGTTTCTAAGGCAGCTGTCACACCTTAGTGGGATAGAGCAGTTCTATATAGACACTTTTCCCTGTAACAAAATGGCGACTCCACTGGGGAGGAATTAGTTTGATGGCGACTCCGCTTGGGAGGAATTAGTTTGTTTGTTTATCATTCTTTGTTGTCTGTTTCATAAACTTACAGGTAGCATTCGAACTGCATTTGCCATAACAAATGCAAAGTAGATAAATTCTACTTCAATCCATCTACTGGATCTATTTATGATTCAAACAACTGATTCAAAAACTATCTGATTGCCCTTGTGATAGCTCTTATATCCTCCTTAGATCTACCCCTGATTGTTGCATTACTGATTTCTTTTTGCTCGGCCGAAACCCAAGAACTGAACTGCAAACTGTGACCCGGAACCCAAACAAAATCTCGTTTCTGGCCCAGTGCAGGTATTGTTCAGAGAATCTGAACTTCAGCACACTTCCCGAGTGGACAAGGTGCGCTTCATTTCAAATTCTCTATGTTACAGGTGTGCTGATCAGACTAGGCCCTGTGCAGTTTTGGTTTCTGTGATTCATTCTTTCCTGTTCTATTCCTGAATTTTGCTGCCTGTGATCAGTATATGTCTATTTGAAACCCTTTTTCCTTGCTGTTATTCCGCCTCCTTTGTAAAAAAGAACTGTAAATGTTTTTGTGTGTTTGTTGAGTCATTTTCAGTTCTCCTTTGCAAAAGTAGCATAATCGTACTATCGTCCTTTGATTTGAAACTGTCGCAAGTGTCGATTTCAATCGTAGGAAAGAGTTTGATTGCTGTTGATGGTCGATTATCTTGTTACTATTGTTTTTGGTATGAATTTGCAATTTTCTAGTGTCAAGAACAATTATTCATTTCAAAATCGTAAGGTGTTGTGATCGTCTCCGTTTTTGATTTCGAAAAGAAACTGGTTGATATTTGTCGCTTGAAAAGAAATTCAGATTTGTGCATCAACTTTCTTTTTAGCATTCATATACTAAGAAAGTTGAAAACAAATACATGCATGTGCATTTGCATATAGACAGTCTGATTGGCTTGATTTAGGAAAGTGCATTTAGAGTGTTCTCTTTGCTCTTTGTGAAAAGATTCTATCTTCCTTTCCTTAGTAGCTAGGATTTTCATTGCACAAAGAAGATAAAAAGTTTGTTTATCATCTTAGATTGCATTTTAGGAATTACATCCACATCTCATGGTGAACCTGAAAGGAAAACTTCATAAACAAGATCAACTTAAAATAAATTCAATGAATCTAACAACGCTTTGGAACTTAACGCAGAACATTTAAAAGTCTAGGCTAGAGACATATTCCAGCGTCGTAAAGCCTGGTAATCGTTGTTCCCACTGATGGTTGGGTGATTCCTCCACTTTGAGGCGATAAGTGCCAGTACGGACTTGTGCTCCCACATACCGTCGAGTATATTTTGGGAGACCCCAATAGGCTTAATCCTTTATCCATAGGAAGCCGTGTCTGCCGCCCTATCGATCACAATGCACTGAACACAGCATTCGGGAAGATTGACTACCGTACCGTAAAAATTATTCTGTAGTTTTGCGATTGGTTTGGTAATCCCTCTACCTAGATTTCCAGAGCAATCCTTTTCGTTCCTTTTTAGACTCCTTAACAGAAAAGGTCCATCTGAGCACTTTTCAATTCAGGATCATTAAAAATCGAAGGAGACTAGAGTCATCTTTTGTTTTTTCTCGACTCTTAAAAACTGAAAAAAAAAGTTGTGTCAAAGCGTCTAAAATTTATTTTAAACGGAATACTCATTACCCTTTCCTACGTTGATCTTGGGTTGAGAAAATGGAATCCACCAACCAAGGAATTCCCCTTGGAGGAAATCCTAGTCCCTTCTCCTCTTGGGGAGATGTTGGTGCACCCCATATGGCCACATTGTCACTTCCAGGACTAACAATTGGCTTGCCTGTATGGCTCTTCTTAACCTCTGTCGTTCAGAACACCGCAATTCCTGAACAATCGAACGAGTAACTAGACGAGTCCAGAGTTACCCACCAACCTTCTACTTCCTCTAATTCTTCCTCTCCTCCCTCCTCTTCGCTTGATGGGGCTGGTAAAGCCAAAAGTCAAGTACCTGAGAAGAAGAAGGAAAAGAAGAAGAAAGAGAAGAAGAAGAAGGAGCCAAAAGCGAATGGGGGCAAACGAGTGTCGTCTAGCGAAAATCCACACACTGCACCAACCAGGCCTAAATCTCCATGTGTCATTTGAAAAGGAGACCACTATCATAGAGATTGTCTTTGCATCCCTCGGATCTTAAGGGACTGGTCTCCTCGTTTGCACAACCCGGTGTCGTCAACCTCTGATGATCATGTTGAAAACACATCGTCAACTAGTGAAAGTGAAGCCTTAGGACAAAAAGGAAAATATAGATTTCCTTGTAAGTTGTGTGAAGGCGATCATGCCGTCCACCATTGTCCCTTATTAGATGAGGCTAAAAGAGTTTTGGACGATCGTCCGGTTTCACCGTTACAACTTCCTCCTGGATATAAAAAACTCTTGCCGAGTCCGTCACTAGTTGAAAATCTGGCTGGCCCACTCAGGTGGTCGGCTGAAGCATCTATCATTGAAGACAAACCATCTGAACCCATACCAGACAAAAGTCAAAAGGTCGAGGCGGCAGTTGACCCGGTCTTGCCTTCAGAGGTTCCATCTTCAGATGATACAGTCACCGAAGAGAACAAGGATGCCACCGTCCAAATTCTTTTCATAAGCACAGACTCCAATGAACATGGGGGCAATTTACCCGCTCCTTTATCGCAGGAAGGAAGTTCATCAGAGTCATACCCGGCCGTCTATTCGGTCCCACCTCCAAGCAACTTAGTTGTCTCCTTCGACTGGAATCAACTAGGCAGACCCCGCTTACCAGCTAGTGTACCATTCTGAATCATTGTTCAAATATATAGAATGGTTATGGCTGGTACCATCATAGATGAAGGGGCTTCTGTGAGTATCCTTTCCTCGACTGCTTGGAAAGCACTTGGTTCACCATCGCTTTTGCCTGAGATGAGAAATCTAACAGGCTTTGATAAAGGAACCACTCGACCGTTAGGGATCCTTCCCAATGTGCCCATAACATTGAGAAGGAAAACCGTTCACATGAACGTAATGGTAGTTCAAGGATCCCTAGATTACAATCTACTCCTTAGACGAGACTATATTTATTGCATGGGAGAAATCGTCTCCTCACTCTTTAGAGTAACGCGTTTTCCGCACGAAGGAAGAGTGGTCAAGCTCGTAGACCAGCTTTCATTTCCCGAATCATACAGAGCAAATAGTCATATACCATCCCTGAATGGTATTTTCACACAAGAAATGTCTCAATCCCCAGTCTGTCCACATGATGAGCGCGAGTGATTCGGGGGACATGATTGAAACCCAGGGGGCATGCACCCTGGTCTGCTTCGGCAGGAAAACTTCGGGTATAGGGTAGGTTTCTGCGAGAGAATATGACTAGTCTGTACTCCCGTCCGTGATTGGAAGAGGGGGTTATTCTAGAACAAGATTCTCTTGTCAAAGTTATGTGAGTGGAGTAGCCTCCTTCACTCACCTTTGTCTATTTCGGTAAACATCGCCGAAGAAGTGTTTTGTTTGTGCTGTGAATAAAACAATCTTTGGGTAACCTGTAAGAGGTAGGCCTCTCCCGGTAAAACAAATGTTTTAACAGAAGAAAGAAGAGGTAACCTTGAAACTCTGTTTTATACCTGGGGGCATGCAAACCTTTTGGAGTGCAAGCGAAGAGCGACTATTTATTTTTTAAATTTGTAGGTCCTCTAACCCTTTAAACTCGTAGGATTGGTTGTTTCCTAACTTGCATAAAGAAAGGATGTGGGGCAAAACTCTAAAAATTTCCGTTTTTTATGAGACATTCTTATCACACGACTGGATTAATCGAGCAGTTTTAGCACATAGTTCAAGCTCGTTAAAAAATAAACATAAGACATGAGCAAATGTTTCCCCCCGCGTTTAAGCTCATTAAAAAATGAACTATTCACGGTAAATAACCATCGTGAATGTAGTACTTCAGCCATTTAAAGCCTTGGTCGTGTTTGCACCATCACCTCCACTTTTGCATTGGCTGATCATTCACCCCCATTTGATTGTTTACCCATTTTGAGGAACAACTGCGAAGAGTGATTTCACTAGCCATCCTTGTAACACTGCCGTGATTGGAAAATTCCAAACCTTACCTGGAATCAGTTGCTATCCATTTTATCACTCGTTCCTCAAAAGACGAGTCTCCTTTAAGCTCTTTTCAACTGACTCATAAAATATGAAAAGATTGCCGAGCCATTGGCCTCTCCAGCTTGTTAAAGGGACAGGAAGTGCTATCCCTCCTCTAAATTTTAATCTTTTTGGACTTGAGTGATTATTACACAAAAAGATCGAGCGCTTGTTTTGTTCGGCTCGTTAAAAGTATCGAAAATTCATCCCTTCTGTATTGTTTTATACTTTTTCGGACTTAAGGGATTTGATGACGAAAAAGGAATTTTGGAGTTACCTTTACGTTCCTTTTCAGACTCTCTAAAATTGAAAAGGACCGAGTTGTCTTTGTCGTTAAACTCGTTAAAAGTGTAATAGTGACAAACTTGTCAATAAACGAGAACGAGTTTCACTATCGCTAGGCTCGTTAAAACATAGCGATGGGTTTGCCCGAAGGGCAAATTATAGAACAAGCATATGTTATCCTCCTCAAGCTTGACAAAAATAAAGAGGTACTGGTCAGCAATGACTGGGGAAAATTGGGAAGAAAACTTGAAGAAACTTTGTTGGTAGCAAGTCGCTCTTGAACATGACACTTCCACTCCGCGTCCGAGTCGGGTTGGGTTGTTTCATTCACCAGTCACATCACCATGGTCCTACCATACCATCCACATTTAGGGTTAATGCTACCAATCCATCACATCAGTGTCGACGATATGTTCAAGAGAAGTCATTCAGAGAATTCACCTGTGTCTCACCCACTACCATACATTTATACTCCATTCTTTCATGACCACCACCCTGAACCTTATATCACCAGATTGTTTTCACCTCCATTAAAGTCATTTGCTCCATTCCGTGTCATTGATGTGGGATTCATTAAGGCCCTCCTGTGACGGATCGCTTCTTGTCGACATCAGCTCATTATCCAAGAAGTTGATCTAGGAACACCCCATTCAGTACTTTGAAGCTTGGATACCTCAATGGCAAGTTTCTCACTTCCGACGACAGGTTTACATCAATGGCCTTCGACCGAAAGATTTTGCGTGGTGTTCGACGCCAAGTCCTTTATTCACACCACGTGAATTGTACTGCAGTACCTTGAGGGTCATTATCATTATCGATGATTCCTCTCACGCCTGTTAACAGCTTACATCATTGGCTGGTAATCAGGCGATGTCTTTCCATGTTCGACTCCAGAACAGCTTTCACATGGATCGACTTGTACTTCGAGTGAAGATCGAACGAGATTGAAGACCCCGGATCTAGTTTCATCCATCCGGGCTGCGATATATATTCATGGAAATAAAGACATCAAATGTACATCATTGCTGCACAGATAATCATCCAATCAAAAGGATGATGACTCTATCAGAATCATCAGTCTACACTCAGACGATTGTCTGTCCTATGTACATGAAAATGAATTTATAGAGCTGAGCATGGGAATGGCCGCCTCAGCTAGATCATGAAAATATTATGAAGATAATGTATTGTATTGTATCTTATTACAGGTCTCCTCCTAGCTTGAAAGAACTTCGGATCCTCATAATAAAGCATTTCACCCGACATCAAAAGATTAACGACCTCATGCTTTAGAGGGCAACTGTTATAGACATTTTTGGGCACTACAACCCCAAGCATGAAATGTCCATAAATCAAGGACTCCTAAGTCCCTAAAAGTGTTGTTCTAACCCCTAAAAGAACAAGGTCAACAGATTGTAGCTTCTCCCAGAAGTTCTCCATGAAAGACTGCTCAGAATTGGTCAAAACAAGATCATTTCAGCTGCTCCACTGGCTAAGTGCGTTGCATCTCACCTAAATACACTGTGAGGGTGCGTTGCATTTCAAAAATCCCTTCTATGGGGTGCGATGGGTGAGAAATGACAAATGGCAGTGTCATTCCGCAAGGTGGAGAGGCAATGGAAGCTTCCAGAAAATTCTCCTGTGACACTTGCCTCACTGAATTCGACCAAGGATGAGTAAGAGATCATCAATCTCCAAGTGGAAGCAAGAACTATCAGAGGGAAGACACTAATCAAATCATAGGCTGACTCATCTCCATTATAGATATCTATATATGGATCCCTCATCCCAGAGATCCAAAGGCTGGAATTTTGCATATTGTAAGGAATTGCTGTTGGTTTCTTGAGACAAACATCAGATTGTTGGGTGATCTAAGCTTTGTTTGAGGTGAAGAGGGGCTTCTTAGCTGGGAGGTTGATGCTGGGTCAGAACAACTGGTTGTAACTCCTCTTGGCTCTTTCTTGTTTATCAATAAAAGCTATTCTAGTTTTCCTCCATGCTCTTGTGTCATTGATGTTTGCTACATTTGTATGGTCAATCTACATCTGATCCTAGATTGTTTATGATTATAGATCCATGTCTTTGTATAGTGCTATGCCACTGTGACCTTACAGGTACTTTGTGAAGCTGGGCGTGTAAGGGAGCAGGTAGCTAAAGACTATCAAAGAAGAGAGGAATCAAATCAGGAGATTAGCGCAAGACAGAGGTTGGTCTTTTTGTTCCTCTCTATCTATAATTCATAAAGGAAAAACGAAAGTAGCTTTTCTCTGTTTGTTTCTAAGGCAGCTGTCACACCTTAGTGGGATAGAGCAGTTCTATATAGACACTTTTCCTTGTAACAGTGTCACTGGTCAGAAGACACCACATGGCATGTGATGACATCACTTCAACAATCAACGATTGACGATCCTTGGTGGCTGGCATAGTTGCAACATAAATAATTCTTTGATAAATGGCCTCCTCAGGTATAAAGAGCCTATTTTATGAAATAAATGTGTAAGGGGCCAAAAAAGGAAATATAGCCCTCGTCGAGGGTTTGGAGGCCTTAGCACCTTAAGGATAAGCCCTTGGTCAGAACCCTCAGTTCTATGGAGGAAAACACAAAGAGGGGCTTATACATAAGGGGCTGAGGACTATCGAAGCTCATTGTTTTGTATGGATTTATGCGTAAAAGCGTCGATATGGAAAAGGCTCCGATAATGTTCTATAATGAAAATACGATGATATAACAATAATAGAAAGGTGTATTAAAGATGTATAAATAAGCAGATGTGGCTTTGAATGTAGTTCAGTAAGGTTGATGGCTGAAGAACTCTCGTGCACACATTATAAAGATAAATGAAGAACAAAGGTTCCATGAGAATGTCCAACTAAGTCTGTGGGAGCCATAAATGATCACGGGGAGCTTCTTTGAAATGTGTAAGGAGGACTGAGATTTAATGCGAGCCATAAATGATCATGGAAGGCCTATGTGAAATATGTAAGGAGATATGAGATTTAATACAAAACATGGAGTGCATGCAATGAGACAAAGAAGTGATCATTGCCCATTCCTTTGATCCTAAATGCAGCAATAGCACAGGGGAAGTGTGTTTCAGAAAAAGGATGGGGTACCATGTCAGTAGTAAACACTTGGGTAGATTTGATGATGACAGTGACTACATTGAGCCAATATCAACACAAAAATAAAAGGGAAAATCTCCATTGAGATATGGTGAGGGTGAGAATATGTGTGAAAGAGCAGAGCTGAGAGTCAGTGCATGGAAGTAGAGTGTTGTAAGGGTAGTGCTGTGTTGTAAGCAGTGGAGAGCCCTGAGCTGAGAGAACAGAGCACAAAGAAAGTAGAAAAAGGAGGATTGCCACAAGTGTGTAGAAAGAAGAGTGCATAATTTTTATCTACAGAATTCCATTAGATGGTTTTTTACTTGTAATATTTGATGCCTTCGTTTTTAGTTTGAAAATTGTATGAAAAAGTAGAAACGTGGCAGTGACCGGTTGGTGCCTCTTGGCAAGTTGGTGCTTGCTAAAACAAAGGGGGTTGGTGTCTCCAGTGATCATTAGGGGAATTTTTAGGTCTAAAATGGGCCTCCTAAGAAAAATGTACAACCAAAATAAACTTTATAAGAACCAATAGGATTTAAGATGATGATGTCAACCATGGGGGATGATTTACGATTTTTGGAGTAAAAAAGTAAAAATATTAAAAGATAATAAAATAATAAAATAATAAAACTACTTTTTCAAATCATATTTTAAACTTATCTCCCTAAGGTTTTACTCAAATTTTGAGCGGGAGTACTCACTGTATGAAAAATTTAATTTCTCATCCAAGGAGTACCCAAGTTGCATACTTTCTATGGACCGTGCTACACAAAAAATGAGAAATACATCAAAAAACGTGATTGCAATCGTGTTTTTCATGTATTTCTCATTTTTCATGTAGCAGAGTTCATCTAAAGTAGGCAACATGGGTACTCCTTGGATGAGGAATCAAAACCTTCATCCAATGAGCGTTTCCGCTCAAAATTTGAGTAAATCCATAAGGAGATAAGTTGAAAATAAGAGTTGAAAAAATAGTTTTTTCTTTTTTCCTCTAAAATTTGATGATGTAATCTAATCTTATTTTATTCTTTCCACTATTATTTTATATTTTCCTTATGAGGCCCATTTTAGACCTCAAAATTCCCCTAATGTGGGTGCTCACAAACAAAGAGATGTAATTAAGTTGGTGCTTAAATTACATCATAAAACAAGCAACAAATTGGTGGTTTTTTCCCTCTAGGTTTCCACGTGAAAACACTCTGTCAAATGTATGCTTTACATGAGATTGTTATTTGAGTCTCTGTTACTGGTTCATGAATGAATTCTCTCATATAAGAAAGAACATAAGGAACTCAAAATACAATAAGAAACGAAAAGTACCAATTTCTTAAATTAGTGATTCACCCCCCCCAGCAATTCCTTATTCCAATAGGAATAAACCTCTGGATTCCCTTGTTTTGAAGAGGGTGGACGTGAGACACCTTTGGAATCCCTTGATAGGCTAGAGGGTCAAGGAGAGAACCTATGGCTTCCATTGTTTTAGCCTACAATGGTAGAGATACGGTTCTCATTGAAGGAGTTGAAGGGTAGAGGTGGTGGACCTCCGGATTCCTTGTGAGATATTGACTGCATGAGTAGCTAGTGGGCGGAGGTGGATGGTCCTTGAGAGTTATTGTTTCAGATGAAAGAATTGGTTTAATTACTTAAGCACACATCCTCAGGCTCTAGAATCTGGCTTGGGCATGACTATTGCAAGAAAGGATTAGCTGTAGTGTTTCTAAGGTTGGGTGGATAATTGAAGTCCTAATCTTAGTTGTTGAGAAAATTTTCTAAGACAAGTGCATATTTAAGCCTTGTACCTTGAGTTTTAAGCATATGTATGATGTTCTGGCTTAAATCTTGTATTGGTATTAATTCAATGTGATGGTCTAATGCTTGTGTTATAATGGGGAATGCGATTTTCTGCATGCATGAGGGATGTGTAATCCTGTGTGATATGTCGAGACATTTGTATGATTATTCTCATGGTATGAGGGATTTGGGAATCCTTGTAACTGTTGATATACTCTTGGTTAACTGCATGGTTTCCAACATCTATTAAGGACTCCATTATTTTGATATGGTTTGTGTTCCACTCCTTGATTTAATTGCTATATTTAACTGAGGATTTCTATGTTTGAGCATTACAAAGTCTTGTCGTTAAGGGATTGTCTGTAGTCTATTATGAGTTAACATGGATCCTTGTGTATGTAGCTGAATGATTCTTTCTTTACTTTATGATTAATGAATGAGATAATACATTATGCATGGAAATGTCGAAGGCATGATGGATTTGTTCAAAGCCTATTTTTAAATATCTCTGGTGCTATTGTAGTTGGAATTACAAAGTACCATAGCAGTGGATTTGGAGTAATCATGATGCTTGTGTGAAATGTCAATTTACATTGTCTTGTCTGGATTAATGGGCTTATGTACGAATTAATGGACAAATCTCTATCAAGTTCCTCTTTACGTAGTTAAATATTGGCTACTAGGCCTTGTTTTAGTACTATCAAGCTCAATAAGGATAATGTTTTAAACAAACACATGCACATGCACATATGTCTAAATATGCGTATAATTGCAGGTTGGGCCAAAGTCCTTATAAAATCAAGAGATATGGATCAATTCTTATATATATATATATATATATATATATAATACCAAACCTTGGGAGGGATAGCTCTAAGTGCTTTACTTCCATATATACACACTCGCATGGAAAATGAGTGGGGGATGAGCTTAATGCATTAAGGAATTTGACCTTCAAATCATATATGTCCATGTGTATGGGCATTGTAACCAAGTTTTGAGGGTGGAAAAGCCCAAACCATATACACATAAAACACATGTCGTGAGGGTTGGACGTATAGGGCCTAGAGGAGTAATTAGACTTGAGCTTTATGCACCATTTGAACAGGCGATATGTCTAAGCACTATGAGCGAGGGTTGAAGTTCAATTTCCAGGGGCTCAAAAGGTAGACTCCTTGTCAAGTCATATGGACTAAAACCATGACCAAGGGCATGATGGAGGGGAATACCAGATTCATTAGATACTGTTGAATATTTAGTGCCATCCACGTGTCCCAAATGTATTTCCCCAGATATTTTCAGGGGATTCTAGGATGACCCCACTGGGATCAAATCCCCAGGACAACATCGTGAAGTGGGGACAGTGGTTAGGCATTCAACATAATGAAGGAGGAGTACCCTAGAATAATTATAATGTGGAAATGAGTTTTACTACACAAATGAAGATTGGTGGGACCCATGGCCAGCATGGCAGGTGACGTGGTGTCCTGGGACGCAGACACATGTCACATGGAATCAATGTTTTTATGGGGCCGGATGGCCTAAAAACGTGTAACATGTGGAATATTTTGAGGGGATCCACGTGGAGTGTGTGAGGTATCCTCGGTGATAAGAGTCACTGATGTCACCTCGACACCATGACCATGGCGATTTCTCATAGAGCTGGGTATAATTGCGCAAATATTTTATTCCCAAAGTGAGGTGGCTGAGGTGGGACCCACATGAACATGTGTAAGGGAGCATAAGCTATGTGATTGGTTGAAGTAGAGTTGATGTGTGGAATGGCTAGGTGAACTTCCATGTCACCCTGTTGGTAAGAATGGGTGATGTCAGCGTTGTGGATTTGAACGGAGGCATAGTCCTGTGGTGATATGGCTATAAGGGGCCCACTTAGAGGGAAGTCAAAGAAGAAGAAAGTCCAAAAAGGTGAAAATACCTCATGCAATTGGTTTGACCTGGTGGCATGATACAAAATGTAACCTGGACCCCCTTTTCCCTAGAAGTTTCAACGAGGGATCACAAGGGATATCGTCAAGATTTTATTCCTAGGGTGATGTGGCCATGGAGGGGCCCACATGCCTATTATGCATGCCCATTAGTCCTTGATTTGTATTCGATCACCTTTAAAAGGGGATTTTCTACGCGTGATATTCTAACAGACCCAAGATTTTCCGCATAGTTGGCCAACAAACTCACTTAGCATCAACCCTTTCGGAAACACACATAAAGTGGATGAAGTCTCACCTGAGATGTTAATGGGTGACTGTCAGAACCAAGTTTCCGTAGTTAGATGGTATTTTTATTATCTTAAGGAACTGAACTTCGACCCACAATGTAGAACTCAGACATCTACTAGACAAACACCTAGTTATAATCCTTGGACTGCAAACGGTGCAAGACCTCTTGACTCTTATGTTCACTAGTTAGTGTGCAGGTTGCAAATGACATTAAAATTAAGGATGACATAAATTACACCTCCCATCATTTATTTCGACATTATCAACACAAGGCACCATTAACCACAATAATACTACAATATATGAAGTCATTACCAGGTTGTTGATTTACTTGGCCATTCGAGACATTCAAACATATTCAGTACAATAAAAGAGAATTACACAAGAAATGAACCAACATAGCATAACCAAAGAAACACACACATGAATTTAATAGTATAACGAAGGCAACCCAACCATTCATTATATTACTTTAATCATAAAATAAGAAAAGGTGTGAGGTGCTACGACACGAATAATATGTAATTTAACTCACCGACCTTCATTCCTTGCTCATAATACAAAAAGGATGAAAATACAGTAACAAACCATACATACTTCCCCCTTGATGATTTATTTTATACCATATGCTGCAAAGCAACTATAGACTCAGAAAATAACACTTGAAACTATCGAGACAAAAAGAAATGTACATTCACAGCAACCCTTTCTTCTTCAAAAACTATTGTCTGATCATCCAATTGTACCACTGTGAAATTGTCTAACCCCTGACTTATCTCGAACAACTATCTATATTGGTCCCTAGTAGCTTCCTAAACCTTCTTGGCTTGCTCCTCCACTATTCCAGCTGTACTCCCAGCTATCTCGCTGTTAGGTTATTTTCTGACATTCTCCCCTTAGATGTCCCATGCATACTTAACCATATGCTGGAAATATCTCTTGCCTACTCATTCCACTTCATCGACATCCTTCCTCTACAAATATATTCAACATTACCTGCCGTGAAATCCTTGTCCTCCTTGGCCATCAACAACAAAATCCTAACTCCTTGAACTTATTCACAGGCGTCCCCACTCTCTGGATGTTGCTGTCTCCTCCATGCATGATACCCCCTACATTGCGTCTCTTCCTTTTGCGCTAACTCCCTCTACTGTGCACTGATTTCTCCTCTCCCGCGCTCCTCTATTCTTCTGTGCGATCACCTACTTAACCAAAAAAATGAAAATTTTTTCGGCCTCTAATAGGTCCCCGACAAAAAAATTTGGCTTGTCCCGAGCCACTTTTTCCTTCTTCTATCACCATGGGTTCGGGAATCTCTCTTTTCACTGAGATTGACTTTCTACTTGTGGTAGATCAGCTTTCATAAGGAGTTAGGTGGTTTAGTTGTCCTAGAACTTTGGTACTAGATAAGAGGGGAGTGTCACGCTCCATCCCTCTACAATTAATCTCATAAATAAATAACATGAGGTACCACTGCTGCTCCGGGACTGAGTTCTATGTCTGTCCGTGACCATTGTCCCATTCTTCCTACCTTTCCATCTTCTTTCTGTTGGAAATGTAACTAGTTTCGATCTTCATAATTGTTATTGTACTCATTTCAATATCTATATTTTGTAACAAAAAAAAGAAGAAAAGAAGAAAATATTATTTTAAATCATGGGTTTCATGCTTCTTATTAATGGTCTTCTAGGTAAAAGCATGTTCTTCATGCTTCTAGGGTTTGTTAGGTCATAGGATTTATTATCATAAGTCAAGAGAGTCAACGTCATGATTATAAGACCATTCCGAGCAAGATTTATATCGTAAAAGAATGTATTTTGAGTCTAGAAAGTCTTGGAAACCTCCAAAGTACAAGTCGGCCCTAGTAGCTACAAGTCGGTCTAAAGAAGGGAATTCGACCCCTTGAGAATGCTATATAAAGGAGAAAATTCAACCTCATTTGGCACACACTCACTCTCAAGTTCAATCTATAGCCAAGAAGCAAGAAAAAAAGCAGAGCGAAGGTTTAGAAGGCAAGAAGAAGGAAAAAGGTCTATTTTTTGTCTCTGTCTCTCTTACATGTGTGAAATTATAGGGTTTCTGCAGCTTCCAGGAAGGCAAAAATTGCAATTCTGAATAACAGGAGAGTGAGTTACAATATCAAGTTGCTATAAGAGCATATATTCTATGTTGACCTTGTTGACCTTGGAAGGATCTGTCTTGCTCAAAGGAGGATCTCTTGAAAATTTGGATTAGGGTTTCTGCATATGCTACAAGGCCAAAGTTGCAGGTTGAGGTTACAGGGTCAAAACTAAGGTCGTAGTTGTATCTGGAAGCTAGTTGACACATGATCAAGCCTTGTTGATATCATGTACTTGAAAGGGTTTCTTGAAGGGCTAAATTGGTACTTAGAGAAGGACTTGGTCTAGGGTTTGGGTCTTTGTTATCTCATTTGAAGTAGATTCTATAAGAAGAGAAGGTTTTTTTTAGGTTTTCCGAGCCTAATATCCGTGTCCATTTTCTTTACTGTTCTAATCTTGATATTTGTTTTATGAAAATATCTACTAAAGAAACACAAGAAGATAAATAAGATTCACAAGAAATTATTAAGGAATAAGGAAAATCTGAATTAGTAGCAACCACATTGCAATTTTCAAACATTCTCCTTCGTGGATGTTGATAGGACCTCGATCTTATTGCATTCTCCAAGGTGCCACAAGGGTTAGTGTAAGGAGTGGTGCATCCTCAACTAGATGGCTACTTACACACCCTCATGGTGGTCTCGGTTTTTTCTACCCACTTAGGTAGGGGCTCTTCTTAAGGAATCCTCATGACACTCCATCATGCATGAGGACAAGACCTTGTTCAATTGCTGCAACTCCTAAAATGGGGGCTGACCAGACACTAGTCTGCTAAATAAATCCATAGATCCCTCCCACAATCCATGTCAGGTTAACTTAACTGATGCAACTATACTTGTCATGTAAACCATCCTTCTAAGTGGAAGAGGCCCTTTCTAGTTTGGGCCACCTGGTGCAACTTGATCATCGCTAATGGACGAGTTCTCCAATCCCCTTTTAGTGACTCTTGGTTCTCCCAAAATAATTTTTTTTCTAGATCCGCATCACCTTACAACAACAAGAAACTTGGACACGTTCTCTTAGCATGTTATCAATTCTTCTCAATTCTTCTCATGTCTTCAACTCTCTTACTTGAGGTTATCATGGTAACTCTGATTTCTCGTACCATTCTCGGATGAATTTTTTCTTCTCACTCATGGACTACTCTACTCCTCTACGCTCTCATACAATAAAATATTTCCTATTGGGTCTTCTTCCAACTCACAATATAGGGGTGGTATTTTATAACCTTTTCATCCTCCGCTCATCCTTCCTAGGTGATAATCACACTGACTTCTCCATTATGACTCAAAGATTCGAATCATTGCACCTCTGCGTAGAATGGGTGTGAAATCCTCCTTTAGTTTAGTTTGATATGATAGCCTACACATTCCATTTTTCACATTCACGGTCATTCCAACTCACTTTATCCATATCCCTTAGTATTAGCTACTTTTGACTATATTCTATCGACATCCCATGGTTCGAATTAATGGTTTATGTGCTCTTTCTTGCTGCAAAATCCGGTTTAGGGTTTACTAAAAACCACTTTATTTTTCGTTGGTTGTTCTTACCATATCGAGAGTGGTCATCCCTACACCTTCTCTTGCATTTCCCGTCTTCTAGCTTGCTGTCTTCCTGAATTTTATTTGAGCCTTGCATTGGATCAATCTATCACATGCAATCAACCTATTAAAATATTGCTTCCCACTAAGCCATGCAATCTCTTCACGTGGTTCTTTTTTACTGTGCCACCCCCAACGCTACGCTAACTAGTCTAGTCATTTCCTTGCTCGAAGTTCCTCCAACCAAGCAATATTATACTTATGGCCACAATTCTCTTTTATATAAAATTCCTTACTAACTTCCTCAATCTTAGCTACAAGTACCTTCTACCTCTAAAAACAATGGTAATTTATAGTAACCCACTTTATTTATATACACAAAGGTAGAGCTCTTTCCATCACTTTACATCTGCATTGGTTACCTTTCGAAGATCTATAATAAATCTCACTTTGTCTACCTTCCTTCCCTAGGCCATGATTAGAAGTATCCACCCAAGCTCTCCTTTGGGTTCAATAATTCCTGCTTGCAACATCTTATCTATCTCCCACTTGACCTTCTCCTTGTATATGGGATTCGAATGATATGGTCGCTACTTCATGGGCTTGGCATTGGGATTTAAAGGAGTTTTTACCTCTCCCATTTACTTGACAATCCCTTTCATCTCTTCAAACGTGTTAGGGAACAAATCCTAGTTTTCACGGAACAGGTGTGCAACTTTCTCTATTATCTTGTCATCCTAGAAATCCCTAATGGAAGCCATTTTAGGATTCTCCTCTATCCCATTGTTTACTTTGTGGATCATGATAGGCTGCACATACTCAACGTACTGCGATTGTGGTCCATCTACTGCATGTTCCCCTTCAACCTCCAGGATTTGTATGTTCTTAGGATCATCGTTGTCTTTGTCTTGTTCCGCTATATTATAAAATTCCATAAAATCTTGTATCCGCTATGAATGTTTGTGCATAAAATACAACGATTTTCTTTCCAACATTGCAAGTTCTCCTATAAAAAAAAAATTATTCGCAAAAATTTCTAAGCTTCATTAAGTGATTTCTCTTCTCCATCAAAACTCAAAGTAGCCTTAAATATTTACACCACTTCATTCCAGTCCTTTTTTCTTTGACAAACCTCTAGTTCCACATACCAATTTGCAGTAATGGTGTCCAACGTATGCATAAACCGATGTGCCCACTCCTACTATGGCACACATCCATTCGTTCATGTTGCAAAACATCGTTTTAAGTGCATCCTTGGGAACTCTTTGCCAAAGTACTTCTCCCCAAGGACCTCAGAACTGGTCTCTAATCTAATACACATTAATTGTCTCCATTGTTGCTTACCCATGACTTGGTCCTTATGCGCAACCCTCCATCTGGCCGGGGTTGCGTGCAATGCAACATCCAACGTGGGTATCCTTCGGTGCTCAATATTTGGTCTTTGAACTCTTGTGAAAAATAGCCACCTTAGAAAGTCCATCAAGATGAGGAGGATTATGTACCTGAGTCGCTCTCCAGTGCACTACTCTAGTGAGGTGTGCGTACCTCTTCATACTGACCTCATGTAATCTATTCTACCAATTCTCTAGTGCTTCTTTTGAGTTGGAGACACAAGAAGCGATACTACATCAATTCATTAGAGAAATTTTGAGGTCTAAAATGGGCCTCCTAAGGAATATTATAAAATAATAGTGGAAATAATAAACTAAGATTATTGATTTCAGACTTCTGGGATCCATATTGCTATTCAAAATGTATTTTGGATTAATCACATCATTGGTTTTGAGTCAATGTTTCAAACCATATACTGTGGTTCATCCATAGGACAAGGATGAAAAACCCGATCTCTCATAAGATATAAATAACAGAGATGCATCATGTCCCACAAATGAGTGTTAGAAAATAAGATTAATAAATTAAATAATTTAAATTTTAAGATGAATGTTAGAGAAGAGTTTGGTCAAAATAATATTGAAATTAGTTATTTAGTTGTGAAAAGAAAAGAAAAATATAAAGACATTAATTAAAAATGAATAAAATAATTAGTATTATTAATATCAAAAATCAAAGACAAAGGAAAAATATATAACGACTAAGAAAAAGACATAAAAATTCAAAATAAATAAGGTTTGATAAAAAAAGTAACTAATGGTCAAATTTCTATTATGCATGGCTTAATATTTAAAACAAATAATAATAATAAAATTAAAATAAATGGTTAAAATGGAAACATCACAACAATTAAAGAAAGAACAAAGAAAAGACCTATGTAAAGTCACAAAGATAAAAGTTAATAGAAAAATGATAGAAATTAAAATAAAAAAAGAACATACTCATTAAAAATAAAAATGAATAAATAAATGAAATAAAAATAAAACAAAAATAGAAATATAAAATTTAAAGCTAAAATAAAGAATAAAAATAAATAAACGAGACATCAAGAAGAAAGGGTAGGAACCAACTCTTACTAATTTCCAACCATCATCCCTATTTATATTCTTCCCATTTTTCTCAATTTCAATGACCTCCCGCAAATAAGATTAGATTACATCATCAAATTTTAGAGAAAAAAAATAAAAAAAACTACTTTTTCAACTCATATTTTTAAATTATCTCCCTATGGTTTTACACAAATTTCGAGTGAGAGCACTTGTTGGATGCAAATTTTAATTCCTCATCCAAGGAGTACCCATATTCCATACTTTCGATGAACCCTGCTACATAAAAAATGAGAAATACATGAAAAAACGGGATTGCAAACATGTTTTTCATGTATTTCTTTTCATATAGCAGGGTCTATCAAAAGTATGAAACATGTGTACTCCTTTGATGAGGAATTAAATTACACATCCAATGAGTTCTCCCACTCGAAATTTGAGTAAAATCGTAGAGATATAAGTTGAAAATACGAGTTGAAAATGTAGTTTTTTATTTATTTATTTTTTTTAATCTTTTTACTTTTTCACTCCAAAAATGGTGAATCATCCCCCATGGTTGACTTCATCATATTGAATCCTATTGGTTCTTATAAAGTTAATTTTGGTTGTACATTTTTGTTTTGAGGTCCATTTTTGACCTCAAAATTTCTCTAATGCAACACCTCAACTGTAGGATTCACATAATCCTCTCAATGAGCTGTCACATTGTATATATAATATAGCTCTTCCCTACTCAACTCACTTTTAACTGGCTCAACATATCGATCTCCTTCTCATGGATCCAAAGGTGCTATCACTCATATGTCTTCTCCTTCAAAAATCATATGCCTTTTCTTTAGATTGACAATCACCTGGTTATTCAATGCCTAATCAATCTCCAACAAAGATGGTTATGGATCGGTGTCATCTACAATCTCTATGAATTCAAAGTCAACAACACTCACCACTCCATCAATATCCACTGACATTCCCATCAGTCTACCAATTGGAAAGATATAGTGTTGATTCACTAATCCCAACTTAATAGGGGACCAAGTTGACTTTGGTTTCCCCATCATCTCCCAGGTACTCTTTGGAAAAATATTTACGTCAGATCCCAAGACTAGTAGGATATTTTACATTTCATATTCCGTTATCTTTGCACTAAATCTGAACTCCTTATTGGTTCTTTTCCTATCAGCTACCTGGTTCCTTGCCCGTGTAGAGGCTCACGTGATAGCTACTTTAGATTCCTTGGCACATTGTTCTACAAGCTTCCTGAATTTCTCTAGCACCTATGGATCCTTCGCTAACTCAAAACAACTTTGAAGTAGGTTCCAAATTAGGTTTTCCTCTGTCACAACCTCTCTGCATATGGTATCATCATAGATAACTGGCATGGCTACTTCACGAATTGCCTCTGGTGTGTCCCATTCTACAAAAACCATCTCCCTATGTGCTTCTTTGCACAAAGTCTTTTCCTGGATAGGATCAAACCTTGGAGGAGATTCAGGCTCTCTTCTCACCCATTGTGGCTACAACATTCCAGATTTCATAAAATCTTCTCTAGTTCTGACACCCCGTCAAGTTATTGTTCTAACTCATTGTTAGGTTCCACGAGGTACGACAACTATCATATGTACATTTGGTCCTTTATTCTCTTGCCATTTGGAAATCAACTGTGGATAATTCTCGGTCAAATGGTCTAACACCCTACAATGTGTACTCATACAACACGGATTTGGGAAATACTGCATAATATGTCCCCACTATCGATAATTATAGCATACCATCGTTCCTCAACCTCCTCTTCCTCTAGCTATGTTGGGTGTGGAGCCCAATTATCTTCTGTATTCAAAGGTTTCAGCTAGATGTATACCCCATGAAGACTATAAACCCCTCCATGCGAGGGGGACTTGTCCCCCCCGATTGGGGGGTCCGGCGGTCCCTTGGCGGGGGTTCGGGGGCAGCGCCCCCGAAGCTAAAAATAGATGTAAAATTACCTTGTAAAAGTCTAGTAATTTCTAGTCAATCTGGGCCGTTCATTAGGCGGATGATCTGACGGTAGAAGTTATGTTTAATTTAGGTTTTTTTTGCCCTAGAAGGCAACCCCTCACTATATATGAGGGAATTGTATTGTCTATGGATATCTGTATTCTGAGTGAGGAAGAGAGAGGAGATTGAGAGTGAAGAGGGTGTTATAGCAGATCTACTGTAGGTTGTATCTCTTCAGTTTGCTAGATAACATAATAAAAGAAGGACTGGCTGTTTCTCCGTGGATGTAGCCCAAACTGGGTGAACCACGTATATCTGTGTCTCTCTTGTTTTATGCATTTTCTGTGTTTATATTTCTGCAATATTTTATGTGTTCCATTGCTTCGTAATATATAATTTTCTAACAACTGGTATCAAAGCCGAAGGTCTATTTGGCTGATAAACTCGCAGGAGAGAAGGGTTCCTGGTTCGAGTGGGAGCAATGGCGGAAGATGGTAGGTTTAGGGTCAAAAAATTCAACGACCAAAACTACTAGCTGTGGGAGATGCAGATGGAAGATTATCTGTATCAGAGATATCTGTACCTACCATGGAGTGGAAAGACAAAGAAGCTGACGAGTATGACAGACACAAAATGGGATATTCTTGACAGAAAGGCACTTGGAACAATACAGCTGTGCCTAGCAGTGTCGGTAGCATTTAATATTTCAAAGGAAACGACAACACAGGGTTTAATGTCAGCATTGGCCAAACTATATGAAAAACCCTCGGCCTCAAATAAGGTATTTCTTATGAAGCGTTTATTTAATATGAAGATGTCAGAAGGTGGATTAGTTGCAGACCATTTAAATGATTTTAATACAGTTACAAGTCAGTTAAGTTCTGTAGGGGTAAATTTTGATGATGAAGTTAGGGATCTGTTATTTCTGTGCTCATTTCCAAAAAGTTGGAATGGTTTAGTTATGGCCATTAGTAACTCTGTCTTTGGATCTAGTACTTTAAAGTTTGATGATGTTGTCGGTGCAATCTTTAGCAAGGAAATGTGACGGAAAAGCTCCGGTGAGACATCAGGTAATGCTTTGAGTGCAGAATCTAGGGGAAGAAAAATGGAAAGAGGAAAGAGCTCAGGATATCGCAGTAAATCAAGGAAAGGCAGATCCAAGTCCAGATCGGGGATAGTGTGCTGGAAATGCGGAAAGAAAGGACACCTAAAGAAAGATTATAGATCTCGGAAGGGAAAAGAAGGAGATGCACAACAAGAAGAAAATCATGAAGCAAATGTGACAGGTGAGGTGTTACAAGATGCTTTGATTCTTTCTTTCAAAAATATTACTGATTCCTAGGTGGTAGATTTAGGGGCCTCATTCCATGCCACACCTGATAAGAAATATTTTCATGACTATGTTCAAGGAGATTTTGGACAAGTCCGTTTGGGTGATGATAAACCCTGTAAAATTGTTGGAATGGGTAAGGTTCTTGTAAAATAGCAGAATGGAAACCAATGGCTACTAAAGGAGGTAAGGCATGTTCCAGATCTGAAGAAAAATCTGATTTCAACAGGGCAGTTAGGCAGTGAAGGTTGTGTGACAACTTTCACAGATAAATCTTGGAAGGTCACCAAAGAAACCTTGGTAATAGCAAAAGGCAAAAAGGCTGGTACATTGTATTTATGCAATGGTGTTTCTAACTCTGTTAATGCTTTAACTTCCAAAGGAGCAGATGTAGCATTATGGAATCATAGGCTCAGACACATGAGTGAGAAGGGGATGAAGATTTTTCACTCAAGGAATTTGTTGCTGGGTTTGAAGAATGTTGATTTGGACTTCTATGAGAATTGTGTTTATGAAAACAGAAGAGAGTCAGATTCTTTAGAGTTGGGAAAGAAAAGAAGATCGAAAAATTAGAGCTTGTGCATACAGATGTATGGGGACCTGCTCAGGTATCATCTCTTGGTGGCTTTCGTTATTATGTTACATTTATTGATGATGCAACCAGAAAAACCTAGATTTATTGTATTCGAAATAAATCTGATGTATTTGATACTTTCAAGAAATGGAAAGCTTTGGTTGAAAATGAGACATGAAAAAGGTTGAAGTGTCTCAGATCAGACAATGGAGGTGAATATTGCAACAAAGAGTTTGATAGGTACTGTTTAGAGAATGGAATTCGTAGAGAGAAGACAGTTCCAAGAACACCACAAGAAAATAGCGTGTCAGAAAGGATGAATAGGACAATCATGGAGTGTGCAAGGTGCATGAGATTGCATGCAAGATTGCCTTTACAATTTTGGGCAGATGCTGTAGATACTGCTGTTTATCTAATAAACAGAGGGCCTTCAAGTTCCTTGGATGGTGGTATTCCAGAGGAGGCATGGACAGGTAAAAAGGTAAACTACTCCTTTTGAAAGACTTTTGGTTGTGAAGCCTTTGGCCACATTAACAAAGAAAATAGAAGAAAGCTTGAGGCAAAATCAAAGAAATGTACCTTTATTGGATATGGTGTTAATGGTTTTGGTTATCGCTTATATGATTATGAAAATCACAAAATCATTAGGAGCAGAGATGTAATATTCAATGAAAAGGTCTTGTATAAGAATCAATTGCAGGAAAATAAACAAGAAAAAAAAAACAGAGAATACACAGTGCTTGACGATATCACAGGAAAAGTGATGGTGCCTGAAAATCATAATGATCAATAGCTAGAACAACAACCACAATAGAAACAAGCACTTCAAACACCTGTGGTGTTAGAAGATCTACCAGGATAAGTAGACCCCCTAAACGATACTCTCCTTCATTATATTATGTATTATTGATTGATTCAGGTGAACCCGAATGTTATGAAGAAGCAGTGCAGGTAGAAACCAGGAAGAAGTGGGAGAAAGCCATGAAAGAAGAGATGGACTCCTTAGCTCATAACCAGACTTGGGACTTAGTCAGGTTGCCTGTAGGTAAAACAACATTGCAGAATAAATTGGTTTACAACATGAAGGAAGAAGATGGAGGAAAACAGAGATACAAAGCTAGACTTGTGCTGAAGGGGCTTGCATAGAAGAAAGGTATTGATTTTGATGAAATATTTTATCCTGTTGTTAAAATGACTTCAATCAGAACTATTTTAAGTCTTGTAGCCATTGAAGATTTGCATCTTGAGCAGTTAGACGTAAAGACAACTTTTCTCCATGGGGATTTGGAGGAAGAGATATATATGCAGCAGCCACAAGGATATGATGTAAAAGGGAAGGAGAAACTAGTGTGCAGGTTGAAGAAGAGCTTGTATGGCTTAAAACAGGCTCCAAGGCAGTGGTATCTAAAATTTGATAGGTTTATGTCTGAACAAGGTTATACTAGATGTCACTCTGATCATTGTATTTATCTCAAAAGGCAAAATGATGGCAGCTATATTATATTGTTATTGTATGTAGATAACATGCTTGTTGCAGGTTCTAACATGCAGGAAATAAATGTGCTCAAAAGAAAATTTGCCAACCCATTTGCAATGAAGGATTTGGGTGTTGCAAAACAAATCTTGGTATGAGAATAACTAGAGACAGGAAGAATCACAAATTAACATTGTCTCAAAGTGAGTACATAGAAAAGGTGTTGAAAAGGTTTAATATGCAAAATGCAAAACCAATTAGTATACCTTTGGCTAGCCATTTCAAATTAAGTAAGGAGGCGTGTCCCAATACTCAGAAAGAAATGGCTCATATGTCTAAAGTTCCATATGCATCAACAGCTGGAAGCTTAATCTATGCAATGGTCTGCACAAGGCATGATATTGCACATGCAGTGGGATTTGTAAGCAGGTACATTAACAATCCAGGAAAAGAACATTGGATGGCAGTGAAGTGGATTCTCAGGTATTTGAGAGGTACCAAAAATCAAGCATTATGCTTTGGTGGTTCAAACATTGCTCTACGGGGATATGTTGATGCAGATATGGCAGGTAACAGAGATAATAGGAGGAGCACTACATGATATGTATTTACTGTAGGTGGAACAACTGTCAGTTGGGTTTCAAAAATCCAAAGTGTTGTTGCACTTTCAACAACAAAAGTAGAGTATGTTGCTGCTACAGAGGCTAGTAAAGAAATGATTTGGTTACAAAGGTTTCTGGATGAATTGGGAAAGAAGCAGGTGTTGGGCAGGTTATACAGTGACAGCTAGAGTGCCATACATCTTGCAAATAATTCTGCATTTCATTCAAAGACTAAACATATACAGCTCAAGTACCATTTCATATGGCCAGCATTGGAAGATGGACAGTTGAAGCCGGAAAAGATACACACTAGCCAGAATCCTGCATATATGTTAACAAAAGTTGTAACCAGGGAGACACTGAGAATCTTCTCAGTTTCAATTGGTCTTCAAGTACGATGAAGAAGATGAGAAACAGGCAGGTCCAAAGTGGAGTCATTGTCTAGCAAATGAAGCAGCGGTGGAGTTGCTACAATCAGTCTCCAAGTGGGATATTGTTGGGTGTGGAGCCTGATTATCTTCTGTGTTCAAAGGTTTCAGCCAGATGTATACCCTAGGAAGACTGTACACCCCTCCACGTGGGGGGGGTGCAGGGGGAACTTGTCCCCCTCGCAGGGGTTTGGGGGGGTAAATCCCCCCCAGCTGGGGGGTTCGGGGGCAGTGCCACCGAAGCTAAAAATAGATGTAAAATTACCTTGTAAAAGTCTAGTAATTTGTAGTCAATCTGGGCCGTTCATTAGGTGGATGATCTGACGGTAGAAGTTATGTTTAATTTAGGGTTTTTTCCTCCTAGAAGGCAACCCCTCACTATATATGAGGGAATTGTATTGTGTCTATGGATATCTGTATTTTGAGTGAGGAAGAGAGAGGAGATTGAGACCGAAGAGGGTGTTACACCGGATCTGTTGTAGGTTGTATCTCTTCAATTTGCTGGATAATATAATAGAAGAAGGACTGGCTGTTTCTCCGTGGATGTAGCCCAAACTAGGTGAACCACGTATATATGTGTCTCTCTTGTTTTATGCATTTTCTATGTTTATATTTCTTCAATATTTTATGTGTTCCATTACTTCGTAATATATAATTTTCTAACAAGCTAGTCCTCCTAATCCTCTAGCTGTCAACCCTTTTCCTTGACCTGAATGATTGTATTGTCGAGGCTGGTTGTATCCTAGTTGATTGAAACCAGTTGATGTTGCTTCCGTCCCTTTGGGTCCCTACACTTGAAAGGAATGAAAGGTTCACTTATGCATCGACTCTAACGCATGATAGTGGTGGATATCGTGTCCCAACGATTTGTAGAAATCACAAAATAGAGTGTAGGTCATAGATCATACTTTTGCATCATTGGAAAACTCCATGGGGTGTGGCCCCACACTCAACAAACTTCACACCACATCCCTCTATCATGTGTAAGAGAATTCACTGTGCTAGCTGCCATGCAGTCCGTCAACAACTTTCATTTGTTCTTGTGGTGACCTTTTGTCCAAAATATGGTGCTCCACACTTCCTCCCACTTTTCCTTCCCTTTGGTCAAGTCTTGAAGCTGCATAATTAGCACGCCTATATGTGATTATACATGAGCCATACCATTTCTTTCTCCACTTCCTGTTGGCGAGGCTTTCAACTTCAATTCCAACTCTAATGCCTCTAAGTATGAACCTATTTTCTGCCATGTCAATGGCATGTCGATGTGGGGCAGCAATATGGAAATAAACCACTCCTTGTGTTTCTCATCCAAAATTTCATGTGTCAGTCTAGCCTTCAAAATCCCAGACATATTCGCTTGAGCCTTGGTTAATCTCTTTCAACCCAGTAATGAACTGAGATTCATAATTTGGCTTCTAAAACTCTCTAATCAAAGCATGCTTAATCTCATTCTAGGTTCTATTCTTCCCTGCTTGGGTCATGCTATTAAACTTCATGTACCATGTCCATGCACAGTGTTTGAAAGTTTCTTCCAGTTGTGAAATCTTCATCACCTATTCATGGACATGCCCGGATATCCAAAAACCCTCACACACATGTTTTTCTATGTCTTCATTCCCAAAACCATGGAACATTTGCATTCTTAATTCCATGTTTGCCATTGAACTATACGCAGTACTTCCTTATGAAGTAATCCCACTTGCACCTACTGAACCAATAGGAAACTATGCATATGTTTGTGCATCAAACTGAGATTGAGCACCTTGAAACACTCCTACTACTTGACTAATTTCACTGCTAGTAATACCTCCACCTCCTTGACTATAATTATTTCTACACTAGTTGTGATAGTATGTTGAGTGCTTACCTCTAGGTTTGTAGAAGTGCACAAAGTCATGGGTTCGACACAAAGCATGGTTTGATTATGCTATCTAGGATCCAAAGACTCTGTGCTGCATGGAATCAACCACTATCTTTCTTCTTCTTCAGTGACTAGGGTATTGAATTGCATTACTCTATAACTATGGTCACTTGCATTGCTCCTCATCCTTCGATGGCCTCTCCTTGCCCCTCTCCCCGTGCTTCTTCTCTTGATAGGCATCAAAACTGATTGGCCTCCCCCTACGCCACCCCAACAAAACCTCCTTGCACTCCTCAAGGTGTCACCCTTGAAACCATTTATCTCCACACTGTCTCCTCACCTTCACTCACACAATAAATTACTCACTGTCAACCTCCACTACAATCTTCCTACCTTTTCTCCTTTCTCTCTTCTCAAACCATCTCCTAGTTCTCCCATATTTCTCTTGCAACGCAAGAAATTTAGCCGCTCATGTTGTCTACTTCCAAAAGCAGAACTCCATGGTCATACAATAACATCTTAATGGCTAATGGAAATGAATATATAAATCTGCCTCATGGTCCCTTCATAAAATTTCTCTATGCCACAAGATAAGACACTGTCACTTCCACCACAAACACGACAATGTATCCCTCCAACACAATTTCAAACCAAAAATCAACAACACGTGATTTTTTTTTCTTACTTCTTGTAGTTGGTGTACCTCCTCTAGAGTCCACCGTGGAGATACATTGGATTGTTTTCCTTCAACCACTAAACCCATTCTGTGAGGGCATTCAAGAATTCTCCAAAGAAAGCTTCTTGGAATTCAGTAAACATATGCTTCTGCAATCATTTCTCTATGCTTTATCTTCTATCCTTGATCTATTTTACTACATAATTATGCTCCTTTTTCTTAAGCCACCGAGTAATCTATTCCTTCATGGGATTCCATGGTTTCTGAATTTATACCACAAAATAATCCCATCACAGAATGATCCTAGTCATGTAATGGAACCATTTTTTGGCGCGCAAAATTCTAATATACTTGGGATTTGTTGTGCAGTTTTCCAACATAATTGCTCAATGTCAACACTTTCGGTAACACCTACAGAGTGGATGAAGTCTCACCTAAGATGCTAATGGGTGACTGTTAGAACTAATTTTCTACATTCAGATAGGCTTGTTACGATCTTAAGGAATTGAAATTACCCTCAAATTAGAACTTAGACATCTAACATACAAACACCTAGCTATCATCCTTAGACTGTGCACCGTGTAGGACTTCTTGACTCTTGTATTCACTGGTTAGAGCGCAAGTCACAAATGAAATTACGATTAAAATTGACATAACATACACCTCCTGTGATTTGTGTCAACATTAAAAACACAAGGAACCATTAACCACAAGAATACTACAACATATTAAGTCATTACAAGGCCGTTGATTTACTTGGCCATTCGAGACATTCAAGCACATTCAGCATAATAAAAGAACATTATACAAGAAATGAACCAATAGACCATAACCAAAGAAACACACACATGCATTTAATAGTATAATGAATGCAATCCAACCATCCATTATATTACTTTCATCATAAAATAAGCAAAGGTGCAAGGCACTACAACATAAACAATATGTAGTTCGGCTCACCAAACTTCATTCCTTGCTCAGAATACAAAAAGGTCCGTAAATACAATAAAAGACCATATAGAATTCCCCTTAGATGATTTCCTTTATACCATACACTGTAAACAACTATAGACTTAGACACTAACACTTGAAATTATCGACACAAAAAGAAAGATACATTCACATCAACCATTTCATCTTCGACAACTATGGTTTGATCATCCAATTGTCCCAATGTCCAATCATCTAACCCACGATATGTCTCAAGCATCTCCCTACATTGGTTCCTGGTAGCTTCTTGAACCTTCCCGACCTTCTCCTCCACTCCTCTAGCTGTCTTCCCAGTTGGATGGCCATTAGGATATTTTCTGACATTTCCCCTTTAGTTGTCCCATGCCTACTTAACCTTCTGTTGGAAATATCTCCTGCCTACTCATTCCACTTCGCCGAAATCTTTCCTCTTTAAACATCTTCAACCATTAGAGAAATTTTGAGATAAAAATGGGCCTCAAAACAAAAAATTAAAACCAAAATCAACTTTATAAGAACCAATAGAATTGATGATGATGATGTCAACCATGGGGGATGATTCACCATTTTTGGATTAAAAAGGTAAAACGATAAAAAAATAAGAAAATGAAAAAAACTACTTTTTTCAACTTGTATTTTCAACTTATCTCCCTATGGTTTTACTCAAATTTTGAGTAGGATCACTTGTTGGATGCAAAATTTAATTTTTCATCCAAGGAGTACCCATGTTGAATACTTTCAATGGAGCCCACTACACGAAAAATGAGAAATACATGAAAAACATGATTATAATAACGTTTTTTTCATGTATTTCTCATTTTTTGTGTAGTAGGCTCCATTGAAAGTATTCAACACAGGTACTCCTTGGATGTGAAAATAAATTCTACATCCAAGGAGTGCTACTGCTCGAAATTTGAGTAAAATTGTAGGAAGATATGTTGACAATACAAGTTGAAAAAAAGTAGCTTTTTGTTCTTTTTTTTTTCACTCCAAAATTTGATGAGGTAACCTAATCTTATTTTATTATTTCCATTATTATTTTATAATTTTCCTTAGGAGGCCCATTTTTGACCTCAAAATTTCTCTAATGCTTTCCTTCCACGACATCCTTCTCCTCCTTATCCATCAATCACAAAATCCGTTTGATCTTATTCGCACGTGTTCCCTCTCTCTAGACACTGCCATATCCTCCATGCACGATACCTACCTATGCCACATATCTTTATTCTGCACCATCTCCCTCTGCTACGCACTGACTGCTCCTCTCCCTCACTCCTCTATCGTTATGTGCGGTCACCTACTTAACATAAAAAATAAAAAAAAAGTGGGTAGCTAGGGTAGTTTTGTCGTGTGGCTTTGAGGTGGCTAACTAGAGTAGCCACGCGTGGCAGTTCAGATGATGCGGTGAGGCTTGATAGGCCAAAATTTAATTAGCCATATTTTTGATCTAAGTGTTAGATTGACACAAATTTTATATTGTTAGAAAGGTATGGACAAGACGAATATACAAATTTCATTTGTTTTATGTTTTGAGGGAAAAAAAAAAGATAAAAAATTTAGACCCCATTTCCATAAATGGACCTTTGAGATCGGGTCATCGAAGTAACTGCCTTCTTCAAACCTTAGTAGGGGTTAGGGATAGTAGGCGGTGTGTTACACTCATGTTGATAGGATGTTTATGACCTTGCATATGTTGTTACCTATATTATGAGATTGGTATATTAGGATAAATGAATTTAATTGTGTAGATTTCTATCATGAAGAATTTCATAGATCTAATCTACTTGTCTTGATATTGTATAGAGATATGATTTCATTTATAGGATATATTAGATGATCCATCCATTGATGTTCCATGATGTTGACTTGGAGTGATGGAGTTGGGCAGGTTGCTTTCATTCTAGGGTTATGGTATTTCATATTCATAGGTGATCATTATTGTTTGGATCAAGAAGTTGTGATAACATGGGTGATAGGGTATTTGTAAATGATAATGGTTGATTTTTGGAATAAAATAGGTACATATTTGAAAACAATAAGCTTGGTGAAGTTGCAGAGAGATTTGATATCTCTTGGTGCAAGCACTTTCCTTGTAAAGAGGGAGTGTTAGCTTTTAGGTTACTGTGAAAATGTTCATTCCATGTTTGGGGGTGCTTCATGAGATTTAGGGTACATAGTGTATGTTCATTCCCAAAATGGTATGATATGAATTATCACTTGTGAGATTGTTTGTGATGGATTTGCACATTGTATATAGTTAGCTCAATTATTTCTCAACCTTAATTATGTGGTTTCTTGGCATTCTTCCCTAGGGAGTTGGATTTATCTTGAAAACTTACAACAAATACTTCATTATTGCCACATGGAGAGGTTCACTTGTTTGGAGAAAACCCTACTTGGGAGGAGTGTTGTGCATCTTTGAGGAGGGAATCATGCCCTAGACAATATGTGCTGGCTTGGATTCTTGTATGGAAGCTTGGAGTACTTGTCTTGGGGATGCCTTGGTTGAAATAATCTTAATGCAAGGGAAGGGGTTCAACACATGGCTTAGGAGGACATGATGACTCCTCATGTCATTTACTCATGAAACAATGACCCAGGTACCTTTGTTAAAGCCATGATAACCAAATTGTGATGTCTTTGATTGCCCATGGGAATTTATTTGAATGATTTATATTGATGGCATGGTGATTGTATGCATGAATAATAACACCACCATGATCAAGTATCTAGTGCATAGAAATGGAAGTATATATAAGAATGCTTGGTGATTAATGCATAGGAGTGAGATAATTAATGATGTCATTGTTGATTTTTAGATGTGTGTTCATTATATGAGTTTATTTTATTACTAATATGCCTCTTTTTTGTTTGGTTTATGGTAGGTATTAAGTAAGGACTCAAATTGATGTAAGTGAGAATTATTTCAGCTAGAATAAAGTGGAAAAGAGTGACTTTAACAAGTGAAAGGGAGTTAAATCAAGTCTTAGAATAAGAAAATAGGGGAAGTCTCTCTTGGAGTGTTTTTTCACTTTATTACTACAGTTATATGATTTTTCAACTTTTTTTTACCACACTTGGCATTGATGTGCTTTCTATGGGGAGCTAGCCATGTAGGAGGTTATTTCCCTCACCTCACTCTATAATTCCTCACTATATACTTTCCCAACACTCATGCACTTGAATCTAATGAATTTTGGCCCAGTGAGTTGATTTTTTGTGACCTTATATTTAAAGTGATTATTAGCTTTCAAGGTTTTGGAAAAACATCACCTCTCAGAATCTATATAATAGAGGAAAATATTTTTGTAAATTGTTTTTGAAACCTATTGGTGTATGAAGAATAGAGTAAGGGAAAGTGTGTAGTATTTCTATTTCTTAGAAAATTCAAAGGGGAAGAGTATGAACAAAGGTGGGCAAACTATTAATGTTTCTTGATTTGATAAAGGTTATATGTAGCCAATTTTGCAATGTTGTTTGACTGATCAATGTGAAGAGAAAAGTTCAATTCCATTGATTGTTGAAGGTATATATTTGATTTATTTTGTTTTTTTTTTTTTTTTAATTCGTTTCAAGTTGGAAAAAATAGAAAGAATGTGAATTTCATGGAAACTATATTACTAGAGAAAAGGCCTATAAGTTATGGGATAGATTTTGAGGGTACAAAAGATAATAAATTGATAAATGCTGAAAGGAATAAACCTTATAATAAACTTAGTACACATTCACACTCTAAGATAGAAGAGGGTTGTAAATGGAATGAATGTATGATGATGGTTCACATAGCTCGTTCTCTTGTATTTGTCAAAGGAGATGTAACCATCATTGAAGATATACTAGGTACTAATAGTGGTGATGACCCCATTGAAGAACTAGTTTTATTTGCATTTAAAGAGGCCTATAGTTTGAAGACATAGAGTGATGTAAAAGAGATAGATAATTGTTAAATAATTCAAGATGTTGTGAATCAAATAAATTATATCTCATTAGGATCATGAAAGATGCATGAGGGGATTTTTTTCAGTAGTTGAGTAGAGATCCAGGATATAAAATTTAGGTACCATAATATTTCAAGGGTTATGAAACATTTCACATGAAAATGATGTCTAATGAGTTCAGAACTTGGATTAGAACTATGAGATTATACATTTCAAAGGAATTATAGAAAGTATCTTGAAGGAGTCTTAATGGTTGAGGTACTATTTTCAAAGGAAAGTGTTTTATTATGTTTCAGTTAGAGTGTGTTTTCTTTCAATGCGTTTTATTTTTAATATTATAAGCCTTGAGAGAGGGTGTTAAAATATAAGGATTACAAGTGTAGTAATAAATTCATCTTAGTGACCTTAAGGTTTATGGTTATTATTAGCTTTTAGAATTTTGGACAAATATCACTTCTCATACTCTATATAAGAGAGGTGGATCAAATTGTAATTCATTCAAGTATTTTTATAATATCGTATTGTGTTATTGTGCTCAATTATGTGACTAACCCTATCTAGGGTTTTAACATTTGGTGATCTAGCTTATTTTTATAACAACATGTAGATGAACCATTTAAAATTTCTCACCTTGCATATTATGCAAGTCTAAACTTATCATTTAATCTCTTTTGGGGTAGGTAGCCAATGATTTCAATAAGTAATTTTGGGGAACTACCTAGTAGAGGAAAATCACTTACCTTTAGAGTGAAAATGGTCTCTCTAACCCTACAATTAGCAATAAAAATAAAATGCAATGATTTCACTCATATCATGTCTCGCATCCACTTAGATGAATTCCCATCCCATAGAGAAAATATGTGACCCATATTTTTATATATCAATAACCTTCAAATGCATTAAAAATCCAACATCATTGTAATTCATACATGTGTTAAACTAAATAATGCAGTAGAAATAAACATGCACTAACCCATAAAACCAATGATTCTATATCCATTCGATTCCTAAAGAGAGAATGAAATTAATTTTTAGAATTATGAATAGAGAATAAATATTAGAGTTGGAAAACTTATCTTTTAAAAAAGTCAGTCCAAGAAACTAGCTACATATGAGCAATTTTCCACCCAACTATAAGCATTTATTACATATGCCACCCATAAATTAGTCCTGTTGTTAACCTAGGTTGTCATTGATGTCAATATGGCAATATTCTAGACAGTAAACAATGATGTGAAGCCAAGTAGAGCAGATCCATGAAGCAACAAGAGTATGTCTATATAGCAATATCCTAGGATACTAAATGATGATATGAAGCCAAGGAGAAAGGCCATCAGGAAAGCCAAGCCATGAGTAAGAGTCTGTTAATGGAGGAGTTAACAAAGGAGGCATATCAAAGCTATCACTTATGCTTAAGAGTATTGCAGAATATCAGAGCAAGAGAGGCATATCAGAAAAGACAGAAGCCATCAAGGTATGAAGGTATCATAGAAGTTCATTGAAAGACATTGCAAAGCCAAAGGAAGACATTGGATCAAGAGGAGCCATATCGGGAATACCGCATGTTTTATATGCCCAAGAAGTCCTATTGGAGCAAGAGGAGCCATATCGAGAATATCGCATGTATTATATGCCCAAGAAGTCCCGCAAAGAGGAAGAAGTCATCAAAAGAGCAGTTAATGGAGGAGCATCGCATGTAATATATGCCAAAGAAGAACTATCAGAATCCAAAGGGAAGACCGATCAGAGGAGCAGAGGAGTATATATATATATATATATATATATATATATATATATATATATATACATATCTACCATATATGCCAAAGAGGAACTATTGGAATCCAAAGGGAAGACCGATTAGAGGAGCAGAAGAGTATATATACATATATACATATATATATATATATATATATATATATATATATATATATATATATATATATATATATATATATATATATATATATATATATATATATATATATATATATATATATATATATATATATATATATATTCTATAAATACACGGACCCGCTGCACCATTATAAAATGCCCTATTGTTATATCGCATCCGCGGTAATCGCAAGTTATGAAGGGCTGTCACCCCCAAAACCCCCGACTGCGATATACGTATGCAGACCTGCTGCAACATTATAACATGCCCTATTGTAATATCGCGTCCGTCGCAATATCGCAAGCCTTGTTAAAGTTTTGCCACATTAAAATGCCGATTGCAATACGTATGTGGACCCGATGATCCTATTATATCGCACCCTAATGGTATATCGCGTCTGTCATGTCGGGAGTTATGTATCGCAGAGTTTAAAGCCCGTGTCACGTTGAAACTGCGATTACGATAATAATGCGGACCTGACTACACCATTGCAATATGATTTAGCATATTATCGCATCCGTCGCATATCGCATATATTGTAAAGCCTTGCCACTCTATAAAGTGCTGATTGCGGTATATATATGGACCCGATAGATTCATTAAAAATATTTCATTGAATGTCGCATCCGTCCCGTCAGCAGAAGGGGAATTGGCCATGTTCTGTGCAAAACTGCCGATTGCGATAAAGTTGTGGAGGAGCGGAATCAATGAAGTTATAGATGTAGGCATAATGTACTTGAAGTCTGGCCTTAAGCGTTCAGTCGGGTTTTTCCCGTGTATTCCTGTGTATTCCGATAAATGTGTTGCTCAGGGTTTTTAGGGCAAAAAGCATAAATTAACATTTCCGATAGTTTAGTGGGTCTGAACGATTGCGATAGTGATTGAAATTGTGACGTGGCATGTGGGGCCTCCTTATTGGTACTGTCTCTCCAATGAAATCCTTCATAAACAATGAAGTCTAATGTATGAATATTATTAAAGGAAAAGGACCTCTCTGATATTTTTAATAAGCAACATTTCTTTGTATTTCGACCGCTCTTCCTCCTGAACGTGTCCAATGAGCGTTGGTGAACATGAAGAGATAGAGGAAGCCAGAGATCGGGAAGCCGAAGATCAAGAAATCAAAGGAGGAAGCCAAAAGGTCGAGCGAGCACAGAGGAAGCGGAAGTTCAAGCGAGCAAAAGGGAAGCCAAAGGTCAGGCGTATTAGTATAAGAAAACAGAGAATTTCCTTTATGCTGTTGTTGTTGAAAAACTGGAAGAAACAGAGGCAGCCGTAGGTCCAGCAGAACAAAAAAGGGCTAAAGGTCCAACAAGCCAGGAGGCATTCGAAGGACGAGCATCTCTGTTGATCATGTTACCCTGTGAAAGACTCAGACCTGTGATGAATTAATCAGGTACACAATGCAGTCTAAAGAACAATTATGTGATGTAATAAATAAAGTTTTATCTGACATTGTTTGAAGGGAGAAGTAGCCAGTAGAGAAGCAGTCATGCTGAAGCATTTACTGTGACAGTTAGAACAGATGCTTGAATAGAAAGTTGGTCCTTGTGCAGAGCTTAGTGCAACTAATAGTAGACTCACTAAAGCTGTGTGGATACATTATCAGAGATCATGAAGGCTATTGCAGACTCTGTGTGGACAATATGAAGAGTTGTAAAGACTCCTTCATAAGAAGACTAGTCGCCATTGATGCTATAGCATGGAGACTATAGTGAAGCTGTAAACAGACATAACTTAGTAAAGAAGAGTTCTAAGAGCAGAACATTACTATCAAACATGCCTTGACAAGATTGGGTTGGAGCCCTTAGGGTTGGTGCCTCAGAAACTGGAAGGATTGGTGTCCTTGATGTTGGTGCCTAAGAACTGGAAGGATTGGTGTCCTAGGAGTTGGTGATCCTAAGTCCAAGGTTGGTGCCTTGAAAAAACAAAGTTGGTGCTTTGGAGGTTGGAGCGTCACAAAAGTCCAAGTTGGTGCTTGGAAATAGATTGAAACTATATATCTATATATATATATATATATATATATTGTATCTATTTTATTATAAAGATTATATTAATAAAAGCATTTATTCTTGTTTTCATCTTGTGTTCTGAATATAAATGTTTTAACTGGTAAAATAACAATTTAAAAAAGAAATACTGATTCACCCCCCCTCTCAATATTTCCAACACCTGTTAGGTCCCTATAATACTAGTGTAGCCCCCTTATTGTTATTGTTGTGCCCATTTATCCCCCATATTTTTATTGTTGTGCCCCATAGAATCCCACTATTGTTATTGTTGTGCCCCTACATTATTATTGTTATGTAGGTTCTGATTATATTGTGACCCATTAAACTCTTATATATACAAAGGATATATTATCATTTGTATCATCCAAGAATTGTTCATTTATGTAATGTAAAGGATGTTTCCCCCTCGAAGAGGATAATTTTTAATTCTTTGATCTATCTATTTTTAAGTTGGTTGCATAACATTTGGTATCAGGGCTTTGGATTCTAGGGTTTCGCTACTTCAAATAGGTCATTGTGGAATTTTCACTATAATTTTTTTCTACAAATATTAAGAAGAAAAAATTAAAACCATGTGGAACCGAAATCTTGTTGAAATTCATGCCAAAATTTAAAATCTTGGGTCACTATATTTTCTGAGATATGGTTCGAAGAAGTTAAGGTTTTTTCATGCTTCAAAATTCAGTCTCAAACAAGTGACCTAGGGAAAATTGCCATACCTTTCATTTCAGGCATAAAATTTGAATTATGTAAAAGGTGGCTGAAAGTGCACAAATTGCAATTTATTCTATAGCAATGTTAGGGTCGAAATTTGAAACAGTGGCATGTGGCATCCAATACAACTTCGCTTTACTGATCCAGTCCATAATCAGGTCATTATGGGAGATCTGTCATAACTATATATTAAAGAATCCAATATTGTCCTGACTTGTGGCATTGGAAATAAGGTTCATAGGGATACCATAGGACCCAATTTCAAACGTTGGAAATCCAAAATTATAGAGATACACCAATTACAATATAGAGCTCCAAAAAAGCAAGAAAAATGTGTGTATTGTTTAAATTAATAATAACGTTTGTTTGAAAAATTAGTTTGAAGTGATTCAAAGGGAATATTTAAGCATAGATATAAGTATTTGGTTCTAAAATTCCTTGAAAACAAAATAATTCTACACACATGAAGCCCTCATAAATATCTACTATGACGCATGAAGAGGAAGAATTGCAGAATGATATATCAAAAATATGGGACCAAGTGCAACAAATTTCGCTCTCACAAAGAGAAACCAAAGATGACATGGATGGTTTAAAAGCATAAATGGAAGGTTTGAAGGATGGCATGGAATTGAATATGGATGTTTTGAAAGTAACCATGGAAAGTTTGACAAAGTTGTTGCAAGAAAGGCTTCCCAGTGGTGACAAGGTAAATCCATGAAAATTCCGATGAGGATAAAAGGAATATGAAGTATGATTTTAGAGACTCCAATGTGGGGTTTAAGAACCACCACATTCCAAATATAGATATGATGAATTTTGATGGCAAGGATAAGATAACATGGATACTACATATGGAGCAATATTTTGATTTAAAGGATGTGCAACCCTCACAAAAGATACGTATTGCATCTTTTTATTTAGAACACAATCAATTTGTATGGTATAGATGGATTTTTTTTATCATAAACCACTTGTCACCTGATCAGTTTTTATGGAGGAAATGATAGAAAATTATGAAGATACAAAGACCAACACTTCTTCAGCCTATTGATAAATCTCAAACAAAACGGTTAAATGGTGGAGCACATTGAAGACTTCCAAAAATTGAATATTAGGGTAACCGATATTCTAGAAGAGCATAGGATTAATGTAATCATAGAGAATTTAAAAGATAAAATCCAACATGAGGTTCGCCTTTGGGAACCTGATTCATTGGAGAAGGAAATCAGGGTGGCAAGAAATTTGAAAGCAAATTTATGGCAACCATGAAGTCTACCACTCACAACTATAAAGATGGAAGTGTTGCTGCTCCTAGTATTCCACAACCTACAAGGTTGAAGCCAAAAAAATTGGAGGAAAAAAGAGAAAAAGGGATTTGTTAAAGTTGTGATAAAAAATACACTAAAGGTCATAAGTGTGCCCAGAAGAAATTATTCTACATAGATTGTGAAGAGGAGAAAGAAAAGGAGCAAGAAACACAAAAAGGAAGAGGATATACACCAGGAACCAACCCCCGAGAAAGAAGAAATGAATTCGACAATATCTTGTAATCCATTGGTAGGAATTACCACTCCCCAAACTCTCAAGATAGAAAAATATATCAAGAAGAAAAAGGCAATAGTGATGATTGATTCGTGTAGTGCTGATAACATTATTCATTGTAACATAACCAAGGAATTGAATTGCTTCCTATATCTAGCACCAAAGTGCCAAGGGATGGATGCAAATGGAGGAACTATAAATTTCTCTGAAAAGTGCCATAATATCAAGCTAACCATGGGGGAATATGTATTAAATATTCCAAATTATTATTTTCATTCCAATGCGCGGCACTGATGTTGTACTAGGAGTGTAATGGTTACAATCTTTGGGGGCGATAACTTTCAGTTATCAAGAAATTTTCTTGAAATTTTTTGGGAAGGAAAGGAAGTTGAATTAAGGGGTATCGTAGCGAAACTAGGAAATATAATTAGCTCTAATGGAATGACAAAGCTTCCAAAGAAAGAACAACTGGGCATAATTTCACAAGTATGCTCACTAGAGGTTCAAACATCGAAATCATCTGTTTCTCTAGATCTTAGAAAAGACTTGGAAAATCATTCCAAGGTCTTTGAGACTCCCAAAGGCCTCCCACCTATTCATGATCATGATCATGTTATTAATTTGATTCTAGGAAGTTTTCCTCCAAACATCAGGCCTTACAGATATCCTTATGCCCGAAAGAGTGAAATTAAACGTATGGTTGCAGAAATGCTAGAGGCGAGTATAATTCAACCTAGTCAAAGTTATTTATCTTCTCAAGTAGTATTGGTGTAGAAGAAGGATGGATCATGGTGTTATCCGCTACAATTTCCTAGGCCGAGGAGGAGATCGAAAGAGGTAACCTCTAACAACTTTCAGCTCAGTAGCTAGCCCTACTGAGCCAGAGAGGGATCTCTCAAAGTTTTTTATCAATGCATAGCATTAAAGAACAAAGTTTTTAGGCTATATATGCAAGCTTGTTTATGTATTTGTGAATTTGAGATTTTAAGGTTTGCTGGACTAGGGTTTAGAGCAAGTGATTAGGTCTAGGATTTAGGAATGCAGAGACAAGTATAGAAAGGAGCTAGGTATCAGTAGGCTATGGTATACTTGAAATGTTGTCAATGTAGTATAGATTAGAAAGTTTTGAAGAGACTAATGAGCATATGTAAGTATGAGTTCATTAGCTTTAGAAGAAATAAACACAACTATGAACACCACATAAACAAAGCTTGAAATCAAGAATCATGTCTATTTAACTGCAAGGTAATTCATAGAAAGAAGACAAAGCATGTGAAGAAATATGATTTATCCATTAGAAACTGATAGAAAGATTAAACAAACACCATAGACTCATAGAACTAGAGTTCCTGAAAAATAGCTGCAACTGCTCCTGTATTAGCTGAAAAGATCATAACATACAAGCCTCCTCCACAAAATTCAAACCCTTATCTCTGAATGAAAAATAATACATATAGAATCAATTGAACCACTTCCCCACCTTCAGGAGTTGAATTCCTAGGTGGTGGAACTGATTGCAAGATTCTCTCAACCAACAGGTGAGAGTGAGAAGGTCAAATACAAACACTTCTTGTAGACTTTGATTTGGATTATACTTCCTTAATGAGGCCTATTAAATATAAAAAACAACCTATCATGTGCATTTATTCATGCTTACATAATATAACCTCGAACCAAGTTCAATTACATCAAGAGTTTTGACTTTGACCAAGTCAACCTGAAAACTAGGATATTTACATAGTGAAATTTTAAATAAAAAACACAGGAAATTGCAGAAGAGTAGCGCCGACTCTGATCCCACTTTAAGGTCCCTTATTGAGGTTCCAATGAAAATAGTAAAGAATGGTCAACTAGAGTTTCAAGTCTAGTTTCCTGAACATCTTGAATTTTAAAAAATGACCACCAAGAAGGTCTTCAAAAATTCAATCTCCCACGGTCGCTCCAGAAGCGTAGCACCTGTCAAAAAGAGGTCTAGAAAGCTGATTTTTGACCCCTTTTTCCTCTTTTTATGCAACTTTGGGCCCTCTCTGGAAAATTTGAAGAAATGGGTTTTGAGAGGATTCTAAGGGTGTTATCGGGAAATCTAGTGTCCACTCGGAGCTGCTAGTCCCACTAAGACTGGTAGCTATCTTACAAACAAACAAACTAAAACTACTTTCGTTTTCCTTTATGAGAAGTAGATAAGAGAGGAATGAAGGACACCAACCTCGGTCTTGCGCTTGGTTCCTTGCTCGGTTCCTCTCCCTTCTGACAGATCCTTGCCACTTCTCCTTCGTCTACCTAGCTTCAAAGAGCACCTGTAGAATCAAAGCAGCATAATACTATCGAAGAACAGAGATCTACAATCATAAACAATATAGGACCAGATATATATTGACCACACAAATGTATATATCATCAAACATACAAGAATGTGGAGGAAAACTTGAATAGCTTTATTAATATCAAGAATAAGCAAAGAGGATTACAACCAATTGTTCTGACCCAGTGTCATCCTCCAACATGAAAGCCCTTCTTTCACCTCATGAAAAGCTTAGATCAGCCAACACTATGATGTTCCACCAAGAAACCAACAACACTTCCTTACAAAATACAAGATTCTAGCCTCTAGATCTCTGGGATGAGGGATCCATATATAGATGATTGCAGGGGGTAAGTCAGCTTCTGGGATTTTGATTAGTGTCCTCTCTGATAGTTCTTGATTCCACTTGGAGATTGATGATCTCTTACTCATCCCTGGGTGAATTTAGAGAGGCAAGTGTCACAAGAGAAGTTTCTGGAAGATTCCATGATCATCCACCTCGCAAACTGTCTCTGCCATTTGTCCACTCTCGCCCATCGCACCCTACAGAAGGGATTTTCAGTATGCATCGCACCCTTTTCACTGGACAGGTGGGATGCATCACACCCTTAGCACTGAGCAACCTGTATGGTCCAGTTTTGACTAGTTCTGAGCAGTTTCCTGTGGAGAACTTCTGGGAGATGATGTAATCAGCTGACCTTGTTCCTTTAGGGTATGAAACAACACTTTTAGGGACTTAGGAGCCCTTGGTTTATGGACATGTTTGATTGGGGTTGCAGTGCCCAAAAATTTCTATAACAGTTGCCCCTTAAAGCATGAGGTCGTTAATCTTTTGATGTCGGGTGAAATGCTTTATCATGAGGATCTGAAGTTTTTCGAGCTGGAAGGTGACCTGTAATAAGATATAATACAATACATTATCTTCATAATATTTTTCATGATCTAGCTGAGGCAGGAATTCCCATGCTCAACTTTATAATTCATTTTCATGTACATAAGACAGACAACTATCTATGTAGGAGACTGGTGATTCTGATAGAGTCATCATCCTTTGATTCGGATGATCATCTGTGCAGCAACAATGTACATTTGATGTCTTTATTTTCCTGAATATATCGCAGCCCGGATGGATGAAACTAGATCCGGGGTCTTCAAACTCATCCAATCTTCACTCGGAGTACAAGTCGATCCATGTGAAAGATGTTCTGGATTCGAACATGGAAAGACATCGCCTGATTACCAGCCAATGATGTACGCTGTTAACAAGTGTGAGAGGAATCAACAATAATGATGATGACCCTCAAGGTACCACAGCACAATTCGCGTGGTGTGAAAAAGGACTTGGTGTCGAACACCACGCAAAATCTTTCGGTCGAAGGCCATTGATGTAAACCTGTCACCGGAAGTGAGAAACTTGCCATTGAGGCATGCAAGCTTCAAAGTACTGAAAGGGTTGTTCCTAAGTCGACTTCTCGGATAATGAGCTGATGTCGACAAGAAGTGACCCGTCGTAGGAAGGCCTTTATGAATCCCACATCTACGACACGGAACGGAGTAAATGATTTTTGGAGGTGAAAACGATCTGATGATACAGGGTTCAGGATGGCGGTCATGAAAGAATGGAGCGTGAATGTATTGCAGCAGATGGGACACAGGTGAATTCTCTGAGCGACTTCTCTTGAACATACCGGTGACACTGACACGGATTGGTGGCGTTAACCCCAAATATGGATGGTGCGGTGGACCAATGGTGATAAGACCGGTGAACGGAACAACCCAACCCGACTCAGATGCGGAATGAAAGTGTCATGTTCAAGAGCGACTTGCTACCAATAAAGTTTCTTCAAGTTTTCTTCCCAATTTTTCCCAGTCATTGCTGACCAGTACCTCTTTGTTTTTTTCAAGCTTGAGGAGGATAACATATGCTTGTTCTATAATTTTCCCTTCGGGCAAACCCGTCGCTATGTTTTAATGAGCCTAGCGACAGTGAAACTCGTTCTTGTCTGTATGGACAAGTTTATCGTTATTCAGTTTTAACGAGTTTAACGACAAAGATAACTCGGTCATTTTCAATTTTAGAGAGTTTGAAAGGGACGTGAAGGAAACTCCAATAATCCTTTTTCGTCGTATAATCCCTTAAGTCCGAAAAAGTATAAAATAATACGAAAGGGATGAATTTTTGGTAATTTTAACGAGCCGAACAAAACAAGCGCTCGATATTTTTGTGTAATAATCCCTCAGGTCCAAAAAGATTAAAATCTATAGGAGCGATAACACTTCCGGTCGCTTTAATGAGCTGGAGAGGCCAATTTCTCGGCAATCTTTTCATATTTTACGAGTCAGGTGAAAAGAGCTTAAAGGAGACTCGTTTTTGAGGAACGAATGATGATTTCGGGTAGCAGTTGATTCCAGGTAAGGTTTGGAATTTTCCAATCACGGCAGTGTCACAAGGATGGCTAACAGGATCACTCTTTGCAGCTGTTCCTCAAAAGGGGTAAACAATCAAATGGAAGTGAATGATCGGCTAAAAAAGAGTGGAGGTGATGATGATAACATGACCAGGGCTCAAAAGCTGATGATAATGCATTCACAATGGTTATTTACCGGAAATTGGTTCATTTTTTAATGAGCTTAAACTCTGGGGGAATGTTTGCTCATTGTTTATGTTTAATTTTTAACTAGCTTGAACTCCACATAAAATCTGCTCGTGCCAGTCGTATAATAAGGACGTCTCATTGATAGGTTCAATTTTTAGGGAGCTTGCACCATTCGAAACTTTGCTCCGGTTCCTCTCATTATGAAATCTAGGAACGAACAATCCTACGAATTTAAAGGGTTGAGAAACTACAAACTAAGAAAATAAATGGTTGCTCTTCGCTTGCATGCAAAAATGTTTACATGCCCCCAGGTATAGTGAAAAATTTCCAGGCTACCATATGAAAGCTCTCCATCCGCGTTGCAGACAAAATGCTTCCTTGGCAATGTCTACTGAAATAGACAAAGGTGAGTGGCGCGGTCACCTCCACTCACATAACTTTGACGAGGGAATCTTATTCCAGTCTAATCCCATTTTCCTAAATGGACGGGTGTGTCAAAATAGTCATATATCCTCTGCGGAAACCTACCCTATACCCAAGGTTTTCTTGCCGAAACAGACCAGGGTGCATGCCCCCTGGGTTTCAGTCATGTCCTACCGAATCACTCGCGCTCATCAGGTGGACGGACTGGAGATTGATGAGACATTCCTTGTGTGAATATACCATTTAGGTATGGCATTCGACTATTAGCTATGTGTGAGCCAGGGAACGAGAGCTGGTCTATGAGCTTGACCACTCGGCCTTCATGTGGAAAACAAATTACTCTAAAGAGTGAGGAGACAATGGCTCCCATGCAATAACTATAGTCACACCCAAGGAGTAGGTTATAATCCAGAGGTCCTTGGACTACCATTACGTTCATGTGAATGGTTTTCCGTCTCAATGTTATCGGCACATTGGGAAGGATCCCTAATGGTCAACTGGTTCCTTTGTCAAAGCCTGTCAGATTTCTCATCTCAGGCAGAAGCGATGGCGAACCAAGCGCTTTCCAAGAAGTCGAGGAAAGGATACTCACAGAAACCCCTTCATCTATGATGGTACCAGCCATGACCATTCTGTATACTTGTGCAATGATTTAGAATGGTACACTAGCCAGTAAATGGGGTCTGCCTAATAGGTTCCAATCGAAGGAAACAACTAGGTTGCTTGGAGGTGGGACCGAATAGACGGCCGGATATGACTCTAACGAACTTCCTTCCTGTGGTAAAGGAATAAGTAGATTGCCCCCATGTTCATCGGAGTCTGTGTTTATGAAAAGAATTTGAACGGTGTCGTTCTCATTCTCTTCGGTGACTGTATCATCTGAAGATGGACCTTCTGAAGGCAAGATTGGGTCGACTGCCGCCTCAACCTTTTGACTTTCATCTGGTATGGATTCAATAGATTTATCTTCAATGACAGGTGCTTCGACTGACCACAATGGAATGTCAGTCAGATTTTCAACCAGTGACGGACTCGGCAAGAGTTTCTTATATCCAGGAGGAAGCCGTAGCGGCAAAGCCAGACGCTTATCCAAAACTCTTTTGGCTTCGTCTAGGAAGGGACAATGGTCGACGACGTGATCGCCTTCACACAGTTTACAAGGAAATTTACATTTCCTTTTTTGTCCTAATGCTTCGCTTTCACTAGTTGATGGTGTACTCTCAACATGATCTTCAGAGGTTGATGACACTGAATTGTGCAAACGAGGAGACCAGTCCCTTAAGATCTGAGGGATGCAAGGAAAATCTCGATGATAGTGGTCTCCTTTGCAAATGACACATGGAGATTTAGGCTTGGATGGTGCAGTGTGTGGATTTTCACTAGACGATGCCTGATGACCCCTTTTCGCCTTTGGCTCCTTCTTCTTCTTCTCTTTCTTCTCCTTCCCTTTCTTCTCCTTGTTAGTTACTTGTTTTTTGGCCTTACCAGCTTTATCAAGCGAAGAGGAAGGAGGAGAGCGAGAATCGGATGCAGTAGAAGGTTGGGGGGTAACTTTAGTATCATCCAGTTGTTGACTTGATTGCTCATGAATCACGGTGTTTTGAAAGATGGAGGTCGAGAAAAGCCATATTGGCAAGCTAATCGTCGATCCTGGAAGTGACAATCTGGCCATATTATGTGCACCAACATCTCCCCAAGAGGAGAAAGGACTAGGATTTCCCCCAAGGGGAAATCCTTGGTTGGTGGACTCCATTTTTCTCAACCTAAGACCAACACGGGAATGGTGATATTATTCCGATTAAAATAAATTTTAGATGCTTTGACACAACATGTTTTTTCAATTTTTAAGAGTCGAGAAAAAACAAAAGATGACTCTAGTCGCCTTCGATTTTTAATGAGCCTGAAGTGACAAGTGCTCAAATGGACCTTTTCCTTTAAGGAGTCTGAAAAGGAATGAAAGAGACTACTCTGGAAATCTAGATAGAGGGATTACAAAACCAATCGCAAAACTGCAGAATACTTTTTACGGTACGACAGTCAATCTTCCCGAATGCTGTGTTCAGTGCATTGCGATCGATAGGGTGGCAGACACGGCTTCCTATGGATAAAGGATATAGCCTATTGTGGTCTCCCAATATATACTCGACGGTACGTGGGAGCACAAGTCCGTACTAGCACTTGTCGTCTCAAAGAGGAGGAATCACCCAACTGACAGTGAAAGCAACAGTTACCAGGATTTATGACACCGGAATATGTCTCTAGCCTAGACTTCTAGATGTTGTGCGTTAGGTTTCAAAGCGTTTTTATGTTCATTGAATTTATTTTACAGTTGATATTTCTTAAGAAATTTTCCTTTCAGGTTCACCGCGTGATGTAGATATAATTCCTAAAATGCAATCTAAGATGATAAACAATCGTTTAATCTTCTTTTTGCAATGAAAATCCTAGCTACTAAAGAAAGAGAGATGATATTCTTTCAACATAGAGCATAGAGCACACACTAGATGCACTGTCCTAAATCAAACCAAAAAGCAGTCTAAATGCAAATGCACATGCATGTATTTGTTTTTAGCTTTCTTAATGTGTGAATGACAAGAAGAACGCTAAGTACAAATCTGAATTATCTTTTCAAAGTGACAGTATTAACAAATTTCTTTTCAAAAATGAAAGGAAGATAATGACGACACTTTGCTATTTTGAACTGAAAACTGCTTTCGACACTTGAAAAACTACTAATTCAAATCAAATACAAGAGTAACTGTATAATCGACCATCAAGAACAATAGAATTCTTCTCTTTGACTGAAAACGACACTTGCGACACTTTCAAATCAAAATACGACAGTTCGATTACGCTACTTCTTTGTAAAAGAGAACTGAAAATGGCACACAATACATAAAAACATTCACAATTCTTTGCACAATGGAGGCGGAATGACGGAAAGGAAGGGGGTTTCCACAGTGGTATATTGATCATAGACAACAAAATTGCTGAATAGAGCTGAAAAGAGTGAACACAGAAACCAAAAACTGAGAGCATAAGAGGTCTTGTCTGATCAGCGCACCTGCAACACAGGGAAAGTGCGATGCAGCGCACCTATTGCACATGGGAGGTGCGATGCATCTAGATTCCCAAGAGTAGAAGGTGCGATGGTCCAGGGACGAAACTTCCACTGGGTTCTAGGTCACAGCTTGCAGCTCAGTTCAGGGATTTAGGCCGAGCAAGTGATGTACAATAAATAGAAATCACAGGGGCTGATCTAATGAGGTTACTAGAGCCACCACTAGGGAAATTAGAAGGTTTGCAAATCGATTGTTCAGTTTATAAACAAAACCTGGAGATAGACTGAAGCAGCATTGATCTACTTTGCACTTGCATAGCAAATGCAGTTCGAAGGCTAGCTCGCTTAACTTCAGGCTCCGTCTGTAAGTTTATAAAAGAAACAAATATAGACAAACAAAAAATATATTCGCTCCCCAGTGGAGTCGCCATTTTTTTATAAGGAAATCTAGTGTCCACTCGGAGCTGCTAGTCCCACTAAGACTGGTAGCTATCTTAGAAACAAACAAACTAAAACTACTTTCGTTTTCCTTTATGAGAAGTAGATAAGAGAGGAATGAAGGACACCAACCTCGGTCTTGCGCTTGGTTCCTTGCTCGGTTCCTCTCCCTTCTGACAGATCCTTGCCACTTCTCCTTCGTCTACCTAGCTTCAAAGAGCACCTGTAGAATCAAAGCAGCATAATACTATCGAAGAATAGAGATCTACAATCATAAACAATATAGGACCAGATATATATTGACCACACAAATGCATATATCATCAAACATACAAGAATGTGGAGGAAAACTTGAATAGCTTTATTAATATCAAGAATAAGCAAAGAGGATTACAACCAATTGTTCTGACCCAGTGTCATCCTCCAACATGAAAGCCCTTCTTTCACCTCATGAAAAGCTTAGATCACCCAACACTATGATGTTCGACCAAGAAACCAACAACACTTCCTTACAAAATACAAGATTCTAGCCTCTGGATCTCTGGGATGAGGGATCCATATATAGATGATTGCAGGGGGTGAGTCAGCTTCTGGGATTTTGATTAGTGTCCTCTCTGATAGTTCTTGATTCCACTTGGAGATTGATGATCTCTTACTCATCCCTGGGTGAATTTAGAGAGGCAAGTGTCACAGGAGAAGTTTCTAGAAGATTCCATGATCATCCACCTCGCAAACTGTCTCTGCCATTTGTCCACTCTCGCCCATCGCACCCTACAGAAGGGCTTTTCAGTATGCATCGCACCCTTTTCACTGGATAGGTGGGATGCATCACACCCTTAGCACTGAGCAACCTGTATGGTCCAGTTTTGACCAGTTCTGAGCAGTTTCCTGTGGAGAACTTCTGGGAGATGATGTAATCAGCTGACCTTGTTCCTTTAGGGTATGAAACAACACTTTAGGGAATTAAGAGCCCTTGGTTTATGGACATGTTTGATTGGGGTTGTAGTGCCCAAAAATGTATATAACAAAGGGCTTTCCAAAACTGCAAGATATTTGTGATTTGAGTGCTTGAGGAAAAAGCGCAGTGCCAAGGCACTGCTCTTCTGTGACTAGCTCAATTTCTGAGTTTTGCACCAAAATTCACCAAAAACTAAAAATGCTTAGAAAACTCCCAAAATTGGTCTAGAAGTGAAAAATGAGGTATATTAAGCTCTCATGGATGCCTCAGCAAGCATCTCCAAGTTTTCCTTCTCATTTTTACTTTTTAGGGTTTTCTTTGAGTTTGGCCTTCAACTGCTTAATTATGACCTTGGCAACCTGATTCCTTGTGTAATAATGGATGGCCATCTTCCTTTGAAACTTGTTATCCTTTTTAACCTTTTCAAGGAGCTTCTCAAGGTGGAAATTGATATTGTCAAGCCAAAACTCCCTGTCTTTACTGATTTCCAAAGAAATTCTGTCTTCAATGCCTTTTGAGACCCTTTGCCCTTGGATTTTTATTTTCAACCTGCTTTTCCTGTTCATCATGTTCACTAGGCTCCAACACTACTTTATGTTTTCCTCCTTGATGTAGCATCTTGGACTGCTCTTTCTCCATGATCAGATGTTTAGTCTTAAGCTGACTATTTTCTTGCTCAAGGAAGGAAATGATGAAATGAGGGAGTTAGGGAAGGGAGATGATGATAGGGGAATTTTGGGAGATGGATAGGGGTGGTAGAAAACTTAGGAAGCTTAAATGGAGTGAAATGAGGGAAATAAATGATTAGGATAAATTGAAAAACAGAGCTGTAAGGAAATCTGCTCAAAATGCTAGGTATGAGCTAGGGTTTAGGTAAGGGTGAGGCAATATGATGATTGATAAGTTATTTAGTGAATGAAAGGATGTTTTAAACATGTACATAGGTATGAGGTGGAATATATACATGTTTTCAATATCAAAACTAACCAAACCATCAATTACACTATTGCTTGCAGCATGAAAATTTCACCTAAACCCTAGATAAAGAGAACTTGCATTTGCATTCATCTTGCCAAAGGAAAAAGGTGAGCAAAAGACTTATACTTACTTGTGAACAATCTTAGAAAATAAATAAATAGGTTTTCAAGCTTCAAAATCAAAACTTGGGTGACTTTGGATGATTTTTGGGCTGCTCTAGTAGAAGCGCAACATAGTTCACAGAAGCGCAACATAATTCACAAAAGCGCAGTGCCACCTCTAGAAGCGCAATGCCAATGTAAAAACCACTTTTGGAGGCTGTAAACCACTCCAAATTGCAAACTTGATAGCTTGTTATAAGTATATTGAATTCTTCTACAAGATGGACACCTAAAGCATGTAATTTGGACACTCCATCAGGGAGAAAAATTGATTTTCCCAAGGTCACTCCAAAAACCCAGGGTGTCTCTAACAAAAGCACAGCGCCAACTTGTAGAGCACTTTTGGATGCTTTCCACTAATAAAAATCACGATATGAAGGTACCATTGGAAAGATTAGGATGTATGATGCATAATAGAGTCCTTAAGCACTACCAACACCTGCTACAAATCCCTGAAAAACTATCTTGAAGTCAAGCTGTCCAGAATTGTAACAACTCTCCTGTTGCAAGTGTAGTTTGGGCATTTATCTCAAATCATAATACATGTGCATAAATTGAAGGAGGTTTTTGTTCCTTGGACTATAATGGGCAAAAATCTCTTTCACTTTTGTAGAATTCTTCTCCATTTGGTCAGAAACATATTTTGAAGCAAACATGTCCTTATGAGAAATGATGAGGTGAGGTAGTGTACTACAACATTGTCTTATTTGAAATAAAACATTACCTTTACCTTTATTTTTCTTTCCCTAAGATGGTAACTCCCTTTACCCACTGAATCACATGATGGACATGTTTTTTGTTTTGACATATGGTATCATGATGACACATGGAGTGAAACCCTAAACCATGACCTAAAATGAGGAATTTAACAATTTCATGACCCAAGACACTTAAATGAAGATATGATACCTCGAAGAAGAAAATGACCATGATGAGTGATGAAGACCATGAGTAAGTGAAGGGAGCAGTAATGACCTAGACATCAATAGCCAATGATCAAATTTTTATTTGAAGATTCACTGAAATGATACAAATTTGACTTGACACCCTAACAACACCTTGTAAGAGCATATTTGATCACCGGTGACAGACTGAACTGACTGACACTAACATTGGCTCCAACTGGGGATGGAAGCTCCTTGGAGGTGTCAAAAACACCGTAGACCAAGTAGCCTTGTCCATTGGGTATGGAGTCAAAATGCAAAGGCTAAACTCAAACTGAAAACTGACTGGCTAATTGAACTGACTTGAGTATAAAAAACATAATGACTGAAAAACTGACTTTACAACCTTTTTAAAAAAAAGAAAACAATAGATAATCATAGAAGCCTTATGGCCTTCTCCTCGGGCTTCAAATTTTTGATGATAACTTCCAACCTGTTGAAGATGTACATACAATCATATGTAGTGATCCCTCCAGTGTAACCAATCCAACAAAAGGCTACTTACTTGAATCCTATTCACACTTAAATTCTTTGAGCAAGAAGAAAAAACAAAAGCTAGGCCACTTCAAGTATCCAATGAATATGTGCTCATGATCCATAAATACTAGAAAATTCATCTTCCCAGATGGCTGCAACAAATTGGCAATAGGGTCTATAATAATCTGGAACATTACCATATCTTGTAAGTCAGAAGAAACACAAGCACACTCTTCATTTTCTGAATCTAGAGGAAGATCATTATGTGAAAATGACTCTAAAACAAACTCTTCTTTATTGTTGCTTTCCTGTAACTCATGATCGTCAATTTGAAATCTAACATTCTCAAAATCTGAAGCTACATGTATGAATGTCTCTTCTTGTAAATCTGGATTGAAATTTCTAGAGCAACATATTCATCAATTATTTGGAAAAGATTGCTTTCAAAGTATATTCCACAAATGGCACAAAAATATGTAATTCTATATCACATACCCTTTTAATTCCATTGTCTTGAGTTTCATTCTCGTGCTCTTGAGAATAATATTGATTAAAAGGATCTAAAATCTACCTTTTATCCATTAGTTCTGTTAGCTCTGCTGCAGTTTTCAATATTTAATGGATGAACTCAAGTGAGGCAATGCTGGTTTGGGTTGCAAAGGGTTTGCAACAGTTTGTTTTATTTCTCCCTTTCATTTTCCTTATACTCTTTTAATCCCTTACTCCTCCATTTCATACTTCCCCTTTATCCCTGTTATTCCCCTTTTAAACCTCGCCTAAACCCTTGTTTATCTAGCTCCTGGGCTTCTTTGTGTTTAAAACTTAATAAACCTTGTTACCCTTTATTAAAAGCCTGAAACCCTCATAAGCCTTTAAAAACTCTGTATAAGCCTTTTTTGTTTAATACCGCGTGCATATAATAAAAGAAAATTATAAAACCCCGGGCCCACGACTTTACCTGTCGCATCAACCTCAAACATGTGTATTAAATCTGGGCCATCCAATCCTCCACTTGATGATCCAACTATAGACGCTTCCCCTGCTTCGTCAACCCGCTCGTTCGTTAGCCCGCGGGAAAGTGGTTTCCCCGCCAACTTACCTGCCATGCGACTTCATTTTACTACATCGCACTCGCCTATACGTAAACCAACCTTGGCCATAAAGCGATGTGGGGAAACCATTTACCGCCCTTCCGGTACGGCTCCCCTCCCGTTAACCCGCGATCAACTCCGTCACCCGTCAACCATCGGATCTCCCCGATCATGATCTGACGATCCACGATCCTCCGTTCAAGTTCCTTCCTGATGGCTTCCATAATATAATCTCTGCCGTCCGATTGCGTGATCCGATGACTGCTATTGATCCCTGCACCTCTATGTCTTTCATTGCCTCCTGCCATCAGATCTAGGCCATACATTTTGCCATCCAATAGCCAGCGTTCATCCACGGCTCCTCGTCCATTTTTGATGGATTTTGCTGTGTTTTTGGCCTATTTTTGTGCACGAAGAAGCAAGAGATGATCCGGTTTTCAGTACATGAATTCCTCAACTACCGCAGATAAAGAACAACACAGTCAAGGACGAGAAAGTACTGCCTCGAGCAGATGAATTCATTCAGCAGTTATGGACATTTATTCATGAAACATTCCACCTGTTCAAGGAGTACACCAAAGTACAGAAAGAGCCATTTTGTTCATTAAAAAAAATCAGCAGACTGTATCAGAACCCATATCTAATTGTAAATGCGGTTGGTGGCCAGTTATGACTCCTCCACGCATAGCCTAGCAGAGATATTTTGTAAACAACTTCTATATATATCCGGAAAAACAATGTAATGAGGTTGATGAGTGTTATTCTGTTGTAAGCTTCAACTTCTGGAGACTATAACTACTATGTAACCTGCAGCTTCTGGTCTGCATTTCCAGCTAATACAAGCTTCTTTTGCTGTTGATTGCTCACTTTCCACTTCTCCTTCTTGTTCTAGGCTGTGCCTGTTTTACATTTGTTCATGTACTGTTAATGTTTAGAATTAGAGGGGCTGTCATCCCACCTCTATGTTAGGATTTAGCATGTGTCATTGAAATTTGTTTGCAGGTTTCTGTTGTCTTAATACCAGAGAGCTGTCATCCTGTCCGTGTATTAGGAACAGATTTACAGACCATTTAACTGGTTGCAGCCGGCCATCACAGGGTCCTGTGCATTTGCTGTTGTGATCAGTCTTCTCCATCATCACATTTTTCTTAAACTGTGAGTAATTGGTGGTCTAAAGCCTTGTAGTCTGGGGGTGTTAACCCATGTCTAGGGTCAATCATAGTAGAAGTGGTTATATGGCTTGAATATGCAGCATTTGTTTCATTCATCCACCAATTTCCAACATTTTTGTTGAGTTTGTAATGTTCCTGAGCATCTCTGAGATACAACCTAGGAGAGTTTCTTGGGGTGATAACATTAATTGGCGTCGTTGCTGGGGAGAGGAAAATCAAAGCTCAGATTCCCTGGGAGAATGACATAGCTTCAAGCTTTGATGACAGACAAGGTTTGAACACAGTTTCTGGTTGTAATCATCTATCTGGCGACTCCATTGGAGGAAGACCATCATTTGGCAACTCCACATCGAAGTTCTGGCTTAGTTTGTGAGACATACTTGAAGAAATCCTCATAAATCACCAGCTGAACCAGTGCATGAACCTAAGAGGATTGTTAAATCGAAGAAATATTCACAGAAAGGGGCATCAAGATAAGGTAAGCCTAAGAAGTCTCATTCATCTCTGAAAGATAAAGTTATTGCTGAAGATTTACAGTTTGAAGATTTAGAGCACAACACTGTCAATAAGGAAAAATCTGCAGAGATTAGTTCAGCCCCTTGTGCAATTAGTTCCCCTTTGAATCTCACTCTAGATAAAGCATCCCATTCAGTACAAAACATCCCTTTATCTCTGCCATCTATCACATTACTCCCTACCACTCAATCTGTTAGTATTCTTCCAAATATTTCAATCATGGCAGGACAACAAGCACCTACGAGGATAAAAAGAATTGTAGCTGCTAGATATGGACCATTGGTGTTGCCAGTGCCTTTAAATCCTATGCCTGTGGGAGAATATCAAAAATATATGCCTAAATTCACTGGTACAGAGGGAATGACAACAGAAGAATGCCTTGAAGCTTTTTACAGTTATGCTGATAATTTAGATACAAGTGAAAATGATGTGTGGATGAGAGTTTTTGTCCAGAGCCTTGATGGAGAGGCTAGGAAGTGGTTTAGAGAATTTACCTAGAGATCTATAATAGATATTGAAGCATTAGATGATGCATTTTTGAAGCAATGGGGAGATAAAAAGGACTTGCTGTATTATCACACAGAGTTTGGTAATCTGAAGAGGGAAAATGGTGAATCAATACCTGATTTTAATAAAAGATTCAATCGAATGTATAGTAAGATACCAGTTGAGGTAAAACCTACTCCTACCTATGCCAAACTCACTTATGCCAATGCTTTTGATTATGATTTCTGCCTATTATTGAGAGAAAGGAGATGTGCTACTCTAGCAGACATGCAAGATGTAGCCCTAGAGGTGGAATCTAATATCATGGCTGCAAAGAAATTAAAGAGTCAAGCTGACAGGAGATGATAGAGAAATCAAGCTTCTACTTCTTTTGCATCATCTTCAAAGCTTAAATTAGACAAAATGACTAAGATGATAGAGTCATTGGCTGCTGAAATTTCTAAGCTAAAGGTTGAGCAGAATTCAGGGAAAACAAGGCAGCAGAGCACATTTGCTCCAAGAAATCCAAATCCTTTCAGAAGAGCAAATGAGCAATTACAGATTATGCAGAGGGGTGAAGAATCAAAGGAAGAACAAAAGGTAAAATCTCCCTTCAAAAATGTAGTCATGGAGGAGGAACAATTTGAAGAAGACGAGGATGAAATTCATTGCATGGAAGATAAAGGCAGTGCTGCATTTTTGACATTGGCTGAGTATGAACAGTCATTGCTGCAGGAACAAAACAGTCAAGAGTGGGATAGAGGAGCTGTTCTACAATCCAGTGAACAACAACAAAGATATAATCTAAGGTCGAATGCAAAGAATTTCAAAGAAAGTCCTGCACAAAAAGCTGCTGTCCAAACAGAATCACAGAATGTCAAACAAAGAAGACCAGTGGTTGATCCAGTCATCCTCAAAGCTCCAGTTCAATAGGTAAAAAGTTATGATAAGTCATCCTCTTCTTTCAGCTTTGAATTAGAAGTTCAGAAATTGAAAATATTTGTGCCCCTGGTTGAGTTGGTGAAGAGTGAAATATTTAGGAAGCCTATTCTTGAAGCCCTTGAGCTAGAAACCAAACAAACCTCCACTGACTCTGTTAATTTGCTAGATGACAAACCTGCCATTGTGCTCAGCCCAATGATTGAACCTGCTAATAATAATTCTCCATCTTTTTATGTTTCATTGACCATCCATGACAAAATCCTCCACAATTGTCTGCTAGACACAGGGGCCAGCCATAATCCTAAAGCTGTCATGGAAGAGTTAGGCCTTGATATCACTAGACCTTATCATGATTTATTTTCTTTTGATTCAAGAAGGTGAAATGTCTTGGATTGATTAAAGATCTGGCCATTACCTTAACTCAGCTGCCAATGAAGAGTATGATGATGAATATTGTGGTAGCATATGTCCCTCCTAAGTTTGGCATGCTGCTGTCCAGGGGGTGGATTAAGAGACTAGGTGGGACATTACATAATGATTTATCTTATGCCACTATCCCAGTGTTTGGAGGAGAAAGCAGGAGATTGTACAGAGAAGCACAGCTGGCATATATCATCAGTGATGAGAAAAATCCTACAAATCATCCTATATATGCAGTGGACACTGATTTTGGAGCATGAATTCTCCAAATAGAAGAATCTCAGAAGGCCAAAACGCAGCTCAGGAAACCAAGAGTTCAGGCCAAGCAAAAGCAAGGAAGTCAAATTTGGGAGATGTTCTTTGATGGAGCATGTTCCAAGGAGATTGCAGGGGTAGGGGTGGTGCTAGTATCTCCAAAGAAAGAAAGCATTCAACTGTCTTTTAAGCTGGTTTTTCGAGTGACAAACAATATAGCAGAATATGAAGCACTGCTATTGGGCCTTAATGCAACGAAAGATAGAGGAATCAATAATCTGAAAGTGTTTGGAGATGCTGATTTAATCATTCAGCAAGTAAATAAAACTTTTCAAGAAAAGCACCCAAGGTTGAAAGCATAAAGAGATGAGGTATGGAGAATCAGAGATTCTTTTGATTTTTTTTGTATTTCATACATTCCTAGAGCCCAAAATCAACTTGCTATTTCCCTTGCTGTTTCTGCTAGCCTATTTATACCTCTCATGCCTCCCAGACTAGTGTATGAAGTTCAAATGAAATATAGACCTTCCTTGCCTGATAATGTCCACCATTGGAAAGTTTTTGAAGATGATAATGAATTGAATAGGTTCCTTCAAGTCATTGATGAGTATTCCAAAATGAAAATTGACCAAGAGAATGGTGCCTTGGAAGAAAAATCCCAGCCTCATCTTAGAGATAAAATTGGTAAAGACAACATAGTCCAGCTTCCTAGTAACCATATTCCTAAGGGCCTAATTCCTCTTGAAAGGCTATTTGACCAAAATGATGTGCCTTACAAATTTTCCCAAAAAGAAGACCAATCTGCAGTCTGTTAGCATGATATAGGAAGTCCAGGTCAGCCTAAATATGTAAATCTGTCCACTCATTTGTCTGCTGATCAAAATGCTGAGTACTGCAATTTAATGAGGCAATTTTTTGATGTGTTTTCCTGGGAGTATAGTGATCTGAAAACATATGACAAGAGCATAATTCAGCATAAAATCCCTCTGGAGAAAGACACTGTTCCATTCAAACAGAAGTTGAGACCAATAAATCCTATGCTTCTTCCACTGATTGAAAAAGAAATTAAAAAGTTTATGGCTGCCAAGATCATTGTCCTTCTTAGATATTCAAAATGGGTAGCCAATCTAGTGGTGGTAAGGAAGAAGAGTGGAGAAATCAAACTGTGTGTTGATTTCAGAAATCTAAACAAATGCTCCAAGAAAGACAACTATCCTTTGCCAAAGATGGAGCACTTGTTGCAAAAGGTCTTAGGAGCCAAAGTGATGTCATTTTTGGATGGATTTTCAGGGATTTTTAGTCTTTAGATATTTATTTCCTATGCAGAATGACAGAAAATGGTCAGGAAAAAGAGGAAAAAATAGCTGAAACAGAGAGAAATCAGTTAGTGGCCGAAAATCTAGCTTCATGTAACTGGTATGCTGAAATAATTAATTTCTTGCTGAAGCTAGAGATCCCTTCAGAATTTACTCAAAGTCAAGCTAGGACTTTAAAACTTAGAGCAACAAAATATTGTATCAATGAAAATCTGCTCTACTGGAGGGATCCATCTGGAATATTTCTAAGGTGTCTGGACAAAGAACAGTCAAAGGAAGTTATACAACAGTTTCATAACAACATGTGTGGAGGGCACCATTATTGGAAGACTACAGCCCATAAAATTCTCAGAGCTGGGTACTATTGGCCCACTTTATTTTTTGATGTGTTTTCTTTTGTTAAATCTTGTGACAAGTGCCAAAGATTTGAAGGAAAACAGTAGTTGAAATCCCTGCCCCTAAAACCAATTCAGGCAAAAGGACCTTTTCAGCAGTGGGATTTGGATTTCATTGGAGAAATCAATCCACATTCCAGTGGCCAGCACAGATGGATATTAGTAGCCACTGATTATTTCACAAAGTGGATTGAAGCAGTCCCTACCAGGAAGGCTGATCATAATGTGGTCATGAAGTTTTTGACAGAGAATATCTTCAGCAGATTTGGTTGTCGACATAAATTAATAACAGATAATGCAGTAGCCTTCAGGGCTAAATAATTGGTGGAAATGTGTGATTCAATGGGCATTAAACTTGTTCATTCCACCTCATATTACCCTCAGGGAATTGGTCTAACAGAATCCTCTAATAAAGGTCTGATCAGGATAATTAAAAATCTATTAGAGGAAAATAAAAGGAATTGGGATTCAGAGCTCAAGTATGCACTGTGGGCTGACAGGGTGACCATTAAAAAATCCACAGGAAATTATCCTTTCAAGCTGGTCTATGGCACTAAGGCTGTATTCCCAATTCAGCTTACTCTCCTTGTGGCAAAATTCCTTCACGAAGAGCAAGATGAGGAAGAAAAAATGGCAAAAAGGATCACTGATTTAGCAGAAATTCATCAGATTAGAGAACAACTGGTTGAAAAGGCTGCAACACATCAGAGAAAGGTCAAGGAAACCTTTGACAAAAAGGCAAAAACAAATAATTTTCATATTGGTGACTTGGTTTTGAAGTGGAATGCATTAAAGGAAAAGAAAGGCAATCATGGGAAATTTGATGCTTTTTGGACAGGGCCTTTCATCATTTCATAGGTTCAAGGGAACAACACCTTCATATTGAAAAGTATGGGAGGAGAGAGTTTTTGATGGCCCAGTTAATGGACGGTTTTTGAAAGTTTATGTTGTTTAAGGTCTTTTGGCCTTAAAGGTTGTAAATATTTTGTTTTATTCAGTTTTCTGTAGGCAAGTAGACTCCATGCCCAATGGAACACTAGGAATTTTGATTAATTGGTTTTCAGCTGGAAGGCATTGGTCTGCAGGTTCTTGAGACCTCACAGGGAGGATCTCATCCCCATAAGGAGCCAATGTTAGCTCTACTATAGTTTGCAATATTTAATGGATGAACTCAAGTCAGGCAATGCTGGTTTGGGTTGCAAAGGGTTTGCAGCAGTTTGTTTTATTTCTCCCTTTCATTTGCCTTATACTCTTTTAACCCCTTACTCCTCCATTTCTTCCTTCCCCTTTATCCTTGTTATTCCCCTTTTAAACCTCGCCTAAACCCTTGTTTACCTAGCTCTCGGGCTTCTTTGTGTTTAAAACTTAATAAACCCTATTACCCTTTATTAAAAGCCCGAAACCCTCATAAGCCTTTAAAAACTCTGTATAAGCCTTTTTCGTTTAATCCCGCGTGCATATAGTTAAAGGAAAATTATAAAACCCTGGGCCCATGGCTTTACCTGTCGCATCAACCTCAAACATGTGTATTAAATCTGGGCGATCCGATCCTCCACTTGATGATCCAATGATAGACGCTTCCCCCGCTCCGTCAACCCGCTCGTTCATTAGCCCACGAGAAAGTGGTTTCCCCGCCGACTTACTTGCCACACGTCTTCATTTTATTGCATCACACCGCCTGTACGTAAACCACCCTTGGCCATAAAGTGGTGCGGGGAAACCGTTTACCACCCTTCCGGTACGGCTCCCCACCCATTAACCCGTGATCAACTCCGCCGCCTGTCAACCGTCGGATCTCCCCGATCATGATATGACGGTCCACGATCCTCCGTTCAAGTTCCTTCCTGGTGGCTTCCATAATCTAATATTCGCCGTTCGATTGCGCGATTCGACGACTGCTATTGATCCCTATGCCTCTATGTCTTCCATTGCCTCTCGCCATCAGATCTAGGCCATACATTTTGCCATCCAACGACCAGCGTTCATCCGCGGCTCCTCGTCCATTTTTGATGGATTTTGGTGTGTTTTTGGCTTGTTTGTGTGCGTGAAGAAGCAAGAGATGATCTGGTTTTCAGTGCATGAATTCCTCAGCTACCGCAGATAAAGAACATCATGGTCAAGGATGAGAAAGTACTTCCTCGAGCAGATGAATTCATTTAGCAGTTATGGACATTTATTCATGAAACATTCCACCTGTTCAAGGAGTACACCAAAGTACAGAAAGAGCCATTTTTTTCATTAAAAACAATCAGCAGACTATATTAGAATCCATATCTAATTGTAAATGCGGTTGGTGGCCAGTTATGACTCTTCCACGCATAGCCTAGCAGAGATATTTTGTAAACAGATTCTATATATATATGGAAAAACAATGTAATGAGGTTGATGAGTGTTATTCTGTTGTAAGCTTCAACTTCTGGAGACTATAACTACTATGTAACCTGCAGCTTCTGGTCTGCATTTCCAGCTAATACAAGATTCTTTTGCTGTTGATTTCTCACTTTCCACTTCTCCTTCTTGTTCCAGGCTGTGCTTGTTTTAAATTTGTTCATGTACTGTTAATGTTTAGCATTAGAGGGGCTGTCATCCCACCTCTATGTTAGGATTTAGCATGTATCATTGAAATTTGTTTGCAGGTTTCTATTATCTTAATACCAGAGAGCTGTCATCCTGTATGTGTATTAGGAACAGATTTACAGACCATTTAATTGGTTGCAGCCGGCCATCACAGGGTCCTGTGCATCTGCTGGTGTGATTAGTCTTCTCCATCATCACATTTTTCTTAAACTGTGAGTAATTGGTGGTCTAAAGCCTTGTAGTCTGGGGGTGTTCACCCATGTCTAGGGTCAATCATAGTAGAAGTGGTTATCTGGCTTGAATACGCAGCATTTGTTTCATTCATCCATCAGTTTCCAACATTTTTGTTGAGTTTGTAATGTTCCTGAGCATCTCTGAGATACAACCTAGGAGAGTTTCTTGGGGTGATAATTGCTCAGAAGAAACATAAAGTATTTGACTACCTATTTCTTCTTTTCCTTGCTGATTTAAAATCTGCTAAATAGGTTGATCATTAAGTTCTAGGAAACAAACCTTCTGCTCATTAATTTTGAACTCAATGATGACTCTCAGGAATCTTAATACAAACCAACTAAGAATTAGGTTTTTCATCAAGGAGTGGAGGGTAGCTGAAATGGCCATTATCACATGCATCTTGTGTACTAAAAGAAAGGCATGACGCTACAAATTATCACATGTTTTAGATGATAGAAGATCATTTCCATCTATTGGAGAATTCTGCTCAATTTCACTGTCATCCAGGGTAGACTCCATGATCTTAACATGGTGGTGAAAAGGGTTTTCATTCAAAGCATCCAAGATTTCATCATCCATAAACTCTTCATCGCCATAAGCACTTTCCATCTCTTGAATAAAATTTTCAAAATTATCACAACAATCCTCAATCAAAAGCAAAGAAGGATAGGCTTCTTTATACTTCTCAAAAAATACTGAGTGAAAATCCTTGAGAGAATAGATACAAGCAGGAGGCAAGCTTTCATACCAAGACCGTGCTCTTTCTTCTAATGTGACCATGAACATCTTCATTAAACAATCTTCATGAAAATTAATCCTCAGCTTACGCACATGCATATGAAATATTATTAAATGAAGTGTAGCATCATCACCTTTTCCATCTCTAAATTTTGGCAAGTATGTTTGCCAATCTACCCGAGGCATATGATTTGGAAATCTTGGAAGATGATCTCGATGCATAGGAGCATACCTTTTGGATTGAGAACTCATTTCGATTTCTGGATCCTGCTACCAATGGAGTCTTCAGATCAAATGGTAGTCGCTAGGTGAAAGGTTTAGCCTTCATATGTGTCTGATCATTGTTCACCATCGGAAATCAGATCTGATCTTTGTCGTTCTTTCCCAAGGAAGATATGATCTCTCGTTTCCTCGACAATGATGCCAAAACTGTTATCCCCTACAATTTCCTAGGCTGAGGAGGAGATGAAAAGAGGTAAGCTTGAACCAGTTTTAGCTCGGTAGCTAGCCCTACTAAACTAGAGAGGGATCTCTCAAAGTTTTTAATCAATGAATAGCTTTAAAGAACAAAGCTTTTAGGCTAGATATGCAAGTTTGTTTGTGTACTTGTGAATTTGAGATTTTAAGGTTTGCTGGACTAGGGTTTAGAGCAAGTGATTAGGTCTAGGCTTTAGGAATGCAAAGATAAGTATATAAATATGCTAGGTATCAGTATGCTATGGTATACTTGAAATGTTGTCAATGTAGTATAGATTAGAAAGTTTTGAAGAGACAAATGAACATATGTAAGTATGAGTTCATTAGCTTTAGAAGAAATAAACACAACTATGAACACCACATAAATAGAGCTTGAAATCAAGAATCCTGTCTATTTAACTGCAAGGTAATTCATAGAAAGAAGAAAAAGCATGTGAAGAAATATGATTTATCCATCAGAAACTGATAGAAATATTGAACAAACACCATAAACTCACAAAACTAGAGTTCCTAGAAAATAGTTGCAACTGCTCCTGTATTAGTTGAAAATATCATAACATACAAGCCTCCTCCACAAAAGTCCAACCCTTCTCTTGAATGAGAAATAGTACGTATAGACTCAATTGAACCACTTCCCCAACTTCAGGAGTCGAATTCCTAGGTGGTGGAATTGATTGCTAGGTTCTCTCAACCAACACGTGAGAGTGAGAAGGTCAAATACAAACACTTCTTGTCGACTTTGATTTGGATTATACTTCCTTAATGAGGCATATTAAACATCCAAAACAACCTATAATGTGCATTTATTCGTGCTTACATCATCTAACCTCTACCCAAGTTCAATTACATCAAGAGTTTTGACTTTGACCAAGTCAAACTGAAAACTAGGAAATTTACATAGTGAAATTTTAAATAAAAAACATAGGAAATTGCAGAAGCGCAGCTCTAACTTTGAGCTCACTTTAAGGTGACTTCTTGAGGTCCAAATGAAGATCTGAAAGATCGGTCAAGTATATTTTCAAGTCTATTTTCCAGAACACCTTGAATTTTTGATAATGACCCCCAGGAAGGCCTTCAAAAATTCAATCTTCCAAGGTCGCTCCAGAAGCGCAACGTCTGTCAAAAAGAGGTCTAGAAAGTTGATTATTGACCTGATTTTCCTCTTTTTCTCAAAATTTGGGCCCTCTCTGGAAAATATGAAGAAATGGGTTTTGAGAGGATGCCAAGAGCTTTCCAAAACTGCAAGCAATTTGTGATTTGAGTGCCTGAGGAAAAAGCGCAATGCCAAGGCGCTGCTCTTCTATGACTAGCTCAATTTCTAAGTTTTGCACCAAAATTCACCAAAAAAAAATGCTTAGAAAACTCCTAAAATTGGTCTAGAAGTGCAAAATGAGGTATATTAAGCTCTCATGGATGCCTCAACAAGCATCTCCAAGTTTTCCTTCTCATTTTTACTTTTTAGGGTTTTCTTTGAGTTTGGCCTTCAACTGCTTAATTCTGACCTTAGCAACCTGATTCCTTGTGTAATAATGGATGGTCATCTTCCTTTGCAACTTGTTATCCATTTTAACCTTTTCAAGGAGCTTCTAAAGGTGGAAATTGATCTTGTCAAGCCAAAACTCCCTGTCTTCACTGATTTCCAAAGCAATTCTGTCTTCAATGTCCAAGTCTGCATTCAATAGGTTTTGTTCTTTTTCTTTCTTCAATGCCTTTTAAGACCCTTTGTCCTTGGATTTTTCTTTTTAACTTGCTTTTCCTATTCATCATGTTCACCAGGCTCCAACACTAGTTTACCTTTGGCTCCTTGATGTAGCATCTTGGACTGCTCTTTCTCCATGATCAGTTGTTTAGTCTTAAGCTGAGTATTTTCTTGCTTAAGGAAGAAAATGATGAAATGAGGGAGTTAGGGAAGGGAGATGATGATAGGGGAATTTTGGGAGATGGATAAGGGTGGTAGAAAACTTAGGAAGCTTAAATAGAGTGAAATGAGGGAAATAAATGATTAGGAGAAATTGAAAAACAGAGCTTTTAGGAAATCTGCTCAAAATGCTAGGTATGAGCTAGGGTTTAGGTAAGGGTGAGGCAATCTGATGAGTGATAAGTTATTTAGTGAATCAAAGCGTGTTTTAAACATGCATAGAGGTGTGAGGTGGAATATTTACATGTTTTCAATATCAAAACTAACCAAACCATCAATTACACTAGGGCTTGCAACATGAAAATTTAGCTAAACCCTAGATGAAGAGAACTTGCATTTGCATTCATCTTGGCAAAGGAAAAGGTGAGAAAAAGATTTATACTTAGTTGTGAACAAGCTTAGAATAACAAGAAATAGGTTTGCAAGCTTCAAAATAAAAAATTGGGTGAGTTTGGATGATTTTTGGGCTGCTCTGTTAGAAGCGTAATGCAGTTCATAGAAGCTAGAAGTGCAACACCACCTCCAGAAGTGCAGCGCAGTTCACAGAAGTACATCGCCGACTTTAAAACCACTTTTGGAGGCCTTAAACTACTCAAATTGTGAAATTGAAAGCTCGTTGAAAATCTCTTGCAGTTTGCTACAAGATAGACACCTCTAGCATGTAATTTGGACACTACATCAGGGAGAAAATTTGAATTTCCCAAGGTCACTCCAAAAACCCAGGGTGTCTCTGAAAGAAGCGTAGCGCCAACTTGCAGAGAACTTTTGGATGCCTTCCACTAATCCAAATCACAATCTAAAGGTACCATTGGAAATCTTAGGATGTCTGATAAACAATATAGTCCTTAAGAACCACCAACACCTTCTCAAAATCCCTGAAAAAACTGTCTTGAAGTCAAGTTGTCCAGAATTGTAACAACTCTCCTGTTGCAAGTGTAGTTTGGGCATTTCTCTCAAATAATAATACTTGTGAATAAACGGAAGAAGGTTTTTGTTTATTGGACTATAATGGACAAAAACCTCTTTCACTTTTGTAAAATGTTTCTCCATTTGGTCAGAAACATATTTTGAAGAAAACATGTCCCTATGAAAAATGATGAGGCGAGGTAGTGTACTGCAACATTGTCTTATTTGAAATAAAGCATTACCTTTACCTTTATTTTTCTTTCCCTAAGCTGCTAACTCCCTTTACCCACTGAATCACATGATGGAAATGTTTTTTGTTTTGACATACGGTATCATGATGACACATGGAGTGAAACCTTAGACCATGACCTAAAATGAGGAATTTAACCATTTCATGACCCAAGACACTTAAATGAAGATATGATACCTCGAAGAAGAAAATGACCATGATGAGTGATGAAGACCATGAGTAAGTGAAGGGAGCAACATTGAACAATGACCTAGACATCAACAGCTAGTGACCAAATTTTTATTTGAAGATTCACTAAAATGACAAAAATTGACTTGACACCCTAACAACACCTTGTAAGTGCATATTTTATCACTGGTGATAGGATGAACTGACAGACACTAACATGGGATATGTGTTCGGGTTATAGGGAGATAAACAAGATCACTATTAAAGATAAATTTTCCATTCCTTTCATTGATGAATTTTGGATGAATTACATGGAGCAATTTACTTCACCAATTTGGATCTTCGTTCAAGATATCATCAATTTAAAATGAAGACTGAAGAAATTCCGAAAACAAAATTAAGAACTCATGAGGGTCATTATGAATTTTTGGTCATGTCTTTTGGCCTTAATGCACCTTCCACTTTTCAACATTTGGTGAATTCCATTTTCAAACCCTTCCTTAGAAAATTTGTGTTATTATTTTTTGATGATATACTAATCTACAACAAGTCTTGGAAGGATCATGTTCAACATGTTGACATGGTGCTCAAAGAATTGGAGGAGAAACAATTATATGCAAAAAACTCCAAATGTTTCTTTGGAGTACCAGAGATTGAATATTTGGGTCATATTATATCTCATGAGTGTGTTAAGGTAGACCCTAACAAAATTAAAGGCATTAAGGAATGAAAAATCCCCACAACCATAAAGCATCTTCGAGGATTTGTCGGGTTGACAGGGTATTATCACAAGTTTGTTAAGAATTATGGGACAATAATGGCACCTCTAACATCATTACTGAAGAAAGATGCATTTTCTTGGACTCCAGAAGTAACGAAGGCCTTTGAACATCTTAAAGAGGCAATGTACCAAGCACTGGTCTTAGCTATGCCAGACTTCACAATTTTTTTTATTGTGGAATGTGATGCCTTAGGAAATCTAATTGGTGTTGTTTTAACGTAAGAAGGAAGACCCATCACTTTTGAAATTCTTCCAATCAAAGGAAAGTATTTACACAAACCTATTTATGAGAATGAAATGTTGGAAATACTACATGCACTAAAGCAATAACGACCTTACCTAATGGGAAGCCACTTCAAGGTAAAAACAGATCATGATAGCCTTAAATACTTTTTGGAACAAAGATTATTGTCATAAGAGCAACAAAAATGGGTGACAAAGATATTGGGTTATGAATTTGAAATCATCTACAGAAAAGGGAAGCAAAATGTTTTTGTATATGCACTCTCAAGAAAGGATGAGGATGTGGAAGCATTGCTTTGTGCCATTTCTATTATCCAACCTAAGTGGATAACCAAAGAAAGGGATGAATGGAAGAATGATGAAGAGGTGAGGTCACTCATTCAAAAGTTGCAACAAGATAATAATACATCTGAAACATTTAGTTGGAAAAATGATTCATTATGGTACAAATATTGATTATATCTTTGTAAAAATTCCCAACTCAAATAAAAGATTCTTTTGGAATTTCACACCTCTCCCTTAGGAGGGAACTCGAGATTTTTAAAAACTTACCATAGGGTCAAGAAGAATTTTTTTTGGGATGGCCTTAAATCTAATATTCAGAAGTTTGTGGCAGAATGTTTGATTTGCCAACAAAATAAAGTTGAGACAATTAAGACCTTGAGTCTGTTACAACCTTTAGCCATTCCAAATCAGTGTTGGGAGGAGGTCTCAATGGATTGTATCATAGGTTTACCCAAGTATGAAGGAAAGAGTGTCATCATGGTTGTAGTTGATAGAATTACCTAGTATACACACTTTTGTGCATTATCTCATCCTTTTAAAGCCAATACAATTGCTATTGCATTTATGGAAACAATTCAAAAGATTCATGGAAAACCAAAGTTTATAGTAAGTGACAGAGATTCCATTTTCACTGGAAATTTTTAGATGGAATTATTTTCTTGTCTTGGTACTCAATTAGATCATAACTCATCTTATCATCCTCAATCTGATGAGAAAACTGAGATAGTGAACAAATGTTTGGAAGAATATCTTTGTTGCTTTGTATCTGATAAACAAACACAATGGGTCAAGTGGTTACCTCTAGCTAAATGGTGGTATAACACTTCCTTACATACTACAACAAAAATGACCCCATTTATGGCACTTTAAGTATGTTATCCACCATCCATCTCATCATCTTTAAGAGAAAATTATAAGGTTAAATCAATGGAAGATCAAATCGAGCATCAATGACAAGTTCTCCAACTCTTAAAGGATAACCTCACTTTGGCACAGACTCGTATGAAACAATAGGCAGATCAACATCACAGTGAAATAATTTTTGAGGTAGGTAACTGGGTATTTTTACAGCTACAACCATATAATGAAATGTATCTCAAGCAAGCTAACAAGGATAATAAATTATCACCCAAGTACTACGGTCGTTACAAGGTGTTGCCATAGATTGGTACTATGGAATACAAATTGGAGATGCCTGCATCTTCCCAAGTACACCTAGTTTTCCATTTTTCATGCTTAAAGAAGGTTATCGGTGACAAGCTTATAGTTCAAATAGTGTTGCCAGAAATTTATGAAGAAGGAAAAATCATGTTTGAGCCTAAAGTAGTCACAAAAATAATAACTTAACAGCTACAAAATCGATCAATTTTAGAGTATATCATTAAGTGGAAGACCTTACCCACTGAAGATTCCACATGGGAGGATGATAATTTTATACAAAAGCATCCAGAAATACTTAAGCATTGAGGACAACACTTTTTTGAAGGAGAGGGGCATGTTAGGTCCCTATAATACTAGTGTAGCCCCCTTATTGTTATTGTTGTACCCATGTAGCCCCCATATTTTTATGTTGTGCCCCATAGAAGCCCACTATTGTTATTGTTGTGCCCTTACATTATTATTGTTATGTAGGCTCTGATTATATTGTGACCCCTTATACTCCTATATATACAAAGGAGGTCTCGTCATTTGCATCATCCAATAATTGTTCATTTATGTAATATAAAGGAGGTTTCCCCTCGAAGAGGATAATTTTTAAGTTGTTGATCTATATATTTGTGAGCTGGTTGCATAACAAGGCCATAATGTCATTAGGGTAAATAAAAATTAATATAGACTCATAGGGAATTCAAAACAACCAAAAAGTCTCTTAGGGTTGGGAATATGTTCACAACTAAACAATGTAGGTAACCATTCAAGTTTAAGATAGTGATGGTATTCACATCCACTTCCCACACCACACAAGAAATATATTTCCCTTCTTTGCGTGATAACACTTTAGAGTATTCCCTTATTCCAACACTTTTAGTGTAAGTAGGAAGAACCCATCTTTTTGTTTTCCATTTTGGAAATAACTTGGTATAAAAAGACTTTAGATCTCAGGTAGCCAATGAGCAAGAATTAAAAGAGGAAAGGGAGGGTTATGAACTAGCCTAGCCTCTATGCTCCTTCGTAACCATCCATATGTCTTCCTAGCTCCATGAATGACTCTCCCACAACTAATTTGGTCATAAATGTTCAAGTTTGATATATTATTCTAAAACATGGGGTAGTAGTGTTCATATTTTGGGTGGAGTTTAAATATGAGCATGGTAAGAGTGTGTATGGTGCATGATTAGAAAGAAAAGGGTGTTCATGAGGATGGGGAAACAAGTCCCTAGAAGTGGAGGAATGAATTTCTATAAGGATAGAGGACCCCTAAAATTCCACATGATAATTGTACTTGGACCCATGTTTCCATAACTATGTGAGGTAGGAATTTCCCATTAACCATCACTTGTCTTCAGTGGATTGTTTCCAAGTTTGAAAGATAGTATATGAAATGTAAATAAGGTACATGATAAGAAAGTACATTGGATAATTTCTCTCCACCTTGGCCTCAATTTCCTCTTCCCCTCAGGTGGACTTATAACCATTCTTATGGTCTCGACAATCATCTAGGACCTTTATATTATTTTTCAATAAAATTATTCACATATATTTAGATAACCATGTGTAACATCCTAGTTTTAATCCCAAAAAATTGTAATATTATTGTGCCAAGGTGATTTAGTTGAGTGAGCCAATATGATATGGAATGGATATGCTAGATTGATTGATAAGGCTTAGGGTTGAGTTACATAAATTAAACATTGAAATTCATATTAAAATATAAATTACTATAACTTCAATATGAGAGGGATTGTAACATTGGAGGGCTATGATTTCATTAGAAAGAAGGCTAAAGGGGGGGTCTGAGGGAAAATTCCAAATTCATAACAATCCAATCCATTTTTATGATTAATGTTACCTCCTTTTGAATTATCAAAACAAATATTTAATACATGTAAGTGGTTGGTGGGAAAAGTCATCTTACTAATTTGGGACAACATGCACTGATTACACTCTTCATGGAGATATATGAGAGAGTTTAATAGAAGAAAAGTCAAATTAAAGTGGAATTCTGGGAGATTCTTTTAAAATCTTGGATAAGAGAGCATGAGGAGTGTTGGGTGTTGAGAAAGGGCACAAGTCATCTGAGGAATGGAAAAACAACTCTAATGGGTTGAATTTTATGCTGAAAATCAGGTTGTGTGATTGTAAGTGAATTTTCGGTTGAGTAAATTGTTCCATAGCCTTGAGAAGGTTATTGTGAGCACTCTTGTGGTATTTGAGAATTCTCAATGTCCCTAGATAAGATATTTCCTAGACGAGTTTGTGTTAGACCCAAGGGACTACAGACATAATGGGGGACCCCATTATTTAGGTTGTGTAGGTTGAGAGGAAGGAGAAATGATCGATATGAATTGTTGTTAGAGTTAGAAATATGGGTATTGGGCTACTGTGTGTGGATCGTTGAAAAAAACGAGAGCCATTCCTCCTTGTGTATCCATAGTCCCAACTCAGTGGTGTCTTGTTGAGAGAAATTGAACAACAAACCTAAGGTTGGGAATAATGATCCTCATATGTAACTAGATGGTTATTATATGAAAAGATAAGTGTTTTGTTAAAATTTTCATGTTTATTTCTACCATGTGAATGTTTCATTTGAATGTTATATTTGATCAATTAGTTACATTTAATACTATTAATTTTCTATTAGATGCAAGGGTGTTTTTATGCATCCTCCATAGATTTCTTTGAATGGGAATTAGAAGATTTTTTTGCATGGTAATGGGTACATGACAAATTGGTATCAAAGAAAGGGTTGCAACATTGGGCTTACATGGCTTTCTATAGAACAACAGAGTTTCAATATGTATAGAAGTTGGGGAAAAGTCAAAATCACCTAGCTTAAGAAATTAGACTTGAAATCCTCAAGTCTTGGCTTTTGTAATGGGGTTCTCTGTCATGGGGGTTGACTGGGTAGCCAAATATTTTGAACATTGCTTATATGGTAGATTCTATGGGTTCCATGATGGGCATGACAGTCGCTAGTTCAATTTTGATATAACTACATTAAGCTAGCAACTATCACATCAAAATATTTTTCACGTGATTCAATGTTCTCCCGAGGAGAAATAGTTTAAAGAGACATGGGAAAACATATGAGGAAAGGAAGGAAAGGAACATTTTTGTGCTGAAGAAAGCTTCTGGAGTTGTGACATATCATGAGAAATTTAATTTTTTGGGCAATGTGATAAGAGAGACAACTCGTCTCAAGATGGGAAAAATTCTAAGATGCGATACATTGCAGGGATATAACTTTCAAGCAACATAATAAGGAAGAGAGATAACTCATTGCAATATGGAAAAAATCCTAGGATTCGCTACAGTTCAATTGAAAAATTGTTTGGGCGTGCTATGGAGTTTGTTGGGAATTCAATATGTCACATGGAGAAATTTTTTGTGGTGCAACAAGAAATTTTTTGAAAGTGAAATATGGCATGAGGGAGAATGTTTTTCAAGATGTGATAAAGCAAAGGAAGAGAGGGTATTTATTGAAAGAAAGAAAATTTCATCAAGTATGATACATTGCATGAAGTTGAATTGTTAGGTGATGTGATATAGAAAGAGGAGCCTTATTGTGGGAGATAAAAGTTTGAAGGTGTGATGTTTTGTGCCTTAAAATTCTTTGATGTGATGCATCATATGAATCAATTTTTTTTTGTAACTATAAAGAAAATAAAAATGGTGCAATGTGATAAGAGAAGAGAAGAAAAGAGAGAGAGAGAGGAAAATAGGAGGAGAAGAAGAGAAGGAAAGAAAAAGAGAAAGATAGATGAATATTAAGAAAAGAAAGTTTGGAGAAAAAAAAACTTGTTTCGGTCATAATACGAGCATGTTAACTCGGAATTTGATGAAATTTTAAGGGTATTCCCATAATTAGGATACATAAGAAAGTGCTAGTGAGGGTCACTCGCTGGTTCTGCATAAATTTCCCAAAATATCCAAACAAATAGTTTTTAAGGAATATGGTGGTGCTTAGTGATAGGGACCCAGATGGAAATGGAATTTTTATAAGGAGTCCAAAAGGAATACATGACAATACTTAGTTGAGATTTTGGTGAAATTCCAAAGGGTTGGGAGTGGCGATGCCAAAATAATGGAAATGACACTATTCTAGGCCACTTTTTGGGGTTTTGAGATCTTCATAGGGGAAAGGGACCCCAAATCACAAATATAGAAAAAATTATTTATTCACCATTTTACCTACTTAGTAAGTGAAACAACTTTATTTAACTAATTTTTTTTCCATTTTTACTCTATTTGGATGATAATCATTTTTGCTAAAATTTCTAAAGAAAAGAATACAAAAATGACAAAGTTGGAAATTCTAAATTGATGCTGAATTTTAATGGGCCAGTAGATCCTAAATCTCAAAGCTAATGTGTACTCTTTATTGTAGCCTATCCAACCCGCCCATCCTCCCATAATTTTTTACATAAATTCTTCATTAAATAATGTGGACCCTATAATCTTTTCTTAGTATCACCATTCATTTTTTTAGTTTACTTAATAGTTTTCATTACCTTTTATTTATTTATTTTGAAGTTTTAGTTTTTAAAATTTCCTTCTTCCAAAATAAAATAACATGATAGATGATGTGTATCCTATTTCCATGTGTCATAGCAAGGATATTCCTTAGTCCACATAGGGGAAAGGTGTTCCCACCAAATCCCAACTTTGATTTAAAACATTCAATTTTTTTTTTCTTTTATATGTTTGTGTAACTTTCCATATCTTCCAAATTTTTGACTCCTAAATTCTCTCTCCTAGTTAATGTGTTAAGATGACATGGCATTGACGTTGAACTATCCAAACGACCTATTTGTCCAACCTGAAAGCTTATGTGGCAAAAAATGTGGTACTGACATGGATCCTTACCTAACATCTAGATTCATGATTTCTTTTTATGATTATTTCTTATTTTTTCTAGATTCTCAATATCTAAATTCAACTTTTCAGATTTGTCAATCCACCTTTTTATATATCTAGATCCAAATGCTTTTCAAATACCCATATTCCTAGAATTTCTTAATAGCTCATCATGCCACCTCATTATATGCCTATCATAGTGCTTTAAAACTCTCATGACATCATGTATTTCCTTGATATATCTAGATCCAAATGCTTTTCAAATACCCATATTTCTAGAATTTCTTAATAGCTCATCATGTCACCTCATTATATGCCTATCATAGTGCTTTAAAACTCTCATGACATCATGTATTTCCTTGATAAACAATGGAATCCTATGTGGCTATGCTACGTGACATCCAGATCTAGGATTTCTATTTATGACCATTTCTGAATTTTCTAGGTTTTAGAATCCAACTTTCTTGTGCGATATGAATATTTGAATTATAATGAAACTATATCATAGAATAAACATGATTGTTTATGTGGCATCTACATGTCATCCACCTCATCGATTGACATGTTCTTCATCTAAGGTGTATAATTCATGATTTATTTTATGTTGATTTTTGAATTTTTCCAAATTTTCAAATTTTCGTATCTAGATTTTTGGATTTGGATTTTGTATTTCTGGATCCAGGTTTTCAAATATTTGGACTCCTAATTCAACTACTCACATACAAGATATGTGGAATTTTATGATTGGGACACTCAAACTAACAAGGTATGATTCAGACAACTGTACAAGTCCTGAATAATAAAATAGAATGGTGATGTGGTGATTAAAATGTCATACAACTTGCGAGGATATTGTGAATAGGTCCCACAATATCATAATGATATACCATATATCATGAAATTTCCAGAACACAACCCAATCATAAAATGGGCATTATAATGTGTTAGGTAAATGACATCTAAAAGAAAGAGTGCGATTCATATTGTTGCTATGAAAGTATTGATAAGTTTTCCAATATTTTTAGGAAATAATATGGAAGCATGAATAGGAAAAGGGAAGTATTTTTAAATAATGAAGAGGAAGATTATTTATATATGGAGATTCTTTCTATTTAAATAGGGGTAGAATTCTTGAATTTTGATTGGGATATTTTTATAAAGTGAAAGATTTAAATCCAAAGAAGTTGCAAAACATTTTATTGGAATTTGAGTATTGTTACTAGTTTTAATAGAAAAGTGGAAGCTTGGTTTTTTTTTTTTTTTTAAGAAATATGCTCGTAAGATTATATTTTTTTCTATATTATTTTATATTATACAATTTTATTATTCATTTTTTTTTACGTGAAACTTGTTACACAATTTATTTAAATTTTTCAATTTGTCATATATTGGGTACAAGAGTATATTTTTTGATTTTTTTTTAATAATTAATCATTTGAAAAATAACTATATCTATATGTGTGCACTTGTTATATAATTGAATAAATGAGTTATTTATTTGTATTTAATATAAAATATTTTGATATTGTATCTAATTTTAATAGAATCTCTCTCAATTGAGATAGGATTTTAGGTATTTTCCTTAGATTAGTTTTAGTTAGATTAGACTCAAATTATTTAAAATAAAGCATTACCATTTTATCAATTAAATCATAAGTGGCAATCGGGCCCACATATTGGTGGGAAGAACCATACCAAAAAATAATATATCTAATTGAGACCTGCCATCGGGTAATTTTCCATACTGTTGGTAGAAGATTCTTCTCACTATCAATGATTTTGGCGCTAGGAAGAGGGCCATGATTTGACTGGAAGAAAGTTCATCACACACAACCAAGTCTCCCAAATCATCCCATGTAGCACATTTGCAAAAGTTCCAGTCACAAAACATTCTAGATATTTCACAACCTTCAAAATATGTTGTTTTATATCCATCAATTCATATATCAAATCCTCAATACATAGAATCACAAAGGAAACATGTTGTAACCAAAGACGTTGAATTTGTAATTTCAAGGATTTCTGAAGAATAATTATTGTCTAAATATTTTGTAGCAGAGTCTCAAACTTCTATAATTCTTACTACGACACGAAGATTGGAATTAGGCCAATCCCAAATTCAATTTACTATTCCTATTAAGGGATAAAAGAGAGAAAAACCCGATGAATTTGATTTTTGTTCTTAGTTATATGATATCTTGAAGGAAATTACTAATCCTATTATTTTGTAAAGTGAATTTGAAGGAAGTATTGGTAAACTAACATATCCATTAGTTATTCCTGCACAATATCCTTGATAATATCTAGAGGAATCCTTAAAGAACAATCCTGGGGACCTCAAACCATTAATAAATATCCATATAATTTCACAACATATTAATTTTATTTTTTTTCTAACAAATATACACACACGCACGCACACGCACACACACACACACATGCGCACACACGCACGCACACACACACATGCACACACACACACACACACAGGGGAATGGGCATAATGGAGCTGGTCGCTAAGTTTTCCGAGGAGTCAGGGTTGCAAAGGAGTGTAGGTCACCGTTACCTATTAGGTGATGAGGATACTCTCTTTTATGGACAAGATGTCGTGTCTGCAAGGAAAACCATATATGCATTAAAAGAGGTCTAAAATCAAGGTAAAGAGATCTTTGTTCAAAGAGATAAAATGCCCCTCTTTGTTTTAGTGGGGAATGGAAAAATTGTTGAGATATCTCAAATCCATGAACATTTTAGTGAGAATAAATGAAGTACTCTCCATTTGGTGGATCAAAATCTACAAAGAAATACAAAACCCCTAAAAACAACATGCCCATCTGTGGGGTTTTTCCCTAGTATGTAACCCATGACATCCATATGGGAGCAATGGTTCAGTTCCTTGACCCCATCATGGATGAGGAGGAGTCGATGTTTATGGCCACACATAGCATAAATCTGCTATGTAAATCCCTTTGTCCTCATTCATCTAAAAATTCTGAGCTAAACGAAATACAGGAAGAGTCGGGTCAGGGAATCTTCCATATGTTCATTACAAATATTAATGGAAAGTACTCCCTATTTTGGATTGGGGGCTCATAATCAGTAAAAAAAACATGAAGAAATGCATTGAGAGAAGGATGGGCATCCCTACAAGAATATTCCTTATGGTTTTTCCTATATGAAGGACTACCACATCATAAGGAATTCTACAATAATCATGAACCTAAGTCTGTGAGGAGGAGTTTTGGGACCCATAAAATCTAGTGGATATGCTTACTACAATGATGTGGCACAATTAAAGGCTTCTAATCCTATAGACTAGCCTCAATGCAACCCATAACTCTATATTGTAGAACAAATGAAAAAAGTTCCTGCCATGGAGGTCAATCTCCCAAAGGCAATATACCTTTTTCTGCTCTCTAATCCAAGGTTGTTATATGCATGTTCAATTACTTCTAGCCTAGATTTTATGCTTTACACCAGTGGATCTTTTGTTCTTGGACCCCCAATTTTGATATCTATTTATGATTCAAATCTTTTTTATTGTCCAATTTGATACATAGGAAGACTTGGAGAAAGTACTAAATAAGGGGCCTTGGTTTTGGGGAAGAGTGGGGATCTTCATCACCCCTTGGTTTCCATATTTTTATGCAACAAAAATGGTGGTCTCAACAATTTCTGTATGGGTGAGGCTACCAAATATCCCCATCCCTTTTGGCATCATAAGGTTCCAGAGGAAAGCAAAAACACCCTAGGAAAATTTAAAAAGATGGACCTCGAAAGAATAGAGAAAGGTATATTTTCCTTTGCCAAAATTTGTGTAGAAATAGACCTAAAAAAGGTCTACCTGATTGCATTCTAATGAAACATAAAAAAATTCAGTGGACCACAGTATTAGATTATGATAACATGAAATTTATATGTTGAATAAGCTACCAAACAGAACACTTGCAGAGCACACGTCCACAGGCAAAAAAGATCCCAAAAAAGAAAAAGGAGCAGGCCCATAAACCAAAAGGATGGAAACCCTCAGATCCCCACTTCTTAGAAGAAGAAGCAAAAGAAGAATAAGAAACCATGGATAACCCTCCAAATCAAACAAAAGTGGATACACATGACCAAAATGGAATCATATCCCACTTGCAGAATGACATCAAATTACAAGAGCCCAAAGTATCAAAATCACAGAAAAATGAGGCACATACAAAAAATAGGATGGGATGTACAAAGAGAGAACAATTTTTTGAGAGCTCAGATTCAGACAATGAATCCCCACTGATTACAACAAGAAGTGAAATGGAAATGTTCCTTGTTGAACCAAACACAGGGGGATGGTTGAAAGTTTAGAAAAAGAACATATTAGAAATATTTTATAAATATCTTAACCAAACAACAAGAATAATACTTGGTTATGGTGGTTTGATTGTAGTGCTCCTTCTAGGACCACCTGACTTAATATGCCACCTTGCGAACTAGGAAAGCCAATATAACTTCCTAGCCCAGGGAACCTCGACAAGTTCCTTTTCCCTCCGAGTCTAAGTCGAAACCATGACTGTAATGTCTTCTCAATCCCTATGCCAACACCTTTCTTGTATCCAACACAAAAATCAATCCCTTAATTTCTATCCCACTCCAAAACCTTACTTTGGGTTCTTTGTCTGAACTTCTCATATGAACCCACCCAAAATGAAATCCTCCTCTTCTCCCCAAGTTCTCTATGAAAAAATCCTCCTCTCCTACCAAAATATCTCCCACACTTATGCCTCCCCTTGATTCAATGCCACCCACCCCGATTATTTCACCAACCCCCGACCATCCCTCTCCTCAAGGCCCTCCCACCTTTTCTCTTATCTTCAAATTAATTTGAGGGAACAACCATGTTAGGGCCTAGAAGGGACAAATAATTGGGGTCAACACCCTATCATGGATCACATTAAAATGTTGGTTTGGATGTTTTTTTATCAAATAATTTAGTCGGGTAGTCATGTCACTAGAAATATGCATGCTACCCCATGCCATAATAGTCCATATCAAGTAGATACAAAATGTAATAGAACAATGTACTTCATACCATTCCTCGTTGGATGTCTCGACATTCACCATTCACTAGCATCGATCTTTGGATATCACCTTGTCCCTTCGAATATACATGTTAGATCTCATCCAATCATACATATAAAAATATAACATATATATAAATAGGTGAACATAATCATCATGTTATTAGGTCTGACATCCATGTGCCCATTTTTTTCAATTAACATCAACATGATGGAATTAAATCTACATTAGATAAATCTTAACTTCTATAATTCACACACTAGATAAATCATAATCAAATAAGCCATACATTAAGTAAATCATACATCATATAAGTCATACATTTGATACTTTAATTAGTAGAAACATAATCCATCAAGTTTTTTATGCAAGTAAGTTCATCTGTCCAACAAAAATGCATCAGTATTAAATATAATTCATAAAAAAAACATCATGAAAATACAAATAGGGCCTAAAAATAGGTTGTTATGTATGTAGAAATGGGCATCAAAAGTGGCCAAAAATGAGGGATAGTCACAAAGTATAGTCTCTACATCCTCCCAGGTAGTAGGCCCTAGGTTACACTTGTTCCATAGGACCTTAACCTGGTCCACCAAGTGACGCTTGATCTATTGAACACTATGGTCCAATATGCATAATGGTTTGGCCATAACAGTTCCCATGTATAAGACCTACAATTAACTCCAATCAAGTTTGTGAGATTCATAAAAAACATAATGTCATAGGATAGATACATGAAAAACATCATTTGGTTTATAAAAATCGGGTGGTAGTACAAGACGATATAAAACTAGTCCAATTTTCTCATTGATCCTAAAATGTCTTATAAATCGAGGTAACAACTTCATCCCTTTCCCAAATCTACTGGTTCTCTTGTTGGGTTAGATATGGATAAAAACTTGGTCTCCCACTTCATAAATTATATTTGTCCTATGTGCATTGGCATAAATCTTTTGCCTGTCTCATGCTTCCTTTAACCTTTGTTGAATTTTCTTTTCTTCTCCTTTATTCTTATTTTCTTTGGTGGCCTGGATGAGGTTCCAGTGGCCTCTTGAGTCTTCTGTCCTATTCCCATGACATCAGGCTTGGCTAGCTCTTTTTCAAGCACTTTTGCTCCTGTTTCTGCCTCAATTTGTGTCTCTATCGTTTCTTCTTCCTCCTCTACTTCTTATATTTTTTCTTTTGATACTTTTTCTCCAATTTCAACTTCCTCTTCCTCAGATTCTCCCTCTGTTTTTGCTCCTTCAATTCCTAGCTGAGCTTGGGCTTGGGTATTGGAAATCCTCTCTATCCATATCTACAAAGTCAGCGCAATGCACAAGATTTTGGAGACCTTCTAAAGAATCCATGGTTATCAATTTTATCAGCCCATGGTGTGCTAGGTATTGATGCTTCCTTATTTTCACCCTATGGCTCATTTTCTTGATTGGATGAAGAAGGAAATGAGGGATGCTCAACATTTTGTGGATAGGAAAATTCTTTTGAAATCTCAGTTGATAGAGAATCCTGAATTGGTATCCATAAAAAATATTGAGTCTCCATTCACATGAGATATAGTTTAAGACATGTTAGGCTACTTCATCTCAAGGATAGGGAAAAATCTCCCTAATTACTCCATTCTTGTCATCTATGGGTTGTTCATCTTGAAGAAATAAGTTTTTCTTTGTTGTGATGGCTTCAGTTCTCTCCTCTTTGCTCCACCTCACCCCCATGGGGAGTGTGGTGACCCTATTGGAAACTTCCTCATTTAAGTGAATGATGAGGCCTCTTAATATGGTGATGGAATCATGTCCCCTTGTTTCTGGAGGTTTAGGGAAAATTCTTGGGTGATTTCATCATCAAAGCCCCTAATATTTTCAAAAAACCATAACTACTAGTGATTGGAAAAAAATTTCCTGGCATTAGGGTATTGATGAATTCTATAGGGGTCTGTGGGTTCCCTATGGATGAATCCCCCTCCCATGGTCTCAATACAAATTTTACCACATTGGGACAATACATTTCCCTTCTTTGCCACAAGATTCCATAGTTTTCTATGCAATTGTGGTTATTGAGTGATCCAAATATTTTAACTTCAAGGATGCATTCAAAATTGCATATAATAGAGAATTTTGACCAAGTAACTTAAAACCACATGAAAAGAAGCAGAAAAACATAAGCAAACATGAGATCAAAGACATAACTATTTGATTATGGCATTCACCCAATGTGGGCTACGTCAATGGGCCTTGCTCAACAGTTGGGGGGGGGGGGGGGGCTTCTTTTATTAAGTGGCATCAAAGAAATAAGTTACAAGCAACTTTACAAAAATGACCCTTATACCTCCAATCTGGATGATGGTCTGAAAATGGAGAGCTAAAATGGATAAACATATGTCACCACTGAATTCATGTTGCGAAATAGTGTAAAATTGACTATAAATTTGTCCAATTTTGTCACCGACACCTCTGGCCCTCTAAAGGAGTCTTTTTGGCATCTTGCTTATTCCCCGGCTCATGGTTTTGCTGCCTCCTCTGCTTAGAGTTTTGCCCATCCTCTGCCACTATTCCCTCAATCGAATGAGTGACTTCGGTTTATATATAATGTGGTTGGTGGATTTAACAATGTGAGCCCGTATGGGCCATTGGTGGAGGTCGAGAATAGGTCGGCAGAGGTCGGAGGTTCCAACCCTCGCCTGACCCAAAATATACATTGGTTAATTTTGTTTGTTGACAGATTGTTTTAATAGCGCAACAGTTCATTTAATATGGCAATGTTTATGTGTTATGCAAAACTATTTGCGATCAACGTTATATATATGGTTCCACAGTTTTGGAACCGCTCGGGTGGCGGGCCGGCCCCAATGGGTGGGCGGGTTCAAGCCTCACCAGTTCCACGACATGTGATATATATGGTATGGTGTGGTTGGTGGCCCGCCAACCAATCGTGATTTATAATATATATTAATACTTTTAATATTTTTTTGTTTTTTATAAACACATCGTCATTTTAAATTCGTCGAAAAATAAGAATCATTGGACGATTTAAGTAGGTGACAAATTCGCCCATCCGGTGTGCGGATTTTATGTGCTGGGTTGTTGCCAATTTTTTCCTCATTAAGCTTGCCACTTGGCCATGTTTGACCAGAAATTTGACTAGCTATAACTTGATCATATGAACTCAGATTCGAGTGTCATTCACACCATTGGAATCAGGGTGACAAACACTACAATATGGTCCTAGTTTCACTTCCATTTGATGAATTTTATTTTTGTGCTATTTTCAATGCCACTTCTATTTCTAGATCCTCTCGGATCATTCCTTCCCACTAAGGATATTTTGGTCCTCCAAAAGCATGACCACATCCTTCACACTTTCTGCATCCTCGTTAAACCACACTTTCAACATCTGCATTGCATGCAAATTTGGTATATTCTTTGCTATCACATACAAAACCACACATGACTCAAACAACCACATAATTTTCAAGAGTTTATAACACACTATTTGGTCAAGTTTTACATAATAGAAACAAATATCTCAATGATCAGGAGCTCAGTATTTAGCTCAAGAATAAAAGTTCTCAGATTGGCTCAAAAACTGTATGGTTGCGTCCGTCTCGTCAAGACGATCGCAACATAATTTATTTCATCGAAAACAGAGTTCGGATGACGGAGAAAGGCCTGTTGTTCATTTTCCTAAATAGCTAAAAAAATTGCAGAATGGGACAGAATGATGACATGGCAGTCCAGTCAGCAAGGGGTATCTTCTTTAGTTTTCGCCCAATGGGGTTGTGATAAATGTCACCTCCAGATTCGTGAGTGTGGTTGTGTGAAAGGGAAATTGCCTAATTGGCCTCTAAGGTGGAATTTGATTTTTTTTATTTAATTAAATATTATTATATATAATTATTATATTATATTATATAATTTTTTAAGTTATATATTATAATATAATTAATATATATATTATATATTTTAAATATATTAATTAAATATTAATCAAACATTACAAATTTGCATATGTATATATTATGGCGCATTTCAAAGTCATTTGTCATAATCAAAACCCGACGCCAAATTTAAATTTAAAATTGGTCAAAGTCAGAATTATATAAAGTTCAATTAAACTTCATATGGAAAAAGCATATATGGGATGGGCAGAGGCAGGTTTTGAACCTATGACCTCCCCCACCCAATTTCCATGCCAAGCCAACGAACCATGGGAGCAAATTTTGAAATATCCAACCACGTTCATATATTTAAAGCACACAGATTTGCCGATGGGAGCTAGCCCTATGGGCCAGCCCCCACCCCATGCGACCTCAACCACGCGTCTAAAGGCCAGTGCCACCCTTAAGCGCAATTAGCACCATAATCAATATTAGTAGTTAATTAATCCGTTGATTAAGTTGGCAGAATTTATGGTTGAGCCACCAAATCTGGAACCACCACCAAATTTGGCAGACTTAACTGGAATCTCTTCAAATTTAGCAGAGGTTTTCTAGGAAAAACTGTTTGAACCATAACTTACTCAATTTTCGACCAATTTGAGATCAGAAAGAAGTGTTCTTAGCTAATTTGGACCTTCTAAACACATTGGTACATGTATTAGGAGCCATAGAGATTTTTAAAATATTTTTTTTTCCATATTGATCTAATATAGAGGCCCATGCCATGGAAGCTGGACCAAGGAGATGTAGCCCAGGAGGGGTGAAATCCTTCATGAAAACACTGTGTTAATGTGACTCTTTGATGGTTTGCTGCATTGTACATGTTTTTTGTTCATTGTTCTTTTTGAAGTTATTTTTCTTATGAATGTCTTTTTTAACTTAAGGAAAATTACCTGTTTGTAAACACCAACAAATAAGGAAACCTCGGCACAAAAATCAAGAAGAAATCACATGTTTATAAATCTGTAATTGCTATTAGCACAACAAAACTAATTATACAAATACAAATCAAGTTGGTATCAGAGGTCAAGGTTGAATTGCTTGATTGCTTGAGTTTGTGCAATTAGGATTTTAACGGCTGCAAAATTGTGATGCTTACAAGGTTAAAGTTGCAGAGATGAGAAGGGAAGTTATTGGTTGAAACTCCTGAGGTAATTCCAAGAAGAAGGAGAGCCACAAGGCCACAATCTCCAACACCCAAAGTTCCAATTCTGGCTGCACTTGAAACTCTTCAAGTTTTGCCTTCAATTGAGATTGAAGAGGTACAATCAGTACAAATTTTTGACCTTGACTCCATAACCATTATGTCTAGAGAAAGAGAGCCTAGAGGTCCCTCTTCAGAAGAGGAAGAATTCAAGAAAGCTTTCTACACTTTTACTGAGATGGTTAAAGTCCTCCATGAAGAGAGGAACACTAGAATGGTTGGAGAGAGTTCTAAACATCCACATGGAGAAGGAAGCTCAGAGGACAAAAAAGATGAAAAGAAGGATTCCAAAGGGAATGGTGGAAAGACACCTCCATCTCCACCGTCCTCATCATCTTCCTCATCATATTCACCATCTCACACAACAACATATTCCACTGCCACCACTGAAACTTCCCATACTCATTCCAAAACCCCAAAAAGAAAAACTCCATTACTGAAATTGGACATAAAATGTGGACTTCCCATGTACAATGGAGAAGTGAACACAGAAAAGTTGGACAATTGGATTCGACAATTGGAGGTATACTGAAGAACTTATAACCTTCAAGAAGATGACATAAAGATACAGTTGGCTTCATTGAGGCTAGAAGGAGCTGCACTAGTTTGGTGGGAAGTAAAAACTCAAGAGGAAATGAGAATCCATGGTAAGATATCCATCACTTGGGTTGAATTTGTTTCTGCAATTAAAAGATAGTTTTATCCTTTAGTTTATATGAAAAAAGCCATTATGAGTTGGTAGAATTTTCGGCAGCTTAAAGGCCAAACAATACAAGATTATACACAGGAGTTTAGAAAAAGGGCTTTGTTATTAGGAGTGAATTTTAATTCCCAAGATACACTACTGAAATATATTGGGGGTTTACATTCCTATCTTAAACACACTATTCTTATGTTCAATCCAACTAATTTAGATGAAGTATGTGTGCAAGCCACACATCTTGAATCTAGAGGAAAGAACACTTATGAAGAGGATAGTAATAAAAAGCCACCTAAGGGTAAGGAGAAAGAGAAAGGAGGAAAATGGAAGGGAAAGAAGAATGCAAGTGTGAAGAAAGAAGGGGAGAAAATCACATGCAAACATTGTTCCAAAGAGGGGCATGATGAAGCCCACTGCTGGAAATTGCATCTAGAAATGAGACCAAATAAGTTCAACAATAAAGGGAAACAAAAAACACTGCTATCACTCAAGAAGATTTAGGTTCTGAATCAGGTGATGAAAACAAAATCACTATCATGGGAATCAAAGGAAAACAAGATATTGCAAGCACTAGTTCAAAAAACTGTAACAATACTACTACTCTAAATGAAAAGAGACAAATTGAGTTATTTCATGTTAGGGTCATATCTAAACACACCAATATTAACACACTCTTCGATAGTGGGTCACAAGCGAATCTAATATCTAAAGACTTAGTCAACAATTTGAATCTTGAAACTGTACATCACCATAAACCATACCCTTTGGGATGGATAACAAGAGACACAAGTTTATAGGTTACAAGAAAATGTTTGTTCAAGTTTGCAATCACTGTAAATTTTGTTGATGAAGTAGAGTTAGACGTGGTGCTGCTTGATATTTCAGGTGTGGTGTTGGGTAGTCCATATTTGTATGACCGGAAAGCAGTCTTTTACCACCATGAAAACAAGTATCACTTGTTCAAGGATGGTGTGGAGTACATAGTGAGAGCCCATCGCAAAAAGCTGAACATTTCTTTGGTTAATGCAGGGGAGGCAAAAAGACTAGTGAATTCAAGTAAAAGTTTAGTACTTCTCATGTTCAAGCCAAATGATGATATTGTTTATGAAAATGTTGTTGCATGTAATGCAAGTTTCAATTCTAATTTGGTTGGTTCAGTTCATCAGAGTGATGAAGTATTTCAGGTTGTGAAAGAATCATCCTTCAAGGAGAAAGAAACTTCACATGAAATATCTTTGCAGCAAGAGGTTTCTCTTTGTGATGTTAGCATGCAAGGGTTGACAAAATTGCAAAGTGTAGAGACACCAATGCAATGCAAAAGTTTGTTGAACAATGGGCTCATTCAATCATCCCTTATGCCATGTTGTGCACTGATGGTTATGGTGCCAAAGAGGAATGGTAAGTATTTCAAGAAAGAGGACAAAAGGAGTAGTTTTCGCCAAAGAAAAGTTGTAAAAAGAGGTCAGTGCAGAAATATACATAACACCAAACAAGAATGGTTTGTATGGTTTTTAATGTTGTATGTTCTTTGTAACACTTCTACTACATACATGTATTTGAATTATGGCAAAAAGAGAGTCATTTCTTGAAGAAATTGTCCACTTGGGTGACATAAACATGTTTAGAAAGTTTTCTTATGCACATGTCATTTATGAAGGAACATTGTTTGATGTTTTGAAGATATCAAAGTACAAGTTGGGTTTCACTTTTTTGATGCATTTGGGCCATGATACTAGAGGAGGTAAGTTAAAGGCAATCCTCTCCAAGTTGGATGCCATTGTTGATTGGTCAACACCCAAGATCATCATTTTGATAAGAGGTTTGTAGGGAGTAGCCCAATGTTGGAGGAGAGTTGTTGTTGACATTTCTTGTTTCGGAGCTCCTTGGCATGGATTGTCGTGTGTGTGCAAAGTCTTTCAGTGGGGAGGCAAACAACAAGAGGCATGTGTTGCTTCAAACCAAAAGATCAGTTCAATTCTTTTTCATGCTCTTTCAAACTTGAAAGGTTCATTTGAGTTTTAGGTTTATGCAAGCAACTTCACCATCTTATTTCATTCAGGAGATTTCCATGGTGTAAAGATTAAGTTGCAGCGATCCATGCCCTTTCATTGGACGGATACTTGTCAAAGATTTCACTTGGTCAGAAGGTACAAAAGAATTATAAGCAACAAGTTTATTGTTATGCCTTTTAGGCCTATTGGTTATGTAATTGGTGTATTCAAGCGTCATTATGTTTTACATGAAAGTTATGTTAAGAAAATTTCATACTTTCAAGATGTACAATCGGGCTTCAGTGATGTAAACCAAGTAGTGAAATTTGTCATCCATTTGCATTACACTTTGTTATGTCATCTTGGTAAGAAGGATGTTTCTTTTGATGGCAACATGGACAAAACCATGAGTTTCTATGAACGACTAAAAATGGTGCAACAAACAGTGCAATATCAGATTGAAAAGGGCAAAGACAAGTATACGTATAGCACGAGGTCCTCAAGGCAAGTGAATGTTATTTCCTTAGAGAGGAGCTCAAGGAAACAAATTCGTGAAAATCCAATTAGATCGAGCTTGGAATGGTGAGGGGGCTGTACCCTCATCTAATTGTCAGATAATAGTATCTTTTGGGGCCCAAAAGGCTTATAATAGGGAGGAATGATTAGGTGCTTAGTATTTAGCTCAAAATTCAAAGTTATCATATTGACTCAAAAACTATATGGTTGCGTCCGTCTCATCAATACGATCGCAACACAATTTGTTTCGTCGAAAACAGAGTTCGAATGAAGGAGAAAAGGCAATTAAGTATAGGGGATTTTCCTAAACAACTAAAGAGGCATGTTGTTCATTTTCCTAAACAACTAAAAAATTGCAGAATGGGACAAAATGATGACATGGCAGTCTAGTGAGCAGTCCAGTCAGCAAGGGGAATCTTCTTCAGTTTTCGCCCAATGGGGTTGTGACAAATGTCACCTCTAGATTCGTGAGTGTGGTTGTGTGAAAGGGAAATTGCCTAATTGGCCTCTAAGGTGGAATTTTATTTTTTTTATTTACTTAAATATTATTATATATAATTATTATGTTATATTATATAATTTTTAAAATTATATATTATATATTTTAAATATATTAATTAAATATTAATCAAACATTACAAATCCACATATGTATATGTTATGGCGCATTTCAAAGTCATTTGTCATAATCAAAATCCGATGGCAAATTTAAATTTAAAATTGGTCAAAGTCCGAATTATATAAAGTTCAATTAAATTTCATATGGAAAAATCATATATGGGATGGGTGGAGGCGGGTTTTGGAACTGTGACCTCCCCCACCCAATTTCCATGCCAAACCAATGAACCATGGGAGAAAATTTTGAAATAACCAGCCACATTCATATATTTAAAGCACACGGATTTACTGATGGTGGGTTGGTGGGAGCCAGCCATGCAGGCCAGCCCTCAGCCCATGCGACCTCAAGCACATGTCCAAGGGCCAGCGCCACCATTAAGCGCGATTAGTGCCATAATCAAGATTAGAAGTTAATTAATCTGTTGATTAAGTTGGCGGAATTTATGACAGAGCTACCAAATTTGGAACCGCCACCAAATTTGGTGGACTTAACTGGAGTCTCTCCAGATTTAGTGGAGGTTTTCTAGGAAAAATTGTTTGAGCCATAACTTACTGAAGTTTCGACCAAATTGAGATCAGAAAGAAGCGTTCTTAGCTAATTTAGACCTTCGAACATATTGGTGCAGGTATCAGGAGCCATAGAGCTTTGTAAACAACATTTTTTCCACATTGAGCTAATACAAAGGCCCAAGCCATGGAAGATGGACCAAGGAGATGCAGCCCAGGAGGGGTGAAATCCATCAAAACACTGTGTTAATGTGCCTCTTTGATGGTTTGCTACACTGTACATGTTTGCTGTTCATTTTTCATTTTTGAAGCTATTTTTCTCATGAATGCCTTGTTTAACATAAGGAAATTTACCTGTTTGTAAGCACCAACAGCTAAGGAAACCTCAACACAAAAAGCAAGAAGCAAGCACATGTTTATAAATCTGTAATTGTTATTAGCACAACAAAACTAATCATACAAATATAGATCACCCAACTACTCACAAAAGGCCAAAAACATCATCGTTGCTTTAATAAGCGATGGAAAACACATCATCACTTTTATAATTATTCGCAACACATGATTTAAAAACTGTGGCCATGACAAGCGACTATACCTAGTAAAACCATCTCCTACTTAACAAAGTAAATGGGTCATCTCCCTGTGGCCAATTCACTTGTTGAATACCTTCATCAACTGGTTTATTCATAGGTGCTTTCTGGGCTTGGAGTGTCTGACACACGACTTTCTGGTTCCCATCCTCGTTGCAATAACTACAATGATTCTTTTTCCTCCAAAATTTATGGATTGTCTTGGAGTGATTTCTCCTAGTGTGCCTATGATAAGTGCTCATGGAACCCTCACTGTCACTGGAATGTGATGAAGTGCTCTCATCATTTGTCATTGGTTGGTCACTGGCTGTCTTGGAGCATTACCCAACTTCCTTTATGACATATCCAAGTCCTACATAATGAGGCAATTCACCCACTTTGATGGGGTTCACAATGCCTTAGCCATTAATACCGAGGCCCTTTCCTTGATACCCCATTTTCTTAAAAAAATTTGATCAAATTCCTATAGTATGTCTCTCAAAAGTAGAAAAATGACCATCATAAAAAGTACATGAAATTGAAGAATCACTTTTTACCTCAAGATTGTTATGCCGAAACTTTTCTAAGGCCTCCTCCTTGGATTGTAACTGATGTTGCAACCTTTGTTTCTCTTTGTCTGCTTCTTGTAGGAGTTTCCTTAGTTCAACATTCTCCACCTGAATGCTTTGGTTGATTTCTTCAATTCTTGGAGCCATGCCACATTTGGTGCCCTTTTCATCTTTGGTACAACATCTGCTAAAATATTTGTCTCATCGCCTGAATCAGAACCCAAGTCGATGGGTCCATATGCTACAATCCCAAGAGTTGCGATCTTCATTTCGTCACCTGAGTCTGATCCTAGGTCAATTGGTACATCGCTTGCAAATCCCGCAGCTGTGATCTTCTCATAATCCTCTAATTCATATTCTTGGTCTTGTTGCACGGTTGCAACATCCTCTGCTTCCATTTTCTGTTGTTCCTCTTAGGTCTCAATTCTGGATGCAGTTTCTAGAGTTTCTCCTCATCATGCTCTTCTTTCTCACAATGAGTACAAGAGGAACTTTCTACTCTTCTCTTGGCTGCTACTTTCCTCTTCAGGTGGCCATCTTTCTCATTCTTCTCCCCGCTTTCAATATGTATAACCTTCACACTAGCTTCGTTAAGATATTTAGGCTCAAATAATAACAATGAATGATGCAAATAGTAATGCAAAGAGCCAATATATTTCATCAACGTCTCAGAGGTGTATAGTGGAACATTCAATGCTAATGCTTGTTTTCTAAACTCCTCTGTAAAATTTTGAATAGTTTGACCTTTTCTTTGTTTCAAATGTTTCCATTCCATCATGGCTTTATGTCTGTAACCCAATGGATAAAATTGTCCTCTTAAAATAGAAATGAACTCAGACCAAGATGAAAGAAGTTTATGACTAATCTTGCCACCTCGCTACAATTTTCCTTCCCACCATACAAGAGAGGTGCCACTCAATCGAAGGGATGCTAGATGGATCTTGGCTTCATCCTCTTTGATTTGTTGTATGCGGTAATACACTTCAACTTGTCTTATCCAATTATCTAGCTTTTTTGCATTAGATTCTCCACTAAATACATGTAATCAAATTTGACATCCAGCTTAAAAAAGGGCTTTTTAGATGCATTCCTCTGATTCCTGTTAGAGTGATGAGAAGAAGAAGAAGAAGAAGAAGAAGTGTCACTAGAGGATGGAGAGGGAGGAGGCTCTTCTCCTTCTCCTCCATGATTTACCGATGCATGGTCATCTAGCTCTTTCTTTTGAGGCTTGATTGTCTTCTCATACTCTCCAAATAACTTGTCAAATTTCTTTGCCATGGTGACGAAAGCCTTCCGATAATTTCTCTCTTCCTTGATTTGATCTTCCTCATCTGCCATGTTTTGTCTTCATGGTGCACACCCTGCTTCAGGATCAAAAGATTTAAGTTTTCCTTCACCTCTTTGGAGCTTGTTCCTCGTTAGCAATCACTCATGAAACTCACATTAAGAAGAATTGCTCTGATACAAACTTGATCCAGATCTTTTAACTTCAAGGATGCATTTAGAATTGCATATAATAGAGAAGTTTAACTAAGTAACTTAAAACCACATGAAAAGAAGCGAAAAAACATAAGAAAGCATGAGATCAAAGACACAACGATTTGATTATGGATTTCACCCAATGTGGGCTACGTCTTTGGGCCCTACTCAACAGTGTGGAGGCCTTCTTTTATTAAGTGGCATCAAAGAAATCATGGCCTGAAAATGGGGAGCTCAGTTGGAGAAACGAACATCACCATTAGATCCGTGCTATGAAATGATGCAAAGTTGACTATAAATTTGTCCAATTCTGTCCTCGACACCTCTGGCCTTTTAAGAGATTTTTTTTGGCATCTTACATATTCCTTGGCTCATGGTTTCCTTGCCTCCTCTACTTAGGGTTCCGCCCGTCCTCCGTCTCTTTTCACCCAGTCGAATGAGTGACTTCGGTTTATATATAATGTGGTTGGTGGATTTAACAATGTGAGGCCCTATGGGCTGTTGGTGGAGGCCAAGAATAGGTCGGTGAAGGTTGGAGGTTCCAGCCCCCACCGGACCCAAAATATACATTGGTTAATTTTGTTTGTTGGCAGATTATTTTAATAGTGTAGCCATTCATTTAATATGGCAACGGTTGTGTGTTATGGGTAACCATTCGCAATCAAATTTATAGATATGGTTCCACCGTTTTGGAATTTCCCGGGTGGCAGGTTGGCCCCATCGGGCCAGGCAGGTTCAAGCCTTTTCGGTTCCATGACATATGGTATATATGTTATGGTGTGGTTAGCGAGGCTGGTGGACTGCCAACCAACCTTGATATATAATATATATTAATACAATGTTGGTAGGGGTGGCGAGCCCCATCACTCCTATTTTTAATATTTTTTTTCATTTTTTATAAACCCATCATCATTTTAAATCCACCAGAAAATAATGATCACTGGACTATTTAAGTAGGTGACACATTATCCCATCCGGTGGTAGAATTCCATGTGCTGGATCGCTGCCAATTTGTTGCCTTGTTAAGCCTGCCACTTGGCCAAGTTTGACCAGAACTTTGAACAACTATAACTTGATCATACAAACTCAGATTCAAGTGTCGTTCATGTAATTGGAATCAGGATGTCGAGAACTATGATCTGGTTCTGGTTTCACTTCCATTTGATGACTTTGATTTTTGAGCTATTTTTAAGGCCACTTTTATTTCTGGATCCTCTCGAATCATTGAGACAGAAGAGAGATGAACAATCTTTTTATAATGCTAAGGAGAGAGAGAAATTGAAAATTCAACTCAAGACACTTTCATTCCTTTACCCTATTATGCTTATCACAAAATTCTCAATACTTCACTTTTCTTCTTGACTGAAACTAAAGTTGTGGTAACTACAGGATATGCTTCTGAGAATTGGAAGGGTTTGTTCAAGTCCTTAAACTAAATGATGGAAAAGATAATTCATGCTAACTCCTTTACTAATGATTCTCCTTGATTCTTTGGGTACGCATGACACCAATTTCCAAAATTGGGCTTCCTGTAGCACCCTATAAGTTTCTTGTAAAAATTGTGTGTAGATATTGTAGATTTCCTGTAGAAGTCCGCAAAAAATATATCTCGGATATGTTGTCCTCTAGTGGCAGTGGTAGGCCTCCTTGTCTTTAAAATATATTTTTTCATGCAAAATGGGGCTCAGGGGCCTGAATTTTGCAGTTGGTAGTTGGGTGGATGGGCTCAACACACTGTGTGAGTTGGCCCCCACCTACCACCTTTGCACACCATACTTTGTGATGAGTAGGGACATTGGCCCACTTTTTGAGTTATCAGCTCCCTCATTCTATCTTTCCTCCGCACATGTGGTTGATGTAGGATATGATTGAAGTTTACTACTAAAGGTGGCCGAGACTAATAAACTAAAATTGGCCCATGAAACCTCTTCCTTTATGCACTAATAAAACTTTTTAAGCTAATATGAGTTCATAAGAGGGGTTTAGATATTTGCATACTTGAGCCTTACCTAGTTGTGTTTTTGCAGGTGATGCTAGAGCTGGTAATTTGACTGTTGGAACTTTGAGGTGACTACTCGTATTCCTCTTGATGGTCCTGAAATGGCTAGTGATGAAATCTATAAGCTTCAATAGCCCCTTCATTTACTTTAGAGGTGTTTTATATTTTTTTTCTATTGATAATGGAATGTTCCTAGTCCGGGTTGTCATAGTATTATTATTGTAGCTAACCTAGTGCTGCTACTTCTTGATGATTAAGGGTATTGTAGCTCTCTACAGGGAACCCTATAGCTCCTTAGACGTGTTTTATGAGCCTCCTGAAGTGTTGTGGTCTTCTCAATATTCAGATTAGTGCTACAAATTTGATCTTGTAGGGATTATGAACGATGCTACAGGTCTGTGTGTCTTCTTGTAGCAACCACATAGACCCCTCAGGTTCATAATTTTCTCTAAGTGTGGCCTTCAAATATTTCGATAATTCATGGTGAAATCATTATTAGTGGTTGGAGAGTATCCCTTTGATGGTAATGGGTGAAAAATAGGTGGAGGATTGAGTTTTCGATGGATGGTGAGTGGGACATAGGTGAAAAAGTGAAATATAATGGAGTGGATAGGTGTTATGGCTCCCAAAGTCTTCCTCTCTTTCCCTCAAGTTAAAAACTTAAAGTCTAGCCCTCCTTTCTATGCTTGAAAGCTTCCTGTAGCAATACATGGACTTTCTTATAGCATTTCAAGACGCTAGAAGAAACGTGTGAGAGGGACTTGGTAATGATCATACAAGCTTAAAAAAGGTGAAGAAATGAGTGGATGGATACAAAGGGGTTGACTGAAGGTATTGAAGGTGAATAATGACCCTCTTTGACTACTATTGGAATCCTATTGTATTTGCAATGTTATTAGAATAACTGAAAAAAAGGTGCCTTTTCTTTTTCTCTTTCTTCTTTTTCTTTTTCTTTCCTTTTTATGGGAACTACATACTACCTCATTGAGATTTTCAACCTAACTAGGGATGCCCTAAGTGCCTTAAGGGGAGTTTTCTCCAAGGGATTTTTTGTTTTTGTTTTTTTTTTTTTTCTTTAGGTTCACTGGCTGCCTCAAGGAGATTTTCAACCTAAGAGCCTGCCTCAGGTGCCTCATAGAGTTTTTCACCTAGGGTTTTTTCCCTTTTCTTATTTTTTCTTTTATTTTTCCTTGTTTCATTAGGGGATGAATGGATTGGGAGCTTTGAGGCTCTCAATCACATTAAGCTCTCTACTTATTGAACTGGTAAATTCTACCTTTGACAAGGGCTTCCTATAAAACTTCATCCTATAACCATTGACTAGGAGTGGGATTTTCTCCTCATCAATTGTTCATATCTGAATAGAGCCATTTTCATGGAATTTCTCCACTAGGTAAGGACCTATCCATCTAGTCAGGAGTTTCCCTTTGAAGTCTTTGAACCTAGAATCATATAAGAGGGCCCAATCACCCTCTTTGAAGGTTCTATCCCCCCGTGTTTGTAATGCCAAAACTTTATTTGTAATTAAACCACTTCAATATGAATGTGAGCCTGTAGTTTGAGTTCATCAAGGGTATTCACGTGTTGCTAAGGTTTTGTGATGTCTAAATAAAGTTGTGTTTCCATTCTCAATGTGTTATATTCAAATTCAATGGACAACAGGGCTTTATTACCATAGACTGAATCAAAGGGGGTGAGTCTAGTAGTTTTCTTTCATGTAGTATTGTAGGCCCAAGTGGCCTCAACAAGCATGTCTACACAATCCTTCTTACTGCTACTAACAACCTTAGTCAATATGCCTTCTAGTGCTCTATTGGTCACTTCTAGTTTCCCATTTTCTTAAGGGTGATATGGGGTGGACTTCTTGTTTCTAATATGATGTTTCCTCATTATCCCCTCTATAAAGTCGGAAGTGAATTGAGTTCCTTGGTTAGTGATTAGTTCCCTTGGGAAACCAAATTTATAAAAAATGTCCTCCCTTAAGAATTCTCCCACCTTTTTCTCTATTGTTTCCTTGATTTCCTTCACTTCAAACCACTTAGTTAGATAATTTTTGCATACAATGGTATACTTCTTCTGTCCATTTGGGGGGTCAATGGGCCCAATGAAATTCATTCCCCACTTCTAAAATGGCTCAAAAGTCACTTGAGATTGTAGTGGCATCTCATCCCTTTTTGTAGGCTTACCCATTCTTTGGCATTCATCACACCGAGAAATATATCTGTTGGCATCTTGATGCAGGGTAGGCCAATAGTGACCTACCCAAAGAATATTGAAAGCTATCCTTTAGTAGAAAAATTACCCCCATGTGGTCCATCATGGCATGCCAACAGGATATCAAAGACTTCATATTCTCTCACACATCTCCTCAAGATATGACCAGGCCCCAATCTGAAATTCCCCTCGCCCCCCCCAATCCAGGTATAAGGGGCATTTTTTTCTGATAATTTTTCTCTATTCTTTGGAATACAGATTAAGAGGAAACTAAACGTAAACCAAAAATTTTGCTGCATGAGAGAACCAAGGTGACAACAATGATATGGCAAAGAGGTGCTCATCTGGGAGTTTATTATCTACCATCTCTCCGTTCTCTATAGACAATGTTGGTATAGACAAGAAATCTGCAACAACATTTTCCTTTCTTAGCTTGTAAAAAATGGTTAGATCAAACTATTGTAATATCAATAGCCATCTAATAATTCAAGCATTCACATTAGGCTTATTCATCAAATACTTAATGGTTGCATGATCAATGTGCAAAAAAACTTGATACCCTGTAATGTAATGTCTGAATTTTATTCAAGGAATGTACAACAGACAAAAGGTATTTTTTAGTGTCTTTATAATTGAGTTCAACCCTGGAATTTTTTTTACCAATGAAGTATATAGAATAAGGAAACTTACCTTCCAACTGACCCAAAGCTTCCCCACTTCTTTTTTTGAGGCATCTATGTGAATGTGGAATAGCAAGGCCCAGTTTGGGCCCTTGCGAACTGGTGCAATTGTCAACTTTTCCTTGAGCTCTTCAAATGCCTTTTGACAATGGTCTATCCAAGAGAAAGCTTGAGTCTTTTGTTAGTAAACCAAACAAAGGTGAAGCAATTTTACTAAAATATTTGATAACTCTCTTATAGTATCCATGTAGTCCTAGGAATCTCCTAACATCATTTTGTTTTTGTGGAACAAGAACCCCTTTGATAATTGCAATATTATTAGGGTCAACTTGAATCCCTTCCTTAGAGAGGAAGTGGCTTAGGACAATTCCCGGATTCATAAAAAATTGGTAACTTTCTAGACTTAAAGAGAGATTCATTTCAATGCATCTTTTCAAAAAATTGCATAATTTAGAGAGGGATTCTTTGAAAACATCTCCAATATAAGGTGTGAATTCATCCATATAATAATCAACCGAGTCATGTAAAAGATCAACAGAAATACTCAATATTGCCCTTTGGAAGGTGGCAAGGTGGAAGGACCCTATAGGAAAAGGTTCCCCTTGGGTAGGTGAAAATAGTCTTATCCTGATCTTCAGGATTGATTTGTATCTGATTGTACCCACAGAAACCGTCCAGAAATGAAAAGAACTTCTTTCTTGCAAGAACATCCAAAAATTGGTCAATAAAGGGTAAATGTAAGTGATCTTTCTTGGTAGCCTTATTAAGCTCTCTATAATAAATAAAAACTATCCATTTCCCATTCTTTTTTAGTACAATGACTAAAAGTGACACCCACTCACTATCCGAAATAGGATAAATTATGTCCTCCATCTAACAATTTATGCAATTCCTCTTTTATAGTATCCTTAAGTGCAGGGTTCATTCTTCTTTGAGGTTGGAAAACAAGTTTGTGGCCTTCTTTGATGTATATATGATGTGTACAGATGGAGGGATGGAATCCTTTAATTTCTTTATAGTCCCAAACAAAAGCATAAAGGTGTTACCTTAAAATAATGAGAAATTGTTCCTCTTGTTCTGTTGAAAGGAAAGGGATGATTTTTAGAGTTCTAGAGGGGTTGATTTCTACAATTTTGAAATTATCTTTATCAAAACTAGCAGTGATTAATTCTACCCATGGACTATCTTCATGTTGTTCTAAAGGTTCCTCTTTTATTCATCAAGTTGGATGGCAACATGATCCTTGTTTTGAAGAAATTTGTTAATTAGATTATCCTCATCCAATTGCATTCTACCAATAGTGGCTTCTAATGTAAAAATGGGGTAAGGTGATAATTTATAAAGTTCTTCCTCTTCTTCCTCTTCTACCCACATAATAAAATCATGTTTACCAAGAGGTTGATAAGGGGGGTAGAGTACAAATTGTTTTGTGAGCTGCCCATTCTTGATTGTCATGTTCCCAACTCTACAACTAATATGGAAATAACTAATAGATAAACAAGGTATTCCTAGGATAAGAGGATAGCCATTGACCTTGGTCTTAGGCTAGAGTACAAGGAAATTAGTGGGGTACTCACTCGAATCAATGGAAACCATGAAATCCTCAATGAGATGCTCGAGTGCTTCTGTGGATCTGTCTGCAAGTTGCAACATTGTTGTGGTTTTCCTTAAGGATGCTTGGAGATTAATTTTAAGCATGTTATCCATGGTCATGAAATTAATTGTATCCCATAAATCAATGGGAGTGTTTGGGACTACAATATTGTTGATGTGTACATCCACTACTAGGCCGTTAGGATCCAGATTGTTATGTAACCAGCTCACAAAAAGATAGAAAAGAGAGATCAAGACCTTAGAATTCAGCCTCTTCGAGGGGGAAACGTCCTTTACATTACACAAATGAACAATTCTTGGATGATTCAAATGATAAAACCTCCTTTCTATATATAGGAGTCTATGGAGTCACAATATAACCCAGCCGACCTAACAATAATAATATAAAGCCACAAAAATAACAATAGAGGGATTCTATGGGGTAGAGTAATAAAAATATGGGGACAATAGGGGCTCAAAAATATTAATAAGGGATACAACTACAATAGTAATGGGGTAATCACTAGTATTATAGGGACCTAACATGCCCCTCTCCTTCAAAAAAGTGTTGTGCTCAACGCTTGAGTAGTTCTGGATGCTTTTGTATAAAATTCTCATCCTCCCATGTGGAATCTTCAGTAGATAAGTTCTTCCACTTGATGAGATACTCCGAAATCGATCGATTTCGTAGCTATCGAGTTGTTGTTTCTGTGACTGCTTCTGGTTCCAATATAATTTTTCCTTCCTCGTCAAGTTCTGGCAATATTGTTTGAATTGGGAGCTTGTCGCCTATAACCTTCTTTAAACATGAAACATGGAAAACTGGGTGCACTCGAGATGCTGCAGGAAGCTCCAATTTGTATGTCTTAGTACCTGTCTTTTGCAACACCTGGTACAGACCATAATACTTTGGTGATATTTTTTTATCCTTCTTAGCTTGCTTGAGGGACATTTGTTTATATCTCTGTAGTCGTATGAATACCAAATCGCCTACATCAAAAATTATTTTTCTACGATGTTGATCTGCATGTTATTTCATTCTATTTTGTGCCAAGATGAGGTTATCCTTTAAGAGTTGGATAACTTGTTGTTGATGCTTGATGTGATCTTCCACTGCTTGAACCTTAGAATTTTCTCTTAAATATGATGTGATGGATGGTTGATGATATCCATAAAGTGACATAAATGGGGTCATTTTTGTTGCAGTATGGAAGGAAGTGTTATACCACCATTCAGCCAGAGGCAACCATTTGACCCATTGTGTCTGTTTATCAGAGACAAAGCAACGAAGATATCCTTCCAAACATTTGTTTACTATCTTAGTTTTCCCATCAGATTGAGGATGATAAGATGAGCTATGAGCTAATTGAGTACCAAGATAAGAAAATAATTATGTCCAAAAATTTCCAGTTAAAATGGGATCTCTGTCACTTACAATAATCTTTGGGTTTCCATGTAGCTTTTGAATTGTTTCCATAAATGCAGTAGAAACTGTACTGGCTTTAAATGGATGTGATAATGCACAAAAGTGTGCATACTTGGTAAGTTTGTCAACTACCACCATGATGACACTGTTTCCCTCAGACTTGGGTAAACCTATGATAAAATCCATTGAAACCTCCTCCCAACGTTGGCTTGGAATGGATAAAGGTTGTAATAGACCCGGGGTCTTACTTGTTTCAACTTTATTTTGTTGGAAAACCAAACATTCCGCCACAAACTTTTGAATATCCGATTTAAGGCCATCCAAAAAAATTTCCTTCTTAACCCTGTGGTAAGTTTTTAAAAATCCTAAGTGCCCTCCTAAGGGAGAAGTGTGCAATTCCATAAGATTTTTTTGTTTGAGTTGCGAATTCTTACAGAGGTATATGTGATCTTTGTACCATAACGAATCATTTTTCCATCTAAATATATCAGATTTACTGGAATCTTGTTGTAACTTTTGGATAAATGCCCATACTTCTTCATCATTCTTCCATTCCTCCCTTGCTTCGTTTATCCAATCTAGTTAGATAATAGAAATGGCACACAACAATGCTTCCACATCCTCATCCTTTCTTGAGAGTGCATCTGCCACCACATTTTGCTTCCCTTTTTTGTAGATGATTTCAAAGTCATAACCCAACATCTTTGTGACCCACTTTTGTTGCTCTTCAGAGGATAATCTTTGTTCTAAAAAGTATTTAAGGCTATCATGATCCATTGTTACCTTGAAGTGTCTTCCCATTAGGTAGGGTCGCCATTTCTTAAGTGCATGTAGTATTGCCAACATTTCCTTCTCATAAATAGCTTTGTGTAAAAACTTTCCATTGATTGGACGACTTTCAAAAGCAATGGGTCTTTCATCTTGCATTAAAACAACACCAATTCCATTTCCTGAAGCATCACATTCCACAATAAAGGTTTTTGTGAAGTCTGGTGTAGCTAAGACCGGTGCTTGGCACATTGCCTCTTTAAGATGTTCAAAGGCCTTTGTTGCTTTTGGAGTCCATGAAAATGCATCTTTCTTCAATAATGTTGTTAGAGGTGCTGCTATTCTCCCATAATTCTTAACAAACTTGCGATAATACCTTGTCAACCCGAGAAATCCTCGCAGATGCTTTATGGATGTGGGGATTTTCCATTCCTTAATGGCTTTAATTTTTCTAGGGTCTACCTTAACTCCTTCATGAGATACAATATGACCCAGATATTCCACCTCTTCTACTCCAAAGAAAAATTTGGATCTTTTTGCATATAATTGTTTCTCCTCCAATAGTTGTAGCACCCTGTCAACATTTTTTTTGTTCAACATGATCCTTCCAAGACTTGCTGTAGATTAGTATATCATCAAAAAATACTAACACAAATTTTCTAAGGAAGGGTTTGAAAATGGAATTATTCAAACCTTGAAATGTAGAAGGTGCATTGGTAAGGCCAAAAGGCATGACCAAAAATTCATAATGACCCTCATGAGTTCTAAATGCTGTTTTCGGAATGTCTTCAGTCTTCATTATGATTTGATGATATCCTGAACGAAGATCCAACTTGGTGAAGTAAATTGATCCATGCAATTCATCCAGTAATTCATCAATGACAGGAATGGGAAACTTATCTTTAATAGTGAGCTTGTTGAGCTCCCTATAATCCGGACACATGCGCCATGATGCATCCTTCTTGTGCACTAATACTACTGGAGCAGAGAAAGAACTTTGACTAGGTTGAATTATACCAGCCTCTAGAATTTCTGCAATCATACGCTCAATTTCACTCTTTTGGGCATAGGGATATCTGTATGGCCTGATGTTTGGAGGAACACTTCTTGGAATCAGATGAATAACATGATCATGATCATGAATAGGTGGGAGACCTTTGGGAGTCTCAAATACCTTGGAATTATTGTCCAAGACTTTTTGAAGATCTGGAGAAATAGATGATTCTGATGTGGAAACATCTAGCGAACATAATTGAGCAATTACACCTCTTTGTTTCTTTTCTAGAAGCTTTGTCATACCATTAGAGCTGATTACCTTTCCTGGTTTCCTTGCAATACCCCTTAATTCAACTTCCTTTCCTTTGGTAGAAAATTTCATGAAACGTTCTTCAAAATTAAATGCTATTGTACCCAAGGATTGTAGCCATTAGAATCCTAGTACAACATCAACACCTCCCATTGGAATGGAAAGCATTGGGCTAGTCAATACATATTCTCCCATGGATAGCTTGATATTATGGCACTTTCCAGAGCAATTTATCATTCCCCCATTTGCAATCATCACTTGACACTCTGGTGCTGGATATAGGAAGCAATTCAATTCTTTTGTTACCTTACAATGAATAAAATTGTGGGTACTTCCTGAATCAATCAACACTATTACCTTTTTCTTCTTGATTTGTCCTTCTATCTTGATGGTTTGAGGAGTGGTAATTCCAACCAATGCATTACAAGATATGGTCGAATTCATTTCTTCTTTATCTAGGCTTTGTTCCTGGATTATATCCTCTTCCTTTGACCTCTCTTGCTCCTTTTCTTCTTCCTCTTCACAATCTATGTAGAATAATTTCTTCTCAGCACACTTATGACCTTTAGTGTATTTACTATCAAAACTGTAACAAAGCCCTTTTTCTCTTTTTTCTTCCAATTGTTGTGGTGTCAACCTTATAGGTTGTGGAAGGCTAGGGGTAACAACACTTCCATCTTTATAGTTGTGAGTGGTATGCTTCCTGGTTGCCATAATTTTTCTTTCCATTTTTCTTGCTAACCTGAATTCCTTCTTTAATGAATCAGGTCCCCAAAGGCAAACATTATGTTGGATATTATCCTTTAAAGTCCCTATGAACACATCAATCCTATGCTCCTCTGGAATATTTTTTACCCTTATGTTCAATTTTTGGAACTCCTCAATATGCTCCATTATTGAACCCTTTTGTTTGAGACTTATCAATTGGCTAAAAAAAGTGTTGCTTTTGTATCCTCATAATGTGCTATCAATTCTTCCGTAAAAATTGCCCAAGTGATAATTTGTTTACGAGAACAAAGCCATTGATACCATACAAATTGATTTGGTTCCAAATATAAATTTGCAATACGTACCTTTTGTGTGTTTTGCACATTATTGAGATCGAAAAATTGCTCCATCTGTAATATCCATGTTGCGGGATCCTTACCATCAAACTTCCTCATATCAATTTTTGGAATATGGTGGGTCTTCGATCCAACATTAGAGTCTATGGAATCATGATTAACATTTTTTTGTTCTCATCATGAGTTCCTTTACTACCCTTTCACCATTAGTGACCATTTCTTGTAGCAACTTATTCATATTTATCTTCAATTCTTCCATCTTATTATCCATGCCATCCATTTTAGCCTCCATGCCATTCATCTTAGCTTCCATGCCATCCATCTTAGCTTCTACACCTTTCTTTAAACAATCCATCTTAGCTTCTACACCTTTCTTTAAACCATCCATCTTAGCTTGTACGTCTTTCATCTTAGATTTTGTTGCTTTTTGTGCAAGTGACACTTGTTGCACTTGGTCTCGTAATTTTGATATATCATGTTGCATTTCTTCCTCTTCTTCATGAGTCATGCTAGAGATTTCAGGTTTCTTACTAGGTGTTTGCATTTTCTTTCCTCGGGGCATCAATTACCGATAATAATGCTTTACTATGCCCTTTGAATTCCTTCAAACTAATTTTTCAAACCAAGCTTAAGCAAAAATTAAAAAAATACACACCTTTTTTCACTTTGTAGGAGCTTGATATTGATTCTGATGTATCTTTGTAATTTTGGATCATCCAGTTCTGAAATTGTGACTTGTAGTAACCCTCTGCGTCCTCTTTCCAATGCCACCAGTCTAATCCAAATTGGATTCTCCAAGAAAGAGTTATGCACAATCTCCCAAGATGACCTGAATATAGACCTTTCCAGAAGAGCGAACTTGTATGAAGTGCCACGTGTCACTGTTTCAATCTGTGGCACTGAAAAATATATGCAAGAAACTACAGTTCGTCCTCTTTCTGTACCTTCTTACAAAATTTCAATCTGATGCTTAGAGAGAAAGTTATGACAATTTTCCCCAGGTCACCTGTTTGGAATGTAATTCAAGAGTCTGCAAAAAGACCAACTTCCTCAGATCATATCTCCACAAATATAGCGCGAAAAGCTCTGAAATTTGGATCCGAGGTTCAGTGCGATTTCGTCTCAAATGAGTTTTTTTTTTTTCGCTTCTAATATGTCGCAGGAAAATAGTTATAGCGAAAATACCACGATGACCTATTTGGAGCAGCGAAACCCTAGAGTCCAAAGCTCTGATACCAAATGTTATGTAACCAGTTGACAAAAAGATAGAAAAGAGAGATCAACGCCTTAGAATTCAGCCTCTTCGAGGGGGCAACCTCCTTTACATTACACAAATGAACAATTCTTGGATGATTCAAATGAAAAAACCTCCTTTCTATATATAGGAGTCTATGGAGTCACAATATAACCCAGCTGACCTAACAATAATAATATAAAGCCACAAAAATAACAATAGAGGGATTCTATGGGGTACAGTAATAAAAATATGGGGACAATAGGGGCTCAACAATATTAATAAGGGATACAACTACAATAGTAATGGGGTAATCACTAGTATTATAGGGACCTAACACAAATACTTTGGGATGATGACCTTCCCAAGCCTTATATTATCTAATTTCCCAATGACATTGATAGTGGGGGAATCCTTACTCTTCCTTCCTAACCTCTTAAAACATTTTTATTTTATGAATTTGTTATATATGGGAACATCTTTGATGGCATGTAGGAAAGGAATTTTGACACAATTATTATTATTATTATTTTCCCAAAAGTTTAACTGCTTTTGGGGCGTGCGGTTGGGGATGGAATAACCTTTTAGGATAGGGTGGTTTGTTGGCTTAATGTGTACTTTATTCCTTCTCTTCTTCAATATCTTCTGCTAGAGAAGGTGGTTGAGAATTAGGAAGTACCTTCCTAGATCTGAGGTTGACTTCTTGGATTACTACAACATAGGAAGGATAAGGTGTCTCTACACTATAGACTTGTTGGGCCCACTTATTGTTTAGGTTCATATTGGGTTGAGTAGGCGTCTAGGGTTGCTTAGGTGTATTTTTTTGGGGTAGCTGATGTTGAGGAGGAGGAGGAGGCATTAGGGAAAGTGGTTGGGTTGTCTGAGGCCTCCATTCTTGTGATGTATTACCCATTCGAGAAGTTGGCGATGGTATGGTTAGAAAGGGGGAACAAAAAGTTGAGGAGGATAGGGCCGAGGAGAAGGCACAGACCATGGTGAGTTGTTTGGAGGATACTAAGACTAAAAATGTGCATTATGAATTGTATTGAAATAAGGAAGATAATGTATACCTTGCATACCTTGTCAATATGACCTAGGGTATTGTGGCATCCTTTGGTTGAGAAAGAAAATTTACTCCATGCCTCCTTTTGCTACTTGATACACTGCTTTCAAAACTAGAAGAGATGAACACTTGTCAGTTGACTAGTTTTCTTCACACATAGAGTAGATTTATATTACATTTAATGGGCACTCATTTCTAGTGTGCCTCTTGGTGCATCTAGGGAAAAATATGGCTAGTGCCCTTTCTGCCTCTTCTTGTTTTCTTAATCTGCATCATGTCCATATGCAGGACAAAAGTATGTAATATTTCACTTTCAAAACACCCCAACGTACCTCCTATTTCATTCTTAATGGTTGAAGTATAAGGTGTAAGAATTACCAAACCTTGGTTGGATCTACCTCTTTTCCTTGCATTGCTAGAGTGATTTTTAAACATTGTTTTGATGTCATCATAATTTATTTGGTAAATATCTCCATTGGAAAACATGTTGAGGGTCTACATCAAATCTTCTTTAACCCCTCAAAGTAAAACTAGCTTCATTGATTCTGGATCAAGGGTGCAATTAGCACTCCTATAGCCCAGCTTAAATATTTCTTGAAATTGCCTTAGGGATTCATATAGTCCTTGAGTCATTTTGAATATTTCTTCTTTTGTGTCCCTTGCCTTGAAATAGTCCTTGTGCTTTGTGTTGAATGCTTGTTACATCTAATACCATGTAGTAATGCTACCTCCTTCCAAACTCATGAACACGTGCAAGGTTGCATCCTTGAGGTTAGAAGTAAACAACAAAAGTTTTTTCTCATTAGAGTTGTAATCATATGTCCTAAAGACTACAAAAAATTCAAACATGAAGGTGTCAGGGTCCTCAGAATCCATTTCGTGGAAGTGTGGGAGAGTAGTGGGGCTAATATTATTCATCTTGGCTTCCCATTTGTCTCTTTGATAGGAAATACTTCAGGATGCCTATTTCTAGGCATATTTTTAGTGGGTGATGAAGGTTCTTCTTCTCCTATGGGATCCTCAAAAATCTCTGGTTGCTCACCCAGAAACGCCTCTGAACCCTTTGTAGATAAGAGTAGTAGGTCCATAATCACCAATAAGTGAAGGTTGAGTACTTGTGGAAGTGGGGGTTTTAGGAAAAAAGTTCCTTGAGTTATCCCTAACTCTATGAGGCATGAAATAAATGACCTTATTTTTGTGTATTTTATGAAGATAAATATTGATGCAAAAAAAGAATATTTTTTTTAAGTAAATGAAATGAGAAAGAACCAACCTAACACAAAAAAAATAATACTTATTTTGACATGTCCCCGACAATGACACAAAAAAGTGATGAGCCCCAACATTACAATAAGAATGTTGTAACTCCCAAGGCTACCAACTTTAATTATCAATCCAGAGTTTGTACAAATTTAAGAGGTGTCAATACTATATGCACGATAAGAAATGTTCTACTTAATATGATCTGATGCAATGAAGTGAGTCAAGATGTACAAATACCACTATGCTACAGGAAATACTTGAAGATTTAGTAAATGGAAAACAAACCTATCTTAACTTCGCAGGAAAATAAATGATTGAAATATAGCCTATTCTACTACAGATAATTAAATGACATGAAGGACACCCTAATATTATTGCATGAAACTAAATGACATATAGAAATCCTAATCTATCTTGCAAAATGTAGATGAAATAAAAGTAACCCTAATCTATTTTGCTGAAAGTAAATGGAAAAATGAAAACCTAATCTATTTTGCAGTTAGAAAACCTATTCTATTGTAGGGAAATAAATGACTAAATTAAATTTTATTCTACTTGCAAGAACACAAAACAAATGCTCAAGAATATTGAAGGTAAATAACTTTCATTTTATCTAAAACATACAAAAGAAATACAACCTAGGTGTAGAAATGAAACTACAACTATGAAAGAAAAGTTATAGGGGGTCTATGGTCTTCTCAAATCCATATTCAAGGCTTAAATTATGTTGTGGAGTGATGAGAAATGAAAGACAAGCTGCTATAGGATTGAGACAAGAAGCCCTGTTTTGCTATAGGAAAGCATCCAAGAGAAATCTTATGGGATATAGGAGTAGTTTGAAAAGGGATAAAGGTAGTGGAAGGCTATATAAGAGTATAGGAGACCTTATCAAGCCCAGTCCCACTTAGTGAACTAACTTATGCAAGGCATGAGCAAGGCTAGAAATTTCCTATAGCTTGGTGAGTCAGTTTTCAGCATATAGACAATTTACATAAATGAGTATTGAAGGAAAAGGTGATGAAGGGGGTTATTCTCATGCATGAAAAATGATTATAATACACTCTATGAACTAATGTATCCCATATGCACACAAATTACATGTTGAGTTGATAAAAACAAGATGATTAAGTAACTACGAAAGCACTAATTGTAGGAAACAAAATGATAGTGAAAAGATGAGTTGAATTTAGAATGGAAACTACTTATTGCATAAAATAAAACTTTTTTTGGTGCTTATCATAACAGGGTACACAACCAAGCCTCAAGAAAGATATCATTTATCAACCTGCAAGGACAATTCTTTTCTCATAAACAAGATTTGTAGAAAATCATAGCTAGACTAAATGCATGCAAAATAAATGTACAAAGGAAAGAGCTTAAGAACTTGGGTAGGGCCCTAAATCAAGGAGACTCAGATCCCTTGAAGCAAACTCAGGATGAGAATAAAGTGACACTTTTCATTAACCTCAAGAGTGTTCAAACATGCAACATAACAATGGAAATAATAATCAAACATCTCCTTCTCTGATAATCACTATCTTCCTCTAGAATTTGAATCCCTATTGAGTTTCTCAACTCTCTTATTTATAAAAAAGGTGGGTGAGGGGAAACCTCTTTGAAGGGAGGACTACTTCCCTCCAAAACTCTTAGAAAAGTGGATTTGGTTCCTTGGTGTACTCACAACCATAGATAGGTAGTAGTGGTTCATGAGCCAACCGAATTGTGATTAGACTATAGCAAGGAACAAGCCTCCTTGATTCTCTCCTACTGGTCTCCAATACAATCTACTCAATAAATCTTTAATGTCTTGCATATTTAATGCATTAGGCTATAAAATATAGCAAATATATCCCAACCTTCTTAACAACACATTATAAATTGAAAAAGATATCATCTAATGCATAAGGAGAGGTTTAATCATACAAAAGGATGGTCATATAGGCCTTAAATTATACCTATTTGGGAGACCCATCAATAGGCTTTGCTAAGGAGTATAGAAAAAAATTGAACTTGAAAAAATGTGTATTGAAAATGAGATGAGAGGATGATTTTTTGATCTTGTTATGAAATCAAAAAGTACTTTCCAAAAGTTGAAAAAAATCGTGCTTTCAAATATTAGAATCTAATTTCATGTTGATTATGATATGTCAAGATGTCCAATGAATAAGGAAACTACAATACAATTGGCATCTCATTCCCCTTAGGTCACTTCTCCATAAGTGAAACCACTTTTTGACACATAAATGAACCACTCTAAAATACTATTAATTACACTGGCAATAGTAAGTATGCTCTACTTTCAACTGGTATCTAATTCTTTAATTTTGTAGTGTGAGGACTCATAATTTGTGTTTTTAACTACTAAGATGTCTTCTCAAATCAATAATTATATTCCAACATCAATGCCAGTAAGAAATTGTGATGAAGATCCTTATTATGAATCACATCACTTTGGAAAGCATAAGGTTAAAAAAATGTTAAAACAAGAAAACAATACGGAGGCTTTCCCTCCACTAGTGAGTGTTATGTTCATTAAATTTATTGCATATCATTATGACTTTGTCAATCTAACTAATTGTACAAAGTGAATCCTTTGCTTGCACTTTGACTTTCTCAATCTTGCTAATTTTAGGAAATGCGATAGGTTAGAATGATCAAACACAACAAGTGCAAGGGATAATTGTTGATACCCCTATGATGTTTGACAATAGTACGATAAATATCTAGGTGTTTCATCCTTGAGAAAAGAGGTAGTGTAGTCCAATCAAGCACAAAAAATGAAAGTGGCAGTTGTTGTTTACATACCTATGATGGTAGTTGAAAATCACAATAAATTGATATTTCATCCTTAAGAAATGAGGAAAGGCAGAGAAAATGAAACGCAAGAAGTGAATCATGTAGCTGTTATCGATATGCCAATGATGGAACCTACGATCACAATAAGTGGATGTTTCGTCCTCAATAAATGTAGTAGGGGAAAGTGGTGAAAAATAATAAATTCAAGGGACAGTAGTTAATATCCAAATGATGGAAGTTGAGAGTCATACAAGAGATGGTGTTGTTATAACAAGAGAAAAAAAATTAATAAATTCCAAGATAATAAGTGACATGATATGAAAGGTGGTGGAAAACATCTTAAAATGCACTAAGAATTTCTAGATATTTTTCCATATTGAAAATTTTGTTATACTATGGTAACATTTATGTTAAATGTGGAATTATTATGTATAGAAGGGCGTGCGTTTTCTAAGGTGTGAATATTTTGTAATGTAATGTTAGTGTATGATTTGAAAGTCTCTCTATACTTTGTAAGCAATCATCAATTTTAGTGAATAAACATAAATCTATTAAAGTATTTAGTCGCTTATTAGGATTGTTTTTGGTTTTATGTGTGCCACTATGTGGGATATGCTCTTTGGAGGACTGTAGAAAATTCCTTTCTAAGGTATGAAGCCTGCTTTCAATGTGTAGCTATGAGGTCATGAGATACTCAGTACCCTCATAATGTTGGAAATGTAACAAATGTTGAAAGGCATTATTAACAATGTTCTTTTAAGTGATAAAATTGTTATTTTGTTTCAAAGGGGAAATAATTAGTTATCAATCACATGTGTCTATTAAGATCAAATAAAATGAGCAATATCAATAGGATAAAATTATTTTTCTATTAATCTCAAATGTATATCAAGAGAAAATAAAATGAGCATTATAAATGGCCTTGAATTCATTACCAGCATCAAAAAAATGCATTGTCAATTAATTGTCAAAATAATGATGTACATTACACCTTTAAATGCATTCACTTATATACCTTATAAAAAAATGTTATTATATAACTATAGGCTACTTGGGAGGTTTCAACAAGCCCTCCTCTTGAGAAGAAGAAAATTGAGTCTAGTCTCTATTGTATTTTTTAGAAGCATATGATTTTTGGAAAGCTAGAACAGGTGCATCTTGTAATTTTTATGAATTTCCATGCAAATTGTTTTTCCCTGTTGTTAACTTTTTTGATAATTCTACGTTCTTCTTATACTTTGTTGTGTTATTTTTCCTTATTTTCAAAATATTTTTTTGTATAATTCTACTCAAATCAAACTTTAGCAAATCGACGAGTGAATTGATGAATTTCCTTCTCTCTCTCTCACATCTGGATGACACAATTGCTACCATATGAATTTTGAGTCTCTATAATTTCTATTGAAAATAGGTAATTTGGTATCTTAAGTTTTGTATCTTCATGTCACATGCCAAATGCCAAATGGTGTTATTTTTAGTCCCCCAAGATTTTTCGATTAAGCTTTATAATATTTGCATATTTCTAAGCTACCTTCTCCTTCAATTCTTCATGTCTCGATGATGAGATCAAAATATCACCTTTAACATTCATAAGTGTAATACTTTCATATAAGCACTTGTATCATTATTGTAAGGACTTATCCAAATCAATTGAGGATGTTTTGTGTGCAAGGATGCCCTTAGTTTTACCCTTTCTCATGTATTTATCCTTATCCTTAGCTTTACCCTTACCACCTTATTCATTATCACTTTATTCTTCTTCTTGATTTGGTGTATCCTTGACACCTTATTCAATATCATGTTCTTATGAATTTCATTAGCCTTATACATTGCAATGATCCTTTCCAATTTATTATCTCTCAACATTTCAACTTGCTTACCAATGCTTCTTCAATTTTCTCACTTGCGTTGAATTAATTGATCTTTTCATGTTTGTCTTGCTCCTATTTCAATTTGTTTTGACTCTCAACCTTTAAATTTCAAATAGTTTTTCCTCCTCCTTGAAATTATTCACAAGTACAATATCAATACCAACTACAATGTTTAATGGAGGTATATTCGAAACCTTTGGTCTACTTTATAATACCTATTCAAGTCAACTAATAATTTTTAATCTTTATTCTTTGCGTCTTGAAAACTTGCATACATTGCATCGATTTCCTTATTGAATTTCAACTACTTCAATAGATATCCACAATAATATTCTCCTTTACTGTTATGATTATGTTTACTTTTATTATCTGATTCACAACAATTTTTATAGCCTTACAATTTGATTCATGCCTTATAATATTGTTCTCCTTTTCTTTGCACATTCCTTCAAGTTGTCTATAGAAAAGTCTCCTCCATTGTAGCTAGTTCTTTAAAGTGAACCATTTTATAAAATAGACAAAGAACAAATGTATCATAAAAAATATGTATTAGATTATGTGAAAGTAATATTAGAGGAAATGAAACAAATGTAATAGAGGCATTGTACCCAAGTTCCAACTATTGAGGAGGAATTCTATGAAATAATGTACCTAGAGGAATGGAAAAAAAAAATTGTTACTTGGTTCTAGATCATTATTTGCACCTTCCTACCCTTAAGCATAATTTTCAAATCCATGTAATTATGTTAAGGTCATGGTAACAAGAAATTATTTAGGGGTGAATAAATCATGAAATTTCCCACACCTTCCATAATGTTCTCCAAAGACTATTCATATATTTATTTTAAAGCCATGGAAAAACAACTCCTTTTGGGGTGCCTATGTGACCACCTCCCTTCCACCCCCTTAAAGGTTCCTAGGTTGAGGAAGGTGCTACTTTCCATTAACCCATTCATCAAGGTATTTTATGAAGATGAGGTCAACAAAAATACTCGTTTTTTCAAGTTTGCTGAATTAATTTATGATATCACCATTGCGTTTTAGGTGATACGAATTTTAAGTTAATCTCCTAGATCAAAAGTTACACTCCATTAAAGTTTTAGCCTATTAAAAGAGACTATGTCGACATATTGATCACTTGGCACCCATGTGGTCCCCACACAACTCTTACAGGTCCTCTTAGTGGGTCTTTCTGTCAAGCCCATGTCGTGTTGTTATGGTTTATCACCACCCATGATGTTCAACCTTAAACAAGGAGGTAATGGGTGGTGAGGAGTGGTAAGGTTCTGTGAGGGTGCTAGATATTCCACCAATAGTATGGGGTATCCTTGGCGTGGAGTCCCAATTAGACCTCACACAGTTTGGGATATGAGTCCCATCAAGTTTGTGGGTTCGACTGCCACCATGTGTGTATATGTTGCTCTTGGTTTTCAAATGCAGAAAAATGAATGTGAGACCAAGGGAAGGATGCTTGAATAATGAGGGAGAAAACGACCCTCCATTGATATATTGTAGAGCATAATACAATAAAGTAGAAACAAAATAATGAGGAAGAGTATGTTTTAAGAGAGAATTAGATATACGAGACTAACTAAGACATACATAGACATGAAAGTGTTAGAAACCAATTGCAAATTAGTTCACAAATTAATTACAAACATTGCATGGAATGAAAAGCAAAGATTCAAAGAAAACATGAGTTGCATGCAAAAAATTAGTTCATTAACATGTAAGCAATATGTAAACACAAATGCATAAAAAAAAAGCATAGATAACCATTACAAGTGCCATTAACATGCACGGGGATCAATTCAATAAGTAGAAAGCTTCTCATTAAATGCTAATAAATCCAAGCACATGTATTGCGAGACTCTCAAAACCCAATAGTGGGATGAGATTAGTTCATATAATCTTCAAAACACAAACCCTAGCCTCACAATCACTTGTCCTATCAACTTCCAAGAGTAGATGCGCTCAAAGCCTAGAATGTTAAAGCTATGCTAGAGCATTCAAGTGCCAAAATCCCCCCTTTTGGGAAAGAGACACGAGGGTATTTTATGCAAATGGGTGGGTGACTGTTCACCTCTCTCATGACCTTCTAGATTCCCTCATTACCTATTCCATGTACATGACTCTTTACATTCCAAGTAACTCTTATGTGACCCTTTATTATTTATTATTGACACAATATTACAATATAATAAAGGGGCTGAAATAGATTTTGAGGCTCCACATGTAAATCATTATGAATGACAACCTTCCCAATAGCTTTACATTCCAAACGGTACTAGGTCTACCTTGGTGAGAATTTATAACACTGTTGAATTTGTTCACATGAACTACAATATGCTAACTTGAGCCTTGTACACAAGGGTTCTCATTTTATTCATGCATAACAATTAGAAGATATTGTTAATATCTTCATAAAAAAATCCTTCTTAACAATACATAAGCTCATATTCAAATGCTGCCTAATGTTTTATGCATAAATGGGTAAACCCTAATAAGTGAAATCATAAAAATTAAAATAGGGAATGACGAGTATCATTGTAACAAGTTAAGGCACAATTTCCAGTAAGTGCTTCACCACCGTTCACAATTTTTAAAGGAGAATTAGACTTTTACAAATCTTTACATACTCTCTTTTATATTCCCACGACTATTTTCTTTCAAATTAATGGTATTTTAGGCTCATATCAACCACTAAAGAATAATAATATCTCTAATAAAACAATTAAAATCCAAAGGGTCCAATGCCCTAATTTGTGAATCCATATATTGTAGTAGTCCTCAAGTGGCTTCATTCACTTTAAATATCCTTTTGCTCTTTTTCTTGTGACTGTTGGCATAGAACATGTATGAGAGTCTAAAACAAAAATTGGAATGGAAAGGGTAGCCCTTTGTACAAGGTCTTGCAATAATCAAGCCAAGGTATGGTCTTTGGTAAATGCTTCACTATCCTGCAACAATTTTCAAAGGAAAAGTAAATTTCTTAAACCTTCACTTTTTTCTTCACATATTCCTACAATAATATTTTTAATAAAACAATTGGAACAAAATTGATTGATTCCCTAGGATGTGAATTTATGTATTCAAGAGACTTCCAACCATTTCTCTTTCTGCAAACAAACTACCAACCATTAGGGCACATAATAAATGTTTCAACATAATAACTAAAATTGGTGAATCGTTCAACAATAGGGAATATAACCTTGGAGACCCTTTCACTGTGCAATAGTTAGCTAAGCATGGATTTAGTGTTAGGTATTTTTCTCTACCAATGATTACCCTCGAAAGTTAGACACTTAGAATTCTCATATAAGGCTTGCAACATATTCATTATTTCTTGTAATATAACATTGTTAAGTCAAATAGAGTTGGTGTATGTATTAGGACTCTACAATGTTGGTTATCATGTCTATTGGATAGAAATGGTTTTACTACAACTTTTCACATTCTCATCACATTATTCTCATCCTCATTATTGTCCTTTATATCCTTTTACAATCCTTCTATCATTTTGCATTGCATTAATCAATACATATATAATTTTCCCATGCAACCATATACTTTTCCAACCTTTACAATGCATTTATTATCACTTCAACCTATTTTAATATAGTTTTTTCAACTTTTCATTTATTTTACTATATATCCTTCTTCATAAAGCATTATATTATTGGCAACCCATTGCTTCATCATCCTTATATTATTGGCAACCCATTGCTTCATCATCCTTGCAATGCAATGCTGGCATTATCTTCCAAAGCAATTAATCATCCTTGCAATGCAATCTTTTAATACAATGTGCATTATCTTCCAAAGCAATTAATATGTATCCTTGCAAGGTATTGTTTGTATTACAACTCTTTTAATACAATGTGATATATCCTTTAAACTAAATTTTGGTTACCTTTGCAACACCATCTGCATCATCAATGCAACAATTATTTATTATCCTTTACATGCATTATTTTGCTACTTTGCATTGGTATTATCAACGTATTTGTTTGCCTTCGTTATCCCAATTCACATTTAATAGATTTTCCTGAATGAGTGCTTTATCGATTTAATTTGCAATGCTTTTATAATAATTGATATCTAGTTTTGCATGTGTTGAGATTTAGTTCTGCAAACACTGAGATAAACCACTCTTTGCAGCGATATGACTTAGCATGCTATTGATATACAACTTTCAACATTTATGACCTCCTTTGAATGATTTAATATAATATCCTTCCAATGATATTATTGCAACCTTCAATGCATTTGTTTTATTATATCTCCACATTCTGAAGCAATGCTAATGTAATTTTCCAATGCAAGTCAATATTACTTCTGCATTGTATGGCCTTTGCATTGTTCTCCCAACGCATTTGCAGTATGTCTTCAGCACATTTTAATATATCTTTAGCCCATTTCAAAGTAATATACTCTATTATTCTCCAACATATTTTGATGTATTCTTCAACGTCCTGTATTGTTTATTCCTCAAACCTGCCTTAATTTTTTGTTTAAACGTGATGCTTATTTTTTATTTAAATGTTTTGGCTTTATTTTATTATTTAATTGTGTTTGTTTATTTATTTATTATTATTATTATGCATTGCTTGTTTGCATTATTCTTTGCCATGCATTGTTTTCAACCGTTTTCTGAATTGTTTCTCAATATTTTTCTGATTTATTTCTCAACACTTTCATTAAACATTACAAAAAAGGAGAGCTTATAAGACTAATAAGAAGTAAATGAAAATTTAACATTTTCATGTAAAATCATTTAAAAATAAATCTACTTAAACTTTTATCATTAATGGGAGTGAACACTTTTGTCATATGAGTTTCATGCTTCTACCATTTCCCATTAAAACTTATTCATGCCATTAGCTCCTTAGGTTTTATGTTCAAAGACTTGTTCTTTTAAGTGGGAAGAGTGAAACTTGAAACATGCAATGATTGCATGATTTCATTTTAAACCTAATATGGGTTTAGATAGCATGAACTTGAGGAATAATGCACATTCTTTAAGTTTTGGTTCAATTATGAAATGAAATGCATACAAGATTGCTTGTTCAAGCCACTGCTGGACTTTGTAACATACATGCTCTTCAATAGCCAATCTACTTCATTTATAAGTTGCTAGCATTAGCTCCAAGAGAAAGTAGAAGAAACCTCCAAAGGATTTGCAAATACAAGTAATAAATATGTTTCTTATGCCCTCTCTTGAAACAAGTTTAACGCATCATGTGTATTTGAAGATTCACTCTTGAATTCATGACCTCATTCATGACCATCACTAGAATTTAGATCTTGCTTCATCATCACATTCCTTCAAATCAAAATAATATGATGTGATGGAGGTTGCATTTATTTAGCAACAAAAACTTGAGTTTCAAAATAAATTCAATATCCAAGTACGAAAACTAACTTAATGAGATTGATATACAATCCAACATTCACAATGATGATGCAATTAACATGACCAAATATGCCATGAAATTATCATGAAAAATCAAGGCTTGAAGGTGCAAACAAAGAATTAGAATCAAGATGAAATAACACCCGCACTGCAAAAATCTTAGCTGTCATTTGCAATGCAAATTAGCAAACCCTAATGGATTAAATATAATGAAAACCAAAATGAAGAAAGAATGTCATGCTCACTCATGCATTGCAAATTTATGACTTGTGAATTGTAATTATGCATGTAGTGGAGACATAAAGCTTTAAAAGTGCATCACTAAAATATAAATCTCCCAAACCTTAATGCATTCATAAAAAAGATAAACTAAGACAAAGAAATGGTGGACCTATACAATATGCATTTTGGAAGCATGAGAAACCATAGGATTTTATGGAAGCTAGGTCATTGAAACATCTAATCAATCTAATACATAGGCATAACCATTGGAGCCTAAAATTTGAGAAGTATGCTAAATTTTAAGGAATTGTTGTAGAAGCTACAATAAATTCCATGATGAAACCATGGCTCAGGTTAACTGAACTCCACTAGCAGGCTCACATGAGTTACGTAGGGAGCGGTGAGCAATGAGCAATGTTCCAATGCTCCAAATTTCACCCAGAACCTAACCCTAAACTTTTCATTTGCGATAAATCAACTTTTGGCGAGGTGTATTGGACTTCACCTGTTCCTCAAACTTAACCAATGCAACTGTTGGACGATGGCTGATATTTTTTCATGCGGCAGAGTTCCAACATCACCCGCTCGATGTCAGCCCCGTCAACATAGAAAGGATGCCAAGTGCTCCCATTGCTTGCCGATCTTGGTGACATAAACATATATGAATAAAATAAACCCAGGCTAGGTTTGTAAGGTAGAGGTGAATTCTTTGTGCTCAACCTTCTGAGGCTTTAAGGCAACTTATGCGCCAAGGACCTGATACCGGTATTCTTGGTTTTCATAGAATAACTAGTATAGGGATTGGTTAAGCTAAGTACATCCATGAGTCTAGAAATAAACTAATTGAATATAAAAACGTAACTTGCCATTCACCATGCATGTAATAATGAAATAAACTAATTGAATATAAAAACGTAACTTGCCATTCACCATGCATGTAATAATGAATAACATGACCTGTTTTAAAATTCATAATCATACATGACATCGTTTTAATAATCATACATGACATCGTTTTAATCATGAACACATTGGTGAGCCTCACAGATGAGGCATTCCTTTCACTTACACACATTAGATCTTGCACCACTCACAACGTAACAAGATTCATCACAATTCTTAAGACACTATACATAAGCAATTGCATTTATTTGTGTGTTTAAAGATGACTGCAAAATTGAAGGGGGGAATTCAACTCTCTACCCAACTGTAGTCTAGCCATACTACATTCTTTCTTGATGAAGTTGACCACCCTCGAGCCATATCCAAACACTAAGGGGACGTGCATCCAGGGAATTCACACCCAAGGCTTAATCACATAACCAAGAGAAAGAGTCCACTGTTCGAAAGTAAGCACCATAATAATTCACTTACTCAGTTAAAACACAAGGCTTCACCCAAGATCAACTAGTTTATATCTTAGTCTCACAAGGCGAAATCAATTTCTTTTAGTGGTTTATCAACTGCATTTTCATGGAAAGCACCACATGGTTGCACAATCCATTATCCAAATGGATTATCATTCTCATTACAAGCACCATAGTGACTTAGATTTCCCTGTCCTAGTGGTTTATCAACCATGCAATGAGAACCAAGTGGTTTATCAACCTCGTGAAAAGTACCACATTGATCTAGTTCCTCCACCAAGTGATCATGTTTGAGGTTTTGTTCCTCCACAGTAATCATGTTTGAAATTTTGCTACTCTAGCAACTAAATCAATCTCAAAATAAGACCTTTTTCCCAAAACGTAACAATTCCATTGCCCAACATCATAACCAACAATGGAATCATGTATTTCTTGATTTTGAAAATCAAACTATCAAAAAGAAAAACATACATTTTTGTTGTTCTTAGGATATTTAACATACATATTGGCCAATTGTTTTTATCTTTATATGCATCAATACACTCTTTGAATTGTTTCCTTATAAACTTATCATTATCAAAACCCCTTATGGCTAATAGATTTTATCTTCCAAGGAATCAATGCACTCTTCAAATTTTTTCCCTCGAACTTATCATCCTGGGAACCCCTTGTTTCAATTTCTAACATGGAAGAGGATTCCCATGTTTCAACTATTTTCTTAATAGAGGATGCCCCTATTTCAATTATGGCTATAGTTGTCTAGATATAGAGCTAAAATTGTGGACAATAATCTTATTCACTACAATTTTGTACATTTGCTCGAGCCAAGAATTGATTTTGGTTATGCACTCTAAGAATGCATGCTAAAATGAGATTTTTTTATTGGATTTCAAGTAATATATGGGTTAATGAAATCAATGTGATTCTTGATATCATATATCATATAAATTACATATTTTTTTAACAAAGCACTTAAAATTTCATAAATAAAAATAAAGTTTATGAAATGAATAAAGTTTTTTGTAAGGTATGTTGACTCAAACACACACACACACAATCTCAAACATGATTAAGAAATATATTTTTTATTATGGGAAAATGGTACACTCATTTGTACACACTATAAATCACTCGAAGTTGGTAAGTAACAAGTACAAAGGATACATTTTCAGCTAGAAACATCGTGAAAAGGAAAAATCACAAGCTTTTCCTAAGGTTGACTTAAAAATCAACCCTCGTGGGTTCTCCAAAGATAGTTATTCACTACCTCGAGGCTTTTTCTTCAATATCCATGATGGTCGCTAGAAGCACAATCAACACCTCAAGGCGCGAACTTTATTGAAAAGCACTCAATCTCTTGACATGATGGGTTGACCATTCAAGCCTTGAGCCCCAAGAATCCTTAATGGAAAGAGGATGGATCTCATTTATGAGGCAAACAACCTCAATTATGAGCCAAAGGAGGGAAGGATTGTTCAAAAATTCTATAAATGAAAAAACATGGAGAGCCAAAGAGAAGAAGAAGTTGAGCATTGTTATGCTACCAAAATTGCTCCAAAACAATCTAGCATAACATTGTGAGGAGAATTCCACCATTTGAGAGAGCTTTATTTGCTTCTTTGAGAGAGAAAGGACTTGCAAAAGAGATTGAGAAGGGGAAATCCTTGTTGAGAGCTATTAAGCACCATTTCTCGATCAAATCTCTTTGATATTCATTTGTAACTCTTCCATTACTAGCAATCAATAAAGAGGATCCTTTTCCTACTCCTTTGTTGATTTGTTTTGCTTCAAAAACTTGTTTTATCCTGTTTTAGTTTAATTTTAGTTTAGTTTTGTTAATTAATTGTTTCCAATTAACTCAATGCTTTGTTAGTCCATGTTTAGCCACTAACACCACTCATTGTTTGTACATTTCCTTGTCAGAAGAAACCAACTACAAGGAAGGTGGATTTGGGACTCATATGCTACCAAACACACCATATAAAATGATGACTCCACTTACTTTCCTTTTTTGATCTAATTGGTTGTTTTGTAGGCCTTTTCTCACCGTGTTTACATTTGGTTTCAATCACATTATTTCTCTGAACCTTTGTAGGTTTCCATTGGACTTGTTCGCAACCTAAAAGCATCCATTTTCATTTTTTTGGGTCAGTCCCGCGACTATTTGCAGAGATAATCACACAGATCTTGCGACTATTTAGAACATAAACCGTGAGACACACAAAGAACCAAAATTTTCATTATAGTTTCCTCTTTCAGAGTTTTTTGGCAACCTTTATTAACCTGCCTACACTCATGCATTTTTTTATAGTTCAAATAAGCTTTAATTTTTCTTTACTAACCATCATAAGTAGAGTGATTTGCTTATATTTTACTTTAAAATTTTTATATTTTGGGACTAGGATTAGTATGTTTAAGGAGAGTAGGACCTACCTCCCTTGCAACCTTGTGGCGAACCCGTGGGGGGATCTTAAACGGTTGTAAAATACTACCTACCATCACCCTTTTAATTGGAACAATACACAATGTTTAACTAGGAAAGAGTTAGTGGCCCTAATCCACACATCTCTTTTACTTGTTTTTCTCAAATCAATTGATATCACACTTAACTTAACTAGGATAAAACTAAGTGGCCTAATCTACACATATTTTTTACCTTTTTTGCTAATCAATTTCATTTGTTTTGGGACTAGGAGTTGATGCTAATAAAGAAAGAGAGTAGGCCCTCCTCCCTTGCACCCTTGTGGAAAACCTGTGGGGGGATCTAAAATGTTTCTCAAAGCACTAATTTTCCATCTCCCTATATGCTCACATAACATAATTAGGAAAAGTAAGTGGCTCATTATCCACAAATATTTTCTTTTCTTGCAAGGAACAACATAACATAGTTTAACTAGGGGGATTGTAAAGGATCATCACATATCCACATCATTGCAATTCACATTTTGTATGTTCATCATTTCACTTGCACACACCATCACCCCACGCAGTAAATTCACTTAAACTTTATGCAAAGGATATCCTATTTTGGAATCTTTGTACTTAGTTTATTTTGAATTTACATTTTGGCACACTCTAAGCAAAGCAAAGACTCTCTAAAAACAACATTAACTTGAACACACTAAATTCCCCACGGGGGCCACAAAATAATTTATAGTTCAGGTAAGGACCACGATGATAGGTAGCATATAAGCCACTGTGGTTGTTTTTCATCTTGAAACATAGAAGTTGTCTTTTTAGGGAACTTCAAATCCTACATCATCAAGTGTCAAAACCAATAATGAGTTGAAACCTATGAAGGGGAAAAGCTTAGATGACGAATTATTAGGAACCTCCTTGTTGTCTCTCGACACTTGGTAGGGATTCCGGGTTCAAATTTAACAACCATAAGCTGAGATTCACTCATTCCCATTGGACGTAGGTAACTTAGTGGCCAAATCTTAGGGCATATTTACCTATAGCTCACGGGCGCGGGAGAACTTGCACCTGGAGGCAATTTTGGTTACTGACTATTGGAAGCATAACCATTTTTTTGGGATGTATTCCTAGTACCCCCCACTATAACCCTATTCATATCTTCATTGGTTTTTGGTTGCTGGAAGCATTTCCAGTACTTTCAAGATGTGGTCCCAATACCCTAATATGAAATATGAAAAAGGCCTAGTTACTATTTGAGTGGAAGGACGTTAGGTATTTTTAGGATTTTTTTATCATATGCAAAATCTCACAAAACTTTTTGTTGATTTTTTCACACATTAAAGAGTTCAAGGGAAAATTAACCATTTATTTTTCACTTTGTCTTATGTATGTGATTATTTTTTTGCTAAAAAATCCCCCTCACAATATCTTTCCACATGCTTACCAGGGCACCATATGGGACCTAAGGGTTACCCATCACTCTAGATGCCTACAAGACCTCCCCCCACTACCAGGAGGTGTGCCTGGTCTCTAACCATTTTTTCCTAGGAGACAACATCCATATACCTTGCTTGGCTCATCCATTCTTGGTGCAACATTATTAGGATCTAGTTTCTCTCAAGATACCCCTATGACCACTTCTTAGGGGAACACCAACACCACTCTACAGGGTACTCCCACTAACACTACCCCAAAGAGGACTCCTTTGAAAACCTCTTTACAAGGTCACTCTACCATGTAAAATACCAATACAATACCATTTGGGGCTTCATTGAATCTCCCATTGAGGACTCAATCCGTCTGAGACTATTCCAATGCAACCTCATTGGTCCTACTACGACATTGTATGTAAGCAAGACCGCAGGTTCCCATCAAACATTTGAGTCTTTAGAAATATGTTTCCTCACCTTCTTTTAGCTCCCAGTTCATCACAACAGACGGTTGGAACTATTGACCCACTTTTGGAAAACTACCTCCACCCATATTTCAGACAATGTTCATGAATGGTGGAAGTGTCATAGCTTGTGAAAAGTGGACATAACAACACCCCTTCTTCTAGATTTATTTTTGAAATATATTTTGCCTACGATTCCAAAAGACATTGCCACAAATATGCCATAAGAAGAAGAAGAGGATATCAGTAAATCTCAACAATTTGAGCTCATTAACACACAATCAAGGTACCTTTACTTCTTTATCGCAGAAGCTGCTCGCTTACAGTCCTTTGTCCAAGATAAACCAAGAGCATAAAATGCTACAATTATTTGATCAGGACCATCACCCATAATCAACCAAGTAATACCTTCTAATATACTAGAAATATGTGTGGTACACAACCTCATTTTAAACCATTTGGCGGGTCACCTGCTGCACCAACACCATCAAATACTATATATTACCCATACCCACCTGCACCTCCTCAAAACCCTCCCATGTAAGAGAATTGGTACCCAACACATGCTTTAGAAGTGGCTTCAACCTCCCAGCCTACCTACACAAGCCTGAGTCAAGGGAAGCCTTATTTTCCTTTCCCAACACCACAAAAATAACCCTCCACCTCAACAAAATGCAAGAGTTAATTTTCTTCAACCTTCATTCCCTCAACAACAGTTGTTTGAACAAATCAACACTATAAACCCACAAAATGCCAATGAAAATAAGGGGAAGAATAAACAAAAATGAGATTAAGGATAATGGGGCAACCAACAAAAATAACAAAAACAATGACCAAGGGCATAAAATGGAGGAAATCCACCCAATCAAAACCATAACTAGAACCAAGGTACAAACAATATGCAAAATAAAAACATGAATTTTGGTCTTAGGACTAACCACTCTTGCACTATTTGTGGAAAATATGGACATCATACCCATCATTTCCCTAAACTCCTAGAGTTGAAATGTATGAGAGAGGCTAGGTGGAAAGCGAGAGAAAATCAACAACCTGCAGTAATGTAAAATTCGTTTCCCCATCAAGGAGCACTAGCCACTGAACATGAGGTCGGTCCTCCCCAATATCAAAACCAAGGAACAAATGTACTACTCTAAACCCATATTTGTGATTATGGAACCCCTTCAGAACCTGATCCTTCAACAATATCCATTGCCAATACAAATACGCCACCTTTGACTATACAACAACCCTCAATCGAACCCATTCCCAATATGGTCAAGGGACCATTACATTGTACATCCCATCATTTGAATGTAGCTTATAACTATAGTATCATTGATGACCTTGCACAATATCCATCAGCCATGTCGACATTGGAGGTCCTTCAAACATGTCCAACTCAGTGGAAATCAATTATTTTTGCGCTAGATGCATTTGATCCTTTAGATTCACGATTAGTTACGTTTGATTTGGACAATTTGGAAGCATGACTACCATATATAGTCACCTTTCAGATTCTGGCCACCATTAAAAATGTCACTATTCATAGGTGCATTATGGATGAGGGGGCATCCACCTTGATCAGATATTGATCAAGGACCTTAGTGATAGCTCAAATCTCAAAGTTTTCGAAAGAGTGTCAAACCTGAGTGACTGGATAGATCTTGTCTTCCTGATTTCGACATCATGAATAGTTCAAAAAACCAACATTGTATGAAGGAGTTATCACAATTTGAAAAGTCCAGTAAATTGCAATTTATGGACATTTGACCAAGAATAATTTGACTTTTGGAAATATTAAAAAAAATATATTCCAAGGAATATTCCTTGGAATATTCCCTATAATATTCCATTTTGGGGACCAATCAGGTGTCGACACGTGGCAAACCCTGAGGCTGCCATGTGGCCCTAGAATGGTTATGTAAATTTTTTTGGGGTCTGACGGAATCGAACCTGTGACCTCTGGTAAGACAGGAAAACACTCTACCACCTCCACCAAACTTTGTTTCTTAACATCTTATGGTTACATTTCATATTTGTGTTGTGACGGTTAGAGGATTGGGGGTTAGGACCGCCAGCAGACTTACCCGCCAGTAGTCCCATAAAACTATTCACATGAATCCCGATGTGATTAACCGCCGATTGCAAACGTTTGACACGTAGTTTCATGACCGCAAGCTCTACGGAGGATTCTCCCTAACCGCTGGGGTATACTGCCACATATGTGCACCCAAAATTAATTGTAACAGTCACCTCCAATGGTTTAGCTTGGCGGAGCGGCTAAAAAAATGCGGAATGCTAATTTTAACTGGAGTTAAGTGCAAGTTCACCAAATTTGGTGGAGTATCCCTAGGGGATATTGACTAAATGCACTCCAGGAGCAAATTTCGATCAGAGAGAGTGAAAAAAGAGGCTAGCTAGTCTAATTGGAGCCTTTTGAAGCCAATGGAATAGTCCAGAGAAGCTGAAGAAGTCATATTCATAGAGATTTTCATCCAGGGAGATTTTGGAGCTCAGGGACACTAGGAGTTGGAGGCAGTTGTAGGAGCTACTAGTACTCGTTCTCAACGAACCAATAGTTGTTCCTGACTATAATGAGCATTGTGAATCCATTGTAGGGATCTTTAGAAGCATTTGAATACTTCTAAAGTCTGAGATGCTACAAGGAAGTTTCAGGCAGCCCGGTGCTAACCCTGGAGGAAGGCCTAGTTTGGGGATGCAATGCTCATTTTGAGAAAATGATTAGTCTATTTTCAGTGTCTGATATGTGTTGGAGATAGTAGATGAGGTTTCAGATATAGTTAAAGAATTCTGAAGGAATTAGTGCCATCAAGAAGCTTAGGGTAGCTCATAGCACTGATTGAAGGAATCAAGTCTAAGGGATCTTAGATCTATTTGCAGAGTGATGATAGCCATGACAGGGATATAGATGGTATTATAAGCCCATTGGTTCAGTTCAGTAACCTTTGGAGTTAAGTGTGGAACTTGTAAAAGAAACTTTACCATAATCCCAAAGAGCCAAGTCAAGATGACAAAAGCTCAAGGAGACGTAGCCCACGATATTCGGGTGAACTCCTAGATTAAATTTGCTGTTATGTGTGGTTGTTTATTTGCTGCATTATATGGCTGTTATATGTGTTTAATATCAGCAGAAACAAATGGACTTAAAGCACTTAAACAATTAAAAGAAAACATACACCTGTTTCAAGTATTTAATTCCGCAAATGTCATATATAAGCTAGATCATTTATTTGTTTAACTGAGTGGGAGGTTCTTGTAAGCATAACAAGTTATCAAACCCCCATTTCAAATCATAGTTATATCAATTTGGCAGAAACTAGGATCCCTCAAACTCACTACTTCCTCCATCACATTGAGGGCATATGATGGACGCCCATCATCACCCATAGGACTCTTTCAAAATGTCCCTGTTGAACTCACTGGAAATATAGTTCTCATATATATTGAAGTCCTTGATGCCCCTCTATATTACAACATCTTGTTTGGATGAAGTTACATGTATTACATGAAGGCAGTGGCATCATCAATTTTTCACACCATGATGTTCCCCCATTTTGGGAAAATCATTACCATCAACCAATTAACACACTATGAAACAAGGATGTCTTCCTCGTTGGATGGTGTGCTACCCTTTGTTAGGTCCCAAAATGAATTGGTCCCTTCCTTAATTGAAGTTGACCCAAGAATGTTCAAAACCTCCTCTCTCCTTGGCACATGCCCATGAGACCCACCAATTGTCACACCGGTTTCTTCAGCTCTTGTATGTATTATGAATACATGAGATGGTAATAAGACATAGGATACTCAACCACCAAATCCAGAAACACCAAATTTTGTGACTACCGAACCTCCTTTTCTCCTTTGTGTGATTACTTAGACCCCTTTTCCCTATCCTCTACCTGTTTTTGTTTCACACCAAGTCATGGAAACCCTCACTCTACCAATCATGGTTGTCACAATACCCGTCTGGTATTTGTCCCCTCGAGCCATGTCAGCAAGCTCAGGGGTCATGTCTATGGGATTTGTTACTGCAAACCCCTAAGAGACCTTACCCCTTGTGGTATCACCTACATTGACATCAGAGAGTACCACCAAGAAGGATAAATGAAAATCCAATAAGAATGATACCACAACTACCTCCTCTCCTAGGGTACCTCCCCCATGTGCATTATGTGATGTATTGGGACACCCTACCAACCAATTCCCAATATTGGAAGAGTTGAAAACCCTTCTTCATGCTCTAAAGACACTCACACCTTCACCCTTCCCTCCTAGAGAGAAGGCCAACTCATCGTGTAATAAGGGATTACACACCAACCACCCATGCACTATTTACACACAACATGGTCATTATACTCACAATTTGTCGAATATTCCTAGGTATAAGGACACATTGGTTTCCCTCCATCAGGCTAGTATTGTTGCACCATCACTTCCTACTGCTTAGGTAACTGATGATGCACCTAAAACAATTTACTATTTCTTTGAGGAAGAAGCCCCATGAGTAGTTCATGCATGTGATTTCTACCATTATACCTCCCATCCTATGTCAGTATCCATTAGGAAGAAGAAGAAGACGAAACCAACTCCTCCAAGAAAAACCCCTCCATGTGCCTTTATTTGATCAACCATTGCATAACTTTGAAAGATCTTAGGAGTTTCTTCCATTCTTCTATTCTGACCTGTTGACTTTCTCACAAAAATAAGTCTAGGCACCATGTGAACCACATACAACGTTGACCAAGTCTCCCTAAATTTAGAGAAGCACGGGCTACCTTACGAAAAATTAACACCATACCATCGGTACTCTTCCCATTTCTGCTAAATCTACGATTGATAGGTGGAATGCAACCATTACAAACATGCCACCTCCCGATGTTCCTTCGAACTTATTGTTAAGAGATATGAGAGAAGGTGCCACTCAGACTATCTACTACATAGCCCCAAAATCTCCATCAGGTGTTTTACATCCATGCAATATTTACACTAACACTTCCCACATCTCATCCACATGTCCACTTTTGCAGATATCTGGGGATATTAGTATAGTGCAACACCCCCCAAATGAAAATCAAGTAGAGCTTCCTCCGAGAGAGGACAACTCTTTGGCTCCTAGGACATCAATACCTTCTTAGGAACCCTCTCCTGTTCGCCATTAGGCAACCATTAGAAAGATACTCCCACCCCCTGGTGCCTATGAAATGCATCATCATATTCAATTCATTTTTTCCTTTGTAGGGACCATGGTTAAATCTGTCTTCTCATCATTCCATGATGTTGATATTGCTTCCGCCATTGCGAAGGTTGCACTGCCAATGATTGCATGGACTCATATTGTCTATGTGTTGTCAACATCACTTAGTTTTATGGCAACAAAAATGAAATCATTACATTTGTTTCCACCCAACACTTCTAGATGCCAACCCCGACCTCATGATATATCATCATCTCCATCACCATTTAAAAACCTCTTTCATTTTGATGAGGATATCTTGGAGGCCATGACAAAACCCACATGTTCATGGGATTCCATGCATCATCGTTCTTTCTTTCTACTAGAAACAACATTCAGACCTACTAATGCACCAGTTAACACCATTTGTGTAGTATAAACCAAGGATTTTCTACAAATAGGTCACGTAGATTGGTTCAAAAACCTTATTCCATCTCCCGGTTCATTTAAAGAAGGGAAAATGTCCAATATTTCACCCATTATCAAGGTAGAAATATCAACCAAGCGAGGAATCGTTGAAGAAATCTCAATGGGGAAACTTTTTCTCCTGAAGAAGTTGCCTCATATAAATCCCTATTCCAGATGGATAGTTTAGGGTATGTACTCTAAACTATACTCTTATCATGTGTCACAAATGGATAATCAGATTACATACAACCACAGGTTTACTGACGATGCTTCTTGATGGTCACAAAATCTTACCGCAAAAAATTGGGCCATATAATCTCATGATCAAACTATTCTCCATTAGAATGGTGCCTTTATTAGGTCAGCGACCAATAATCAAGTTGAATATGACACCATCATAGGCCTTTTGGTTGATGCCTCCAAATTAGGTATCTGTCATTTACATGTGTTCCTTGATTCCAAACTTATCGTATCACAATTGAACAAAACCTTCAACATTCATGACCCTTGTATTTTTCAGAAATACCTACATGTAAAGTAGTTAACACGCGGTTTTGATCATGTCACATTTTTACATATACCAAGAATTCAAATTCATATTGTGGACCACATAAGTAATTAAATCCTAGACTAGTAAGTGTTACATACAAGTCATCATCAAGACATATCAAGCACAAATAAATGAACCATCAAATCCATAAACTACAAATACATCACATGTATACATGCATCATATGTAAAAGACACACCATAAGAGCCACAAAAAATGGTTCATATATATCATCAAAAAACAAAGTTTTATGTACATCAACTTGCCGTTGCTAGAAAAATGAATCAACTACCAAAAAATAGGCTAGTGTCCTCATAACGGGTACTTCCCCTAGTACATTGAAAGAACATCTAAGGCCAGGTCTCATCACACCTTGCACCACTTGCTAGAGGCCCACCTACCTCTCCCTACCTTAGACCCATGATAGGTTGAGTCGTGGCCTACAACTGCTACCCGTTGAAGAATTGGGTGCCACTCCTTATCTGTTGTCATCATCCTTTTGATGGTGTCCTCACCTAGCATAGCCCATATGACCTCAAGAAACCTAGGAAAAAGGTCTATTAACGACTAACGCACGCCTAAATCTTACTTCTTGGGAACCTCTACATAGGCCCATAGCCTTTGGATCTCTTCCTAGAGTCTCGCCACCTCTCTCCCATCCTAGGGGGAACTTAGTTCGAAGTGCACCCACTATTCCAATTTCTCCTTTATGGCCCCATCCTGAGGTCCTCATTGCCCAACCACAATAACCCCCTCTCAATGATATCTCTAGGTACCATCAACGTTCGTGAGTTTACCCTAGGGTCACCCATGAGGACCCATATTTGCAAGAAAATCATATACAAAGTCAGTACAAGGTGCACATTAAGTAATACATAAATAAAAAAATGTAGATAAATACATGTACTCATATACTTGTAGGTCCCCATTCATTGCGTGGGGGAAACCCCATGTCAAGGTCACCCCTGAAGTCCATTTGTTACACATCATTTTGTTACATATGCTAAAATGGATTGGAAACTTGATCAATAAACATCCTTGTCACCTTGAAATCATCCCTTTGCAAAGCCTTAATCATTATCTCTCCAAAAAGCCCAAGTTTTCTAGGTTAATCAACTCAAAACCCTAGTTTTTGGACCCATCACAGCTACCTTTATAAAAACCTGCACTACTTCATGTTGCATAACTAGCAACTGCACTGACCAAAGTATGTTTCCTTTGTTGGAGGTGCGATGGCTCTTGAATTTCGGAAAAAATAAAAAATAATTTCGAATCTTCTCTTTCTAGAAGCTTCTAAGGTGGTTTTAAGCATCTACTATTGATTGATATCTCAAACTTCTATCCTTGAGGTATTATCTCTTATCCCTAGTGCTTATCCTCAACCATATGTGGATCTAAGTCCTAGATTGGTAAAACCTAAACTACCTATTTTACCCTATAAATGCACTGCCTCCCATGGAGTTTGGGTTGGATTTTGGAGACTCTTAGTTATGCCGTGATGCTGCTTTTTTTTACCTAAGGATCCATTACCATCCTTGGGTTGTGTTTGAATGCTTGCTTTATGGCTAAGTAAGGACAGGTTAGGTGGGATAAATCTACATGGTCAAGATCTGTAAAAGGGTTGTAATCTTCTCCTAAATTTCATTAATACTAAAAGCTTTGTTTTCCTATACTTATGTCTATTTTATGCATATGTATTTCAATTCCTTCTTGACTTATTGTTTGGAGATATTAGTCTATGCTATTTGTATCTTGTAGTTCTTGTGCTTGTTATAATTGTTTTGCAAGTTCCATTTATAGCGTTTGGAGCTGGAGCTAAACTTCACAAGCAGGGAGAAGAGGAGAACTTGTGTTGGACTCAAGGTAAGTATTTTCTCCAATCTCTTATTTCTCTAAGGAAAGCATAAGTCTTTTGTTTTCGTTATTTCTAGGTTAAGCCACTAGACATAGAGAGTTCACTTCTGTCTGCAGAAGATGATTTTCTATCAAAAAACTTGGTGACTCCATTGGGGATCACACTGCTAAAAAAGCTTTCGATGCTTTGAAAATTGTGTTAGCTTGAGCATCTTTTCTATATCCCCCTGACTATAAACGAGACTATTTCCTCTATTTAGCTGCAATAGTTACCACAATCGCAATGGTTCTAGTACAAGAAGATAACATAGGAGATGGATACCCTATATATTACTTGAGTCAAAACTTGATTGAGACTGAAGGCAAGTACTCACACATCGAAAAATTAGCTTTGGAAGTTGTGTAAGATGTCCAAAGATTTCACCACTATATCCTTCTTCAGAAGACTACTTTAGTTTTTGATTGAAACCCTATGACTTATATTCTATCACGTCAATTGTTTGGGGGAGAAATACTCAAAATGGATAATTATCCTCCAAGAGTTTGATTTGGAATTCATCAAATCCAAATCTAAGAAATCTGTAGTCTTCGTTGAACTAATTTGCAACATTTCCAATTGACTCTTTTGATCCCTAGTATGGAGATATCATCATTTATCTCTAGACCCGAACTTTATGGTTTGACACCATTTGTTCTGATCAATGTCAAATTTGATATTAGGCTCGCCAATACATCATAATTGGTAACAATATTTACCACCATGGTTCTATTTCGATCTTTCGAAACTTTCTTACTCATGGGGAGGCCAAGAAATATTTGAATGATTGCCATTTTGGAGCATACAACAGACACATGTCTGGCTATGCGACTGCCCAAATTTTTTTGCGTGTTGGTTATTTCTGGTCGGCCAACTTTTGAGATTGTATTATGGCAGTCTATAAATGTCACTCATGTTAGATTTTTAATAGGAAAGCTTGTGCTCCACATACTCCTATGCATCTAGTTATTGCCATTGGACCTTGTGCAAAAGGGGGCCTTGACTTCATGACATGTAACCCTCATTCAGTCATGGGGCATGGCTACATTATTATTGTTGTAGAATACTTTACAAAATGGGTCGAAGAGAGGCCTATGTTTGACAAAAATGGAAAAATTGTTGCAACATTCCTTTTCACCATCTTATTTCCATATTTGGTGCGCTTCAAACCATCGTTACAAACCATGGTACACAATTTTGAAATTATATGATGTCTGAACTTATTGCCAAGTTGGCCCTTCAGCATGATAGCTCAACTCCCTGTTATCCACAAGCTAACATGAAATTAGAAGTCATTAATAGGGTTTTGAAAATTATTCCCCAACACATGGTAGGGATTCATAAGACAAATTGGTATACCATTCTTTTTTCCGCTTTGTGGGCATACTGAAAATCTGTTTGTATTGCGACTAGATTCACACCTTTTTAGTTGGTTTATGGTCTAGAAGAAATTCTACTGATTGAATGTGAAATTCCATCCTCAAATCTTGCCATCAAGCTTATTCCCATAACTTCTACATAAGAAGGACACTTTTTTTTCACTTAGTTTGAACACCTAGATGAGACTCAACGTGATGTCGCAATAGCCAACGAGGCTCACAAAAAACATGTCAAAGCACAATTTGACCAGAATGTTAAACCTCATGCCTTCTCGGAAGGTGACCTAGTCATTTTATACAACCAGGAAGCTGACAAATTAGGAGCTGGGAGGCTCAAATCATTATGGTTAGGTCCATATATAGTCAAGCATGCACTAGAAAAATGGGCCTATGAATTGGCTAACTTTGATGGAATTCCCTTAGAGCAACCCAGAAATGGGTTTTACTTGAAAAAATACTATGCTCAAGATTTCTTCTACATATTCACTATGTACAGACTGTATAGGTTTACTAGTGTGTTTACAATTTGGTTTCCTAGGGTTTTCTACCACCTCTTCTCATATTGAGTTTCATTTGATTCGCAGATGTCGAAGTTCCCTCATTTATATGTTGGTTATGTTGATGGTGCTAGTCATAGTACTTAGAATATTTCCTCTACAACATGGGAAATCTATGCTCTTGATGACAAGTTAGTGCGTCTACAAGAAATTTGTATCAGTCGCTCGACTGATAACATTTTTGAGTATAGTATAGTGATTGAATTATTCTCTATTTCTCTTTAACATGGTATTCACCATTTAGTGGTGAGGATTGATTCCAACTTGTGGTACAACATTTAAACAACATCTATTCAACAAGAAGTTCAACTTTATTATGCATGTTTTTAAGGGTTCGCCTCTTAGAGTGACATTTTGATTATATCCAAAATCATCATGTTCCTAGGAGTCTTAATACATTAACATATGCATTAACCAATTATGTATTAGACACATGTTTGCAACATATGTAAATACACAAACCATCATCATACATTGTGCAAGAGAATAGAATAAAAGTAGAAGACATCCATAGATATAAAACTGTATGTAGTGTTTGGTTTAAAAAAAATTGTATTAGAGACACATATGGCCATATGGCCTATAAATATCATAATACATGCAAAAAAAATATGGCTCAAAAGCCTCATAGGAGAATAATCTCAATGATGTTCGTGATAACACCTAATCGCATGGGGAACTTTACACAACAATCAACTGATACACTTTGACACTCCTATAGTGTACCATTGTAGTCAGGTAGGGACTTCATTAATCCCTATGTATGACACGCTGAGGGTCAAACCCTTGGCAATAATGCTCGAACTCAAGAAGTATTTCTGGTGTGTCAGTATCAACCATATTTTCCATTTCCCCTACTACCTTATCCTGTACAAGATGTGGATGTTCCCGTCGATGAATATGTGACATGCCTACTAGTCACATAGGTCCAATATCTGCATGTAAAACTGATAGGTAGTCTTTGATACGATGAAAATAAAAACATTGTAAAATACAAAATACAAAAAACCAAAAATTATTTGAGATGACTTTGTTTTATCTACATCTATCCATTGCTCACCTTAAGGTAAAACGAACTCTAGATCCCCACGAAAATCAACTCCGACATATGGGTATTCCTAAATCATAATCAACTGCTTCCACAACTAATAAAAAAATATAGGAGTGAATGTCATCATGGGTGATCCTCTGTCCCTATCCATCAAATCTACCCATTGCCTCATACAAAGCTCTCTATGTCCGGGAATTTCATGGGCGATCTGTTGATGTCATAGCAATGACACTCTTTGTAAAGAAAACGATACGACGATGGATTCGTATTTGAAGTTCTTCAATCATCCAATTTTTTATCTAATGAGTTGTTCCTTCAGATTAAATAAAAACCTTTCACACCAGTTGAATATCGTAGGCTCCAAACATTCCGAGGAATACTACATTTGAGTATTGTTAGCTAAGTGTAAAGCAACACTTCCAACCAACAAGTAGTAGTAAAAAGAATTGTCTTGAGGGGAAGTTGGACAACATACTTTATCTCAAGTTTCCCATCCTTAATTATTTTATAGTGAGGCTAAAAATGAAAAAAAATGTAATCCTTCACTGTTTCTCCACCTGTCCTGAATCTAGATAATGAAATGGGAGCTCCTCTTCGTGACAACCCTGTCAGGAAGTAGATGTCTTCGAAATCTATTATGACGATTTGTACTCCAATCCCGAAGTATTGTCCCTGTGTGTCCCAACAGCTTACCAAATATTCTAGTAATTCTAATTGGGCCCTCATGTTTGAAATCATAAAAAACTTTAGAACTCCACAGTTCCTCAAAGCTTGTACAATTGTTGGATTAGTGGTAGCAACCATGTCTTGAGCTTCATGTTCCCTTTATCTATAGGTCAAATTCATTTTCTCTTAGGTAAAACACCTACAAATAACAAAGAAAAACATATAGAATTAACGATTTGAAATTTTTTGGGAGAAAAGTCACTTAAAACAAAAATTTCAAACCCTTGTTGCACTCATCGCACTATTTATTCTTGGACAAAGTGACCCATCGCACTCACCCTCACTGATGAGTGTGTTGGGTCGCCTTTATCAGTATTAATTTTTTTAACCCATCGCACCTCTTGATATAGGAGGAATGTGATGGGTTGAGGGAAACTTTTTAGACCTAAAAACTCAAAAAAATCCCAACAAATGCATGAAATGAAAAATGGAAACCATAGAAATAAAGAGAAAGGATATATCTCTTACCTGGAACTAAAGGTACTGCAAATGATCCACTGGATTAGTGGCAATCAACTACTAAAAACTAAAGGTAAAAACTACCTAGAGTTCACTCAACTTGGTAAAATGAAAATGGTAAGAAATGAAATTACATTTTCACTTTTTATGGTCAAAATAACTCATTATTTTAATATATTTTAATGTTTTTGACCTAATTTTCCATGTATCATGTATTTTGAATGTTTTTATGGTGCTCTGAGTACGTTAAATGGTAATTGAAGGATGTAATGCAGATTATAAGTTGAATACAAGTCATTTTGTTAAATGAGTACACATTTATGGATTTTTTAGGCTCGTTAAATCTATGAAAAAGGAACCCCCTGGAGTCCTCTTTAATCTCTTTTCAGACTCCCAAAACATGAAAAGATTACCGAGAACTTGTCTTTTCAAACTCATTAAAATAAATGAAAATATATCTTCCCAGTATTAGTTTAACCCTTTTTCGGATTGGATAAACTATTTATGAAAAAATAATACTTTAGTTGAACATGGATAAAAGGTTCTCCCGGGTATTGTTTCATGCCTTTTCGGGCCCAAGAGAAAAATTAATGAAAAATGAACATATTGGAGTTTTCTTTTCCTCTTTTTCTAACTCTCCACACATGAAAATAAGTCGAGTTACGCCTTTAGTGGACTCGTAAAACTATTAAACAATGATGGAATCGTCGAGCATGGCGGGACCAAACCACTCCATCTCACAGTTCATTAAAAATACTCATAAGGATTCTTACAAGGGATGAACTTATAGATCAATCATATGTTATCCTCCTTAAGATTGTAAAAAATAAAGAGGTATTGGCCAGCAATGCTTGGAAAATTTGGAAAATAGGGCATTATACCTATTAATGGGTACAAGTCGCCCTTGAACATGACACTCTTTCAGTTCATCTCCACGACTTCTTTGGGTTGGGGAATCCACTTTCCTCATTGTTAATCACACCTTATTAAAAATCTCCATAATCAGTTTTGAGTCAATGCTACCAACTCCATTAAGTGTCACCAATATGTTCAAGAGAAGTCCCTCAATTCACATCTATTATAATACCTTAAGCCTTCTTTCAAGTATGTCGCTCTTTAACCAACTATGAATCATCACATTCTATCTCAAATCTTGATATCTGTTTTGTGTCATTGATGGAGGATGCATCAAGACCCTCCTGCAATGGGTCACTTCTTGTTAACATCAACACATTATCCAAGAAGTTGAATTAGAAACTACCTTCAATGCATTAAAACTTGCATATCTCAATGGAAAATATGCTCGCGTTTAGTGACAAGTTCTCATCATTGGCCTTCGAATGAGATATTTTATGTGATGTTCGACTTCAACTCATTCATTCACATCACATAGATTGTACTATAGTATCATGAAAGCCATTATTGATGATTCCTCTCGCGTTTGTTAACGACTTACATCCTTGGTCGGTAATCAGATGGTGTCTACCATGTTCAACTCCAAAACATTTAATCACATGGTTTGACTTGTACTATCAAGTGACAAGGTAGAAGACCCTAGATCTAGTTTCATCCATCGAGGCCGTGATTTCATGATTCATACAAGATTATAAAGTATTATGGCTCTGATCATTCAAAAAGTCATCCAAGCATGGGTCCACCATCTGTCATCAATGGACATGACTTTAATTATTTTACATGTAATATTGGCTTATAGGATGAGTATGTGTATGCCTATCTCAACAATGATATCATGATGATTATGTATTGTAACAACAGTTGATCTCAACCAGCCTATTCTTGATCCAAACTTGTCACAAAGCAAAGCACTTTAGTCCTCAGCCACTGCTTTTGACTTTGTACTTTAGGGGATAATTTGTTACATGCCATTTTGTCACATCGTCTCAAATGGCCTAGGAACTAGATTAATAAACATCCTTGACACCTTGCAATCATCCCTTTGAAAATCCTTAAGCATTATCTCTCTAAAAATTCCAAGTTTTTTGGGTTATTCAGCTCAAAACCCTAGTTTTTGTACCCATCACACTTTTCTTCTTAGTAACCTGCACTGTTACATGTTTCATAACTGAGAAACTACATTGACCAACGCATGTTACCTTTGCTGCAGGGGAAATGGCTCTTGAATTTAAGGAAAAACAAAAAATAATTTTGAATCTTCTATTTCTAGAAGCTTCCAAGGTGGTTTTAACCATTTACTATTGATTGAGATCTCAAACTCCTATCCTTGAGGTATTATCTCTTATCCCTAGAGATTATCCTCCCTCATATGTGGATCTAATTCTTAGAATGGTAAAACCCAAACTACCCCCTTTACCTTATAAATTCACTACCTCCCATGGAGTTTGGGTTAGATTTTGGAGACTCTTAGTTATGCCTTGATGATTCTACTTTTTATCTAAGGATCCATTACCATCCTTGAGTTGTGTTTGAAGGATTGCTTTGTGTCTAAGGAAGGATAGGTTAGGTGGGAGACATCTACATGGTCAATATATGTAAAACGATTGTAATCTTCTCCTACATTTCATTAATACAAAAATATTTGTTTTCCTATACTTATGTCTATTTGATGCATGTGTATTTCAATTCCTTCTTGACTCATTGATTGGAGATATTATTCTATGCTATTTGTACCTTGTAGTTCTCGTGCTTGTTATAATTGGTTTGCAAGTTCCATTTTTAGTGCTTAGAGTTGGAGCTGAAGTTCACAAGCAAGGAGAAGAGGAGAACTTGCATTGGACTCAACATAAGTCTTTCCTCCATGTTCTAATTTCTCTAATGAAAGCGCAACTCTTTTGTTTTTGTTAATTCTATATCAAGCCACTAGATCTAGGGAGTTCATTTCTTTCTACAAAAGAGATTTTTCCATAAAAAACCTTTCCTACATATGAGAGCTATAGAATCAACCGAAGGTTGGACATAAACCAACCCTTGATGGTGTCGCTCCAATACTGACCCACCTCTCCACCACCACCGCAGGGAATCAAGGGATTAGGGTCTACTTGTACGGCGGGACACAACATAACCACCCGCTCATATAGGATGTTGTAGAGTATGCTTCCATGTCAGAATTCAGGGATCTCTCATCGCACCACCTATGACAACTGCATCATTATCCTATAGTGCACCAAACTAGCCCAATAGAAAAATGTATAAGATTGTACCTGCTCGAACACCACTAGTTGCACCCATGTGATCTGGTAAGGGGCTGCACTCTCGCAGATGCGGATGATCATTGCTACCACTTATTGAGTAGCGAATTCTAGAATAGAATCAATCTTGATGCTACCTCCATCAAACAAATTGACTCCATAAAAATATGTAGCCCAATTAGCCAGTTTGGGCCCTCCACATGAAAAATTTGTAGGAAGTACTTCCCCTCTGAGGTACCAGTCCAGTAACAAAATAAACATCCACCTCTGCGGTGAATGGCAAGTCAGTCCCCTGTATGTCAAAAACCTGTTGAGTTGGATGCCATCTACCAATAAAAAAACATAGGAAGTCCTCTTGTGATCTCAAAAGAGGGTTCTAAAGGAACTTCTGTAATCCCCATCCAATCAGAGTTTCCCACATCTAGGCATCGGTAGTAATCACATCATGGAGATCCTTCCAATATCTCTCTTGCCACAACACCATTGTTGAGTAAATTAGTTTCTTAATAAAAAACCAACTAATAACCTTAACATTAATTATCAACCCAAGGAGTGTCTTTTTATTTCAAGGCAATTAGAAAAATATATGCAAGCAACTACCAACAACTAACACTAGTTCTACGTGATTGTGTTCTACACTACCAAGCTCATTCAACAACAAATACAATGTAAGACTTGAAAAATGATACTAAATTTAAAAATCAGAAAGTAAATGACAGGAAAATAACTATGCTAATCACACAGTTTGAATCAATACTAAATTAAACCACACCTTGTTGAATTGGAAATTCAACTTATTGCACCCAACATAATTCAAATGCTAATCTAGAGCAGAAAATTAATTGAAATCTAGAAATTGTAGGAAACAACAAATCTGGAAAAAGCAGGAGCCAACAATTTACTTTAAAGAAAAGAAAATTTACTTTAAGGAACAAAAATTGAAATTCAAAGAAACAAACACACAACTAAACTACTTTAGATGTTCAAGGCAACACCTCATCCAAGGTAGTGGGCCCAACTATCCAAGAGTCAGTTCTGTATTGAAAAACAATTCAAATTAGACTATAAGTTGACAATTATAAAATTCCATTGGTAGCTCCTTTCACTAAAAATTAGAAATAGATACAATACAACTCTGAGCTTTGCCTCTAATTCAATGATTGTCCATCTACTCTTTAATATCTATTTTCATTTAAATACACATAGAGCAAAGGCAAATTACAACTAAATTGATTACAAAAATGATTTTCCATTACAATTGTAGATTGTCCACAACAAATTGATCACCAAGATTAGATCTGAAAGATATCTCCATCATGATTCAACTGGAACAAGTCGAATCTGGTATTGCAATTGGGAGAATTTGGAAAATGGCCACAACAACAAATTTGAGGAAATCACCTTCAAAGAACCTTTCGTATCTCTCAATCCAAACCAAATTTCGGACAACTGCCCATTGGAAAACTAATTTGGTCTATTCTCCACAAAACTTGTGTCTCGGATTTTCAAGATTCATTTTCATCTACCCAAAAAGTCCAACACAAAGCTGTCACTTTTTATCCTAACGAAATTTGAGTTGGAATATTTGACTATGAGTTGAAGATCAAATTTACAATCTGGAAGAGATCTTGGAGGCTAAAATCGTGAGTGATGTTATAACAAATTCATTAATAAACCATCATTGGAAAAATCATGCATAATAATCATCAATTTATTAAAAATAAAGGAGAACAAGTATTACTTATCCACAAGAGCATAAATAATTATGAAATGGAATTAAATGATAAATTATGATAAATGACATGATAAAGAATGGTAGGAATGGATGAAATATATGTTAAGAAATGGTAATAATGATGACAATATAGTGGCCCAACATCTCCCCCAAACTGAACATGTTGCATGTCCTCATGCAACCCAATGTCTCTCTATTAACCAAGTTGTAATACAATAACCAAGACACTCACCCCAACTTAGGATGTTGATGGAACAAAATGCTTATTCCCCAAAGTTTTTTTAAGACAATAGTTATTCAGTTCTAGCATTGTTGGTGGAGTTGTAACAATTTGCACATTAATTTTCAATAATATATATATGAATTTGTGGCAAAATATGATACAAGTAACAATGAACTTCATTAACCATTTTCTCAAAAACTACAAACTAGATCTTGCTGAAATTTTGCAAGCAGATTTCCACTATATTAATGTTTCTTCAACCCAAAAATCAAAGCTATTTGATGCATGGATTTCAAGATATCAACAAAATGGTTGTAGGTAACAGTGCATGATTTCTGGAATTTTACAAACTGATTTATCTTGAAATTTTATGGGTTTGTGTATTTTAATGATACCTCTTTATTGTCCAAAAATCACAAGAATCCAATTTATAGTTTTAAAGATATATGTGAATCAATTTTTGCATTGTATAAAAATGTAGTTGTATGCCTTAAATGAGGAAGAAAGGAGAAAACATTCATCATGCATAGCAATTTCTCCCCCAAATTGGAAAATTAGCATGCCCTCATGTTACACTAGAAAATGATTTGAGGTTGTTGCTACAATTATTATTGAAATCTCGGCTTGGTGTAAAACAACATGGAATAAGGAAGGTTTTGAAAATGAATAAAGATATCGATGGATCATAAAGAGTATTAATGATATGGTCATGATAAATAAATTAATGAAAATATACACTCCCCCGAACTAAAATCTTTTGTGTCTATGAAGAATGGGAAGTGGTAAAGAAGGGGAAATAATGGTAAAAAATATATGAGTGAATAATGCTTAGTGAATTTTCATGACATTCTCCTAAACTTTTAATAAATAAGAAATTTATGCTATTTTACCTCAAGTGTTACCTCTGTTTGGTCAATTCAATGTCCTTGAATTTCCAATCATCAATTGTTAACTAGGGTGCGTAGACTGATGAAGTATAGGTGCACAATATGTGCTTAGAAGTTATTCATTAGGTCGTTATGTATTTGTTAAGATCTAAACTTAAGATGGAGGTGGTATCAATTATATTAGTGTTGTAATTCTTAGGGATGTTGATTAAGTTTCTTAGGAATTAATCTCTATCCAATTAGTTTGTAGATGATGTTAGAGTGGTTCTACTTGTATTAGATTGTTTTGGGATTTTTCATCTTGAATCTTTATGTTGCAGCTTCTAATTCTTTAAGTGCAAAAAGAAACTTATTCTATCAGCTATGAAGAAATACTGTCTGAACTCAATTGTTTAGGAGAGAACTTCTCATTCTTATTCAATTTTCGCTCAAACAAAATAGCCCAAGCAACATCTATATTATGAATTGAACACACTTCGATTATGCTAGATAATAAGCAAAGGAAAGGACCATGCTGTTCCAGGTATAAAGCAAATTAAATAACATACTAAACTAGGTATAAATAAAATTAAAGTTCTTATGCAAATAACAATTCGCTGGCGAGGTCATTATGCTGCATTGTCACACAAAACAGAGCAATTGAAGAATTAAAGGAAATCATATTGTAATTGATTAAAACATGCCATTGTTTGTAGGGTCCCTCCACATAGCAGTTCATAGCTTCCAATCAACACAATGCTTACACAAAAAAACCAACTCTATTCACACAGAATTCACAAACCGTTCACAATTATATCATTCGGTGCGCACCCAAATCATAGTGTGGCCATAAGTTTTATAGCAGATCTCTTGGCATAATTGTATGAATAATTCAAGCCTAATATATCTATCCTATCTAAACTTATATCACTAAATTGTCGTTTTTCTATTCCGAAAGCAAAACGATAAGGTTTCAATCAATCTCAGGTTCTATTCTTCATTAATCCAGTGGTTGACTTGGAGTTTGACTGTGATCTATTGTGCTTCTCTTAGCAAACAATTTCGAGGGGATAGGAAGGGATCCACGAGGGAGCCATCCTCTATCCATCCACACCTTTCGTTGTTGACCTGGAACTCTAGAACCTTGCGAACAATGGAGAAAACTATAGAAACCTGGATTAGCTGCAGAAACAGACTGATTCGGTAGCCAATTGCAACTTTAACAAAACAATAAGGTATAAAGTTAAATATGAACAAGAAGACATATTATTGCATACCTTCATCAAAACCTGGTAGATATGGCTTTATTTAGATGGTAAATATATAGGGAAAAGAGAGGATCATTAGGCAAAAAGGATGTCATGGTAGGAAAATCTTTGGACTCTACATTCCCCCAGACTGGAGATGTCGTATGTCCTCATACACTTCTTCCTTGTCATTCGCTTGTGCCTCTTGTTTATCATATCCATGTTTCACTTTTTTCTTCTTTTTGATAGAGATCGACATTCTAGGCTTCCTCATTAGAATCTTGTACTTTAAACTGATAATTTATCTCTGCATAATTCTGTTTTCTTTCTTCAGCTTCTTGTTTTTCTTATACCACAAGCTTAGATGAAGGATTAGATTGTCACTCTTTGCAATCTGTATCTAACTCTGTGTCTTAAATGCTTGATTTTCATTTTTGAGATACCGCTTCAATGTTTCTAGTTCAAAGATCTCCTGCTTCAAGATGTTTGAGGCCGATTGTTCATTTACCTGGTTACTTCCTTCTCCAGGGCTCTGAATTGTTTCCTTTGTTGTTGTCCCCTTCCTTTCCAGTGACTCTGTATAGTCATATATTTCTTGTTGAGCAGGGTCAATACTCGAACTATGCATTGGGCTTATGGTTCTTGGTGATGATTTTGGTGACCCTGTTGGAGAATTTCCAGGGTTTTCAATTGGCTCATCCCCTATTGGCTCATCCTCTGTTGGCTTGTTCTCTGTTGGCTCACCTTTAGTTGGCTCCTTTTTATTTGGCTTATTTTCCTCAAGATTAATATATTTTGTAGATTTTGAGGTTGTTTGTGGAATCGTGCTCAACCTCATGCTCCTCCTCAACCCTGGGGTTTGTATTTTCTACACTTTCCTCCTTTTATTCTATGATTTTTCTTCTAGAGGAGAGGTTTTAGTTTGTGAGAATTCTTCTTTGCCCGAGTTGGCTTTCTTTCTTCTAGGGTTTCCCCTCTTCATTCTCTGCAAAATCTTTACTATAGGAAGCTCTTCTTCTGTTACTTTTGTCTGAGTTTGAGGTGCCTGTTCCTTTATGATTTGTATGGTTGTCTTCCTCCCTCTAAGGACCCTACTGCTACTTTCTTTTTCTGGGGATTTTTCTTCAAAGTGGTTCCTTACTAGGAAAATCTCCCAGTTATCCCCTATACTTCGGAGATGAAATTCAACCAATATTTTTACTAGGCCATGATGATACATGTTGTTTTCTATGCATTGAATTTTCTTCTGAACATTTGTAGACATTTTCTTGAGGCTATTTAGGAGGAAATAAGGGAGGTTCATCTGATGATCCTCAAGGAAGTGCATCATCATCCTAACATGATAAAATACATTTTCCCAAACCTACCCTCCTAAGTGATAAACTTCTGAAGCACAAGTAATAAGTTTCTCCATTTTTTTTTAAGAGCAGTGCTGGGAATACCTTTTTTGTAGATTGTAGTGTCCATGTTTGGATTCTTGAGGAATACCTTCTAGCCCTCACTGTCAATCCCTCTGTTTTTAAACCATTTTTCTCCATTTCTCGACAGCTTTGTGGCCTCGGCGATCATAGGCTCTGTTACTGTGAGTTTTATGTCCCCAATTTTTGCTTCAATTCCATTGAACGAGCATGCAAATGTCTTGGTCACTTGCTTTTGGAAGCCGTTAAATTTTCAATGAACTGCAGCCATTGTCTTCTTTGCAGCAGCTCCCTAGTTTTTGGGTACCCCTCCAGGAATTGTTTCCATGCTGGCTTAGTTTGAACAATTATCCCCATGCCGAAGGATGCTTTGCCTCGAAGATTGGCTACCTTGATAGGAAAATGGGGCTGCTAAGGTTTGCTAGTTGGCAGAAAGATGGAGTGGCTGTGAAAGTTCAAAGGAGTGTAAGAATAGGGAAGAAAAAATGGGTTATCATAAGGATTATGAGAATGAATCCAATTGTTAGGCGCATTCAAACTTATGATTTGGTAATTAATTTGGCAGATTTGGCATAAGGTCGTGACATGAATTTTAAAGCGGTGGCATATGATATTTTGTTAGGTGGACATTGCCCTTAGGTTATAATTATTGCACTTTAGTACTATATCTTCTTAGTCATACATGCTATATAACCTTCCTTATTGTTAAATCAAAGCAACACATACCTTTAATTTTCTTTTGCTAACCTTATTTGTTGTCCTTTGATCTCCTGCAGGTGCCTTGCTTTCAATTGTCCTTTAATCTAGATCACCAAGTATCTTTGTAGACTTCAAAATTATTAGGTTGCATAAACTTGTTTTAGCTGCGGAAACTTGTCCAATCTACGGAAAGTTGTCCAAGTTGTGGAAAGTTGTTGATTCTGCAGCTTAAGAGAAAGAAGGCTGTTGGGTCCCTATAATACTAGTGATTACCCCATTACTATTGTAGTTATACCCCTTATTAATATTGTTGTGCCCCTATTTCCCCCATATTGTTATTACTGTGCCCCATAAAATCCCTCTATTATTATTTCTGTGGCTTTATATTATTATTGTTAGGTCAGCTGGATTATATTGTGACTCCTTAGACTCCTATATATAGAAAGGAGGTTTTGTCATTTAAAACATCCAAGAATTGTTCATTTATGTAATGTAAAGGAGGTTGCCCCCTCGAAGAGGCTGAATTCTAAGGCGTTGATCTATCTCTTCTATCTGTTCTTGAGCTAGTTTCATAACATTTGGTATCAGAGCTTTGGATTCTAGGGTTTCGTTGCTCCAAACAGGTCATCGTGGCATTTTCTCTATAACTTTTTTTCTGCGATGTTTCGGAAGTTAAAAAAAAAACCCATTTGAGAAGAAATCGCGCTGAACCTCGGGTCCAAATTTCAGAGCTTTTTGCACTATATTTGCGGAGATATGATCTGAGGAAGTTGGTTTTTTTGCAGACTCCTGAATTACATTCCAAACAGGTGACCTGGGGAAAATCGTCATAACTTTCTTTCTGAGCATCGGATTGAAATTTCGTAAGAAGGTACAGAAAGAGGACAGATTGTAGTTTTTTTGTATATATTTTTCAGAGTCAAAGGTCAAAACAGTGACACGTGGCACTTCATACAAGTTCGCTCTATGGAACTAGTCTATAATCAGGTCAATGTGGGAGATTGTGCATAACTCTTTCTTGGAGAATCAAATTTGGATCAGACTATTGGCATTAGAAAGAGGACACAAAAGACTAATGCAGGTCACAATTTCAGAACTGGATGATTCGAAATTACAGAGATACATCAGATTCAATATCAGGCTTCTACAAAGTGAAAAAAGGTGTGTAGTTTTTTTTTTAAATTTTTGCGTAAGCTTGGTTTGAAGGAATTCAAAGGGCATAGTAAAGCATTATTATGGGTAATTGATGCCCTGAGGAAAGAAAATGCAAACACCTAGTAAGGAACCTGAAAGCTCTAGCATGACTTATGAAGAAAAGAAGAAATGCAACATGATATAGCAAAATTACGAGGCCAAGTGCAACAAGTGTCACTTGCACAAAAAGGAACAGAATCTAAGATGGATGGTTTAAAGAAAGATGTAGAAGCTAAGATGGATGGTTTAAAGAAAGACGTAGAAGCTAAGATGGACGATTTGAAGATAGATTTGAAGACAGACATAGAAGAATTGAAGAAGTTGCTACAAGAAAGGGTCACTAATGGTGAAAGGGTAGTAAAGGAAACTCATGATGAGAACAAAAGAAATGTTAATCATGATTCCATAGACTCTAATGTTGGATTGAAGGCCCACCATATTCCAAAAATCGATATGAGGAAGTTTTATGGCAAGGATCCCGCAACATGGATATTATAGATGGAGCAATTCTTCGATCTCAATAATGTGCAAAACACACAAAAGGTACGTATGGCAACTTTATATTTGGAACCAAATCAGTTTGTATGGTATCAATAGCTTTGCTCTCGTAAACAATTTATCACTTGGGAAAATTTTACGGAAGAATTGATAGCACATTATGAGGATACAAAAAGCAACACTTTTTTTAGCCAATTGATAAGTCTCAAACAAAAGGGTTCAATAATGGAGCACATTGAGGAGTTCCAAAAATTGAACATAAGGGTAAAAGATATTCTAGAGGAGCATAGGATTGATGTGTTCATACGTCTTTAAAGGATAATATCCAACATGATGTTTGCCTTTGGGAACCTGATTCATTAGAGAAGGCATTTAGGTTAGCAAGAAAAATGGAAAGCAAAATTATGGCAACCAGGAAGCATACCACTCACAACTATAAAGACGAAAGTGTTGTTGCCCCTAGTCTTCCACAACCTATAAGATTGACACCACAACAATTGGAAGAAAAAAGAGCAAAAGGGCTTTGTTACAGTTGTGATAGCAAATACACTAAAGGTCATAAGTGTGCTGAGAAGAAATTATTCTACATAGATTGTGAAGAGGAAGAAGAAAAGGAGCAAGAAAGGTCAAAAGAAGAGGATATACTTCAGGAACAAAACCTAGATGAAGAACAAATAAATCTGACCATATCTTGTAATTCATTGGCAGGATTATCACTCCTCAAACCATCAAGATAGAAGGAAAAATCAAGAAGAAAAAGGTAATAGTGTTGATTGACTCAGGAAGCACCCACAATTTTGTTCATTGTAAGGTAGCAAAAGAATTGAATTGCTTCCTATATCCAACACCAGAGTGTCAAGTGATGATTGCAAATGGAGGAACAATAAATTGCTCTGGAAAGTGCCATAATATCAAGCTATCCATGGGAGAATATGTATTGACTAGCCCAATGCTTTCCATTCCAATGGGAGGTGCTGATGTTGTACTAGGAGTCCAATGGCTACAATCCTTGGGTACAATAGCTTTTAATTTTCAAGAACTTTTCATCAAATTTTCTATGGAAGGAAAGGAAGTTGAATTAAGGGGTATTGCAGGGAAACCAGGAAAGATAATTAGCTCTAATGGTATGATAAAGCTTCTAAAAAAGAAGAAAAGAGGTGTAATTGCACAATTATGTTCGCTAGATGTTTCCACATCAGAATCATCTATTTCTCCAGATCTCCAAAAAGTCCTGGACAATCATTCCAAGGTATTTGAGACTCCCAAAGGTCTCCCACCTATGTGTGATCATGATCATGCTATTCATATGATTCCAGGAAGTGTTCCTCCAAACATTAGGCCATACAGATATCCCTATGTCCAAAAGAGTGAAATTGAACGTATGGTTGCAGAAATGCTAGAGGCTGGTATAATTCAACCGAGTCAAAGTTCTTTCTCTGCTCCAGTAGTATTGGTGCACAAGAAGGATGGATCATGGTGCATGTGTCCGGATTATAGGGAGCTCAACAAGCTCACTATTAAAGATAAGTTCCCCATTCCTGTCATTGATGAATTACTGGATGAATTGCATGGATCAATTTACTTCACCAAGTTGGATCTTCGTTTAGGATATCATCAAATCAGAATGAAGACTGAAGACATTCCGAAAACAACATTTAGAACTCATGAGGGTCATTATGAATTTTTGGTCATGCCTTTTGGCCTTACCAATGCACCTTCAACATTTCAAGGTTTGATGAATTCAATTTTCAAACCATTCCTTAGAAAATTTGTGTTAGTATTTTTTGATGATATACTAATCTACAGCAAGTCTTGGAAGGATCATGTTGAACAAAAAAATGTTGACAGGGTGCTACAACTATTGGAGGAGAAACAATTATATGCAAAAAGATACAAATGTTTCTTTGGAGTCCAGGAGGTGGAATATCTGGGTCATATTGTATCTCATGAAGGAGTTAAGGTAGACCCTAGCAAAATTAAAGCCATTAAGGAATGGAAATTCCCCACATCCATAAAGCATCTGTGAGGATTTCTTGGGTTGACAGGGTATTATCGCAAGTTTGTTAAGAATTATGGGAGAATAGCAGCACCTCTAACAACATTATTGAAGAAAGATGCATTTTCATGGACTCCGGAAGCAACAAAGGCCTTTGAACATCTTAAAGAGGCAATGTGCCAAGCACCGGTCTTAGCTGCACCGGACTTCACAAAAACCTTTATTGTGGAATGTGATGCTTCAGGAAATGGAATTGGTGCTAAGACCCATTGCTTTCGAAAGTCTTCCAATCAAGGGAAAGTTTTTAAGCAAAGCTATTTATGAGAAGGAAATGTTTGCAATACTCCATGCACTTAAGAAATGGAAACCCTACCTAATGGGAAGACACTTCAAGGTAAAAACGGATCATGATAGCCTTAAATACTTTTTAGAACAAAGATTATCCTCTGAAGAGCAACAAAAGTGGGTCATAAAGATGTTGGGTTATGACTTTGAAATCATCTACAAAAAAGGGAAGCAAAATGTGGTGGCAGATGCACTCTCAAGAAAGGATGATGATGTGGAAGCATTGTTGTGCGCCATTTCTATTATCCAACCAGATTGGATAAATGAAGCAAGGGAGGAATGGAAGAATGACGAAGAAGTTTGGGCACTTATTCGAAAGTTACAACAAGATTCCAGTACGTCTGATACATTTAGCTGGAAAAATGATTCGTTATGGTACAAAGATCACTTATACCTCTGTAAGAATTCCCAGCTAAAACAAAAGATTCTTATGGAATTGCACACTTCTCCCTTAGGAGGGCACTAAGGATTTTTAAAAACTTACCACAGGGTTAAGAAGGAATTTTTTTGGGATGGCCTTAAATCAGATATTCAAAAGTTTGTGGCGGAATGTTTGGTTTGCCAACAAAATAAAGTTGAAACAATTAAGACACCGGGTCTATTACAACCTTTATCCATTCCAAGCCAACGTTGGGAGGAGGTTTCAATGGATTTTATCACAGGTTTACCCAAGTCTGAGGGAAAGAGTGTCATCATGGTGGTAGTTGACAGACTTACCAAGTATGCACACTTTTGTGCATTATCACATCCATTTAAAGCCAGTACAGTTTCTACTGCATTTATGGAAACAATTCAAAAGCTACATGGAAACCCAAAGATTATTGTAAGTGACAGAGATCCCATTTTCACTGGAAATTTTTGGACAGAATTATTTTCTTGTCTTGGTACTCAGTTAGCTCATATCTCATCTTATCATCCTCAATCTGATGGGCAAACTGAGATAGTAAACAAATGTTTGGAAGGATATGTTCGTTGCTTTGTATCTGATAAACAGACACAATGGGTCAAATGGTTGACTATGGCTGAATGGTGGTATAACACTTCCTTCCATACAACAACAAAAATGACCCCATTTATGGCACTTTATGGGTATCAACCACCATCCATCACATCATATTTAAAGGAAAATTCTAAGGTTCAGGCAGTGGAACATCACATTGAACATCAACAACAAGTCCTCCAGCTCTTAAAGGATAACCTTGTGTTTGCACAGAATAGAATGAAACAACAGGCAGATCAACATCGCAGTGAAAGAAGTTTTGATGTAGGTGATTGGGTATTCCTACGGCTACAACCATATAAGAAAATGTCCCTCAAGCAAGCTAAGAAGGATAATAAATTATCACCAAAGTATTATGGTCTGTACAAGGTGTTGCAAAAGATTGGTACTATGGCATACAAATTGGAGCTTCCTGCAGCTTCTCGATTGCACCCAGTTTTCCATGTTTCATGTTTAAAGAAGGTTATAGGCGACAAGCTCCCAGTTCAAACAATATTGCCAGAACTTGACGAGGAAGGAAAAATTATATTGGAACCGGAAGCAGTCACAGAAACAAGAACTTGACAGCTACGAAATCGATCAATTTCAGAGTATCTTATCAAGTGGAAGAACTTATCCGCTAAAGATTCCACATGGGAGGATGAGAATTTTATGTAGAAGTATCCAGAACTACTCAAGTGTTGAGGACAACACTTTTTTTAAGGAGAGGGGCATGTTGGGTCCCTATAATACTAGTGATTACCCCATTACTATTGTAGTTATACCCCTTATTAATATTGTTGTGCCCCTATTGCCCCCATATTGTTATTACTGTGCCCCATATAATCCCTCTATTGTTATTTCTGTGGCTTTATATTATTATTGTTAGGTCGGCTGGATTATATTGTGACTCCTTAGACTCCTATATATAGAAAGAAGGTTATGTCATTTGAAACATCCAAGAATTGTTCATTTATGTAATGTAAAGGAGGTTGCCCCCTCGAAGAGGCTGAATTCTTAGGCGTTGATCTATCTTTTCTATCTTTTTTTGAGCTGGTTTCATAACAAAGGCTATAGTAGATGAGCTTTATTGTTTTTTTTTTTCTCTTTTGAAAAGAAAATTTGAAGTGCTAGCAAATTGGTTTTCGCTTTAATTTTTTTGTATAAACATGCCAACAACTTGTTGGTTTTCATGTTTATACATTTTTTTTTCTTCATATTATTATATGTATATGTATATGTATATGTATATGTATATGTATATATATATATATATATATATATATATATATATTTTATTGAAGAACAAACTGATTGAAAATTTCTAAGGTGGAAAAGAAGAAGAATTCTTCTTGACCATCTTTAGTTTTGAATTGTCTTGAAACATTTTAAAAAAATCCTCTTTTGTTAATGGTTTTTGGTAAAGCTTGAGTCGATGTCCATTTGCTAATAGAGGAGTTTTCTCTTCATCAATAGTCCTAATTCTAATTGCACCATTGTCAAAGACATTCTCAACCTCATAAGGTCCAAGCCAATGGGTTTGGAATTTCCCTTGAAAAATTTTGAATTTTGAATCAAAGAGAAATGCCCAATCTCCTGGATGAAACCTCCTTTCTATAATGTACTTATCATGCCATCTTTACCTCTGTTGTTGCACTAAGCTGGTCCTCTGGAAGGCCTCTTGTCTGATTTCATCGAGCTCATTTAATTGTGTCATACTTTGCTTCTGGGCTTCTAACAAGTCAAGATCTAACTGGACTGTTGTCTTATAGGTATGGATTTGGAACTCTATTGGAAGTAAGGCTTGCTTCCCATAAGCAAGTTCATAGGGAGTATGCCCTGTAGTATTCCTCCATGTAGTCCTATAGGCCCATAAGGCTTCTGGAAGCTTTTCCACCCAGTCTTTCGTGTGTAGATGTACAATCTTTGTAAGGATAGCCTCGATTACCTTATTTGTGGACTCAACTTGTCCATTGGCTTGTGGATGGTATGGAGTTGAATTTCAATGTTTTATCTTGTATTGGTCCACAAGCTTTTGCACTAGTCTGGATTTGAATTGTGTCCCTTGATCTGTTACAATTTCTCTTGGAACACCAAAACGAGTAAAAATATCCTCAAAAAGAAATGAAACTACAGTATTTTCAGTAGCAAAAAGAAATGCTTTAGCTTCTACCCATTTAGTGACATAATCAGTACATACTAGAATATACTTCTTTTGCTTTGAAGGTGGGTTGAATGGTCCAACAAAATCCAGTGCCCATTTTTCAAATGGTTCGATAAGTACCTGTGGTTGCAGTGGCATTTCATTTGAAAGAGTAGGTTTTCCCATTCTCTGACAACTGTCACATGTTTTAACATATTCCTTGGTGTCCATGAAAATGGAAGCCCAGTAATATCGTAAAATGATGTAGGAGCATACAGCTCAACAATTTCATTATGTTCTAGTCAACTTAGGGGGTTTTGTGTTTTCAAGGAAGCTGGATTCCTATGTATGTAATTATTAATGTTTTGAGTGATTAGAATAGGAATTAATTAGATATTGTGAGGATATTTTCAAATGCTCTCGAATGAAGGAGAACATGAGGGATGATGAGTGATGACGAGAGAGGTGGAAATCAATTGTAAGTCTTAGACTAGGAAGTGGTGTCATGATTCGTGGAACTAGAGAGGATTCTTAGGGATTACTGGAATTAAAAGTGGACTTAGAGGATATTCAGGATTTAGTTAAATAGATTAAGGATCTAAAACAAAATTGGTTAACAGAACCTTTTGTATAAATGTAAGCCAAAAAGGTAGAGAGTCAGCAGTTAGTCAATCAGGAGTTAGAGAGTCAGTCATTTAGGCCTACAGGTAAGGAAAGGAAAGGCCATTGATATAGAAGATCAGGTCAAGGAGGAAATTCCTGTGTAAATGTTTATTTATTAATACAAATAACTTGATTATAATTTTGTATGATGTGTACTATGTAATTGAATTATAGATTTTATGTGTGACTAGAGTAATTATGCGTAACTTAGGTTGCAAGTGTGCAGAATTAGAGAAGGAGTTACAGAGAAGTGTGTTACGTGGTTGCGCACAGACAGTACTGGAGAAAGCCTTTAATTTTACAGTGAATGTGAAGGAAGCATAAAGGCACGAGCAGAGATCGAGATCAGAACAAGTGAAGATCGTGAGGCGACGACAAATACACATGCAGAAAGCCGAATGGGTGTTTACACAGTAAGAGCCAAATGAACGTAAAACAACGCACAGGAGCCGTTAGATCAGTCAGATCAACGAATGAGAGCAAGGGATATAGAAGACTAAGATTAAGTCGCACAAAGTAAAGTTAAGCATATGAATGGTAGAGATTAAACCCATGTGCTAGAAGAAGGATAAAGCAGTCTCGTAAGGGGTAAGCAGTTTCTCGCGTGCTCTAAAGGTGGTAAGAAATATTTCTAAAATTCACGCGATTAAGCTTAGAGGTTGACACGTCGCACACGGTGGAGAGAGAAAACAACTTTTCTCGCGTGCTCTCAATCAAATAACGGTCATGCAAATATTTGCGTGAGATTGCGCGATAACCGTTGGATCGAGCAGGATTGATCAATGGTGGAGATCAGCCAAGCTTGTTGGCGATCGGGTGACATGACAACTGTTGGATCAGATGGAGCATATCAAAGGTAGATATCGTTCGGGTTAGTTGATGATCGGGTGATAGATAACCGTCGGATTGAGGAACGAGATCGACGACGGAGAATTAACATGCGAAGGAGAGCATCGATATATGTGTAAAGGTTTGAAGAATGGCGGAAAGGTAAGGTTTTAAGTGTGATTATGGAATATTTCTATTATATGGAAATTATAATAGAAATAAGCAGAATCAATGGATTATGGTTTAATTTTGGGTTAAACTGAAACTAGAGTAAAAGGGGTATGGTTAATATAAATGGGTAATAAAAATTAACCAAATATTATGAAGGTTCCGCTCAAAGGTTTATTAAAGTCTAAACTTGGGAGAGTTAGACGAATATATTCTGCTTAAAGACTTAAACTTCGATAAAGTGGGTTTTTCATCAGATGTTATATTTCCGCTGGTTAAAACTTTGGTTTAAGAGAATTTTCCCTAAGTATGGAATTTTTGAATTCCTGGGACACATGTAGATGACATTCAATTTTATTTGCATACTGTGGGTATATGCGGCTTAGGCTACATCATTATGGTGTTTGTAGCTTAGTCTGGCATCATTTGGTATCAAAGAAGAACAATGAAATTCTGTGTGCAAGAATTATTTGAGAAAAATTAGAACAGAGTTATGTTTTGAAGGTGTGTATGCAGGGAAGAGGAGATCAAATTTTAAATCTGACAAACAATAGACACATAGAGAAAAAGTGTAGCAGAATTGCAGATGCAAATGAAACAAACACTAATCCATTCAAAGTGCAGGTGAATGGTAGAACAAGATCATGCATAGGTCTTGAAGATAACAGGTGAGAAGATTGTAGAAACCTAGAGCAAGGAGTGTTCAATTGGTTCCAGAAGAGAGAACCAGAGAGATGCCAAAAGATTGAGTTCAGAGGAGAGAAGCTTATTGAGGCATGTGTAGAAAGAAGGAGACTTGTCACTGCAGAGGTATTGTTGTAGCTCACAGGAATATCATAAAGGAAATTCCATAGAGGATGTGGGTAGAATTACTAAGGGATGAAGAAAGCTGGTAAGAATTTCTAAGTGAAAGAAGAGGTGGTCAGAACCTAGTATTTCATTTGTGATTGAAATACAAGAGGAAAATTTTGTTCTTAAAAGGTGCAGATGAGTTGAAGCCTAGAAGTAGCAGAGAGAAGCGTTCAAAGAGGTTTGAGAGAATAGAGAACCAAGTGCTTGCCAAAAGACCAAGTATAAAGGAAAGCTTGGTGAGGTAAGTGGCAACAGGGAGGACTTGCTGTTGCAGAGGCTTTAGTGCATCTCATAGTAAATAAGTGAGGAACTCATGAAGATAGAGAAGAAGATGACTACTAATAGTCATAACAGAGATAACAGAGGTTTTGAGGAAGAACACAACAAAAGAAAAGTGAAGAAGGAGGATGCCAAGGAAAATGGCAAGAAAATGAGTTAAGAGGAGCATGACAAAAAGATTGCAAAGTTAAAAGAACAACTCAATGTATTAAGGATGATATTAGAAGAAAACCAAAGACAAGATTGGGTCTTTAGGAAAAAGGTAGTGAAGTGGTATAAGTTATAGAGAAGGCTACAATAGAGGCAAGTGAAGTGGTTGGTGGAAAAAATTAGAGGAACTAAGTTGGAAATGGAAGTTTCCATTTGTGAAGCAGAACATGGTGAAGTTCTAGGTGAAGATAAATACTGGAGATTTGTGGAAGACCTTATGAATCATATAAAGGATTCAGAAAATCAAGGAGATATGATGACTGAAGCATCAAGTGAGACCACAAGGTTGTATGCTTTTAAAACTGATAGTTTGTGTATGATTGTAGGTATTGCAGGAGAAAACAAACCTTGTGAAAATCTCTTCAGGATGGATGAGGATCTTGAAGTGAAAGTTGACAAAGAATATATCTCAGAAGATGAAGAATTTGACTGGTTACAACAGAAAGAGTCTATGGATGAGTTACTCAATGAGAGAAGACAATCATTTAAAGCTGTCATAGAGATGGAAGATGAAGATCTTATTTTGATGAAGAATGAAGGAATATTGTCTCAGAGAGGTAATCTAATGAATTTGATTAATGTTATCGATGAAGAAAAAATGCAGGAATATTAATGTAGATAATGAGACAAGGATAGCTCTGGAAGAATGTTTACAGAGAGACTAAAGGCAAAATGTGTTGAAGAAGGACATCTACTAAAATATGTTAAGAAAGAAGAAGATTATGCAAAATATTTAGCAAAGGGAGAAAGGACATCTGATGATTTGTCAATAACAAAGGAAGGTATGGAAAATTGTGTAAAATTTCCAAATTCTACTCCAATTGAAATTATTAAGTTATATGGAAAATTGGAATTTCAACGAAGGGATTTGGAAAAGCAGAGGATGTATGCTGAGGATAAATTGCTGAAAAAGGAAGACAAAGATATTGTCATGAATGAAAATCATAAGGAAAAGGGAATGGTAATGAAAGTTCAACAAATTGACACTACAGAAGGAGAAGTTCATTATTGTGAACCAGAGCAGAGAGATATCATTGAAAAAGATTATATGAAGGAGAGTTTAAATCAACATATTGATGTGTTGACAAAGGAATGGAAGGAAAACTTAGAGCAACATACTGTGATGTTGCCAGAGAAGGAAAAGGTAATGAGGCCTTATGTTTTTCACTTTAATAATTGTTTTGTGAGTGAAGGTTTTGTTGCAAATTCTTGAGAATATTTGGCACATATGAGCAGCCAAGTAAAGAAAGAAGAGGAAAGAGAATATGCTGGAATTGATGAACATCATAGTGATGTATTTGAGGGGAATAAAGTACAAAGGAAATTAGAGGACAATTTACTTTTTGAAAGTAAATTTACAGATATTAAGCAAAGATTGTTTGGAAAGCAACAAGAGGGTAAGGATGAAAGGGCGGTAGTAAGGATCCAACAACTTCAAAGAGAAGACAATAAATAGTAGTTTGAAGATGAGTGGACAAAGTACAACAATAGATGGCAAAGTAATTATCGGTTAGAAGATAAATTTGACATAGAGATTGAAAGAATAATAAGACTGTTGATGAAGGAGACTCAGAAGAAAACAACAGTAAGAAGCCAAGGAGCAGCAGAAAGAGAAAAACATCATCAAACTGTGAAAGCATAGCTAGTGGGAAAAGCAACATAAAGTGTGGAAACCTGAAGAACAAAAACAAACAACAACAACAACCAAAGACAAATTACAGAAAAAAGTATGGGATCCAGGAAGACAAAGGTCAGAAGCACATGATCAGGAGATCATGATTATTTTAACCTTGGGAGTCTGATGCAGGAGCATACATCTCAACAATTTCATTATGTTATAGTTAACTTAGGGGGTATTGTTTTTTCAAGGAAGTTGGATTCCTATGTATGTAATTATTAATGTTTTGAGTGATTAGAATACGAATTAATTAGATATTGTGAGGATATTTGTAAATGCTCTCGAATGAAGGAGAACATGAGTGATGATGAGAGAGTTGGAAATCAATTGTAAGTCTTAGACTAGGAAGTGGTGTCATGATTCGTGGAACTAGAGAGGATTCTTAGGGATTACTGGAGTTAAAAGTGGACTTAGAGGATATTCAGGATTTAGTTCAACAGATTAAGGATCTGAACTAGAATTGGTTAAAATAACCTTTTGATAAATGTAAGCCAAAAAGGTAGAGAGTCAACATTCAGTCAGTCAGGAGTTAGAGAGTCAGTAATTTAGGCCTATGGGTAAGGAAAGTAAAGGCCCCTGATATAGAAGATCAGGTCGAGGAGGAAATTCCTGTGTAAATGTTTGTTTATTAATACAAATAACTCGATTCTGAGTTTGTATGATGTGTGCTGTGTAATTGAATTATAGATTGTGTGTGTGACTAGAGTAATTCTTCATAACTTAGGTTGCAGGTGTGCAAAATCAGAGAAGGAGTAACAGATTAGTGTGTTACATGGTTGTGCACAGACAGTACTGTAGAAAGCCTTTAATATTACAACGAAGGTGAAGGAAGCATAAAGGCATGAGCAGAGGTTGAGATTAGAACAAGTGAAGATCGTGAGGCGAAGACAAATACACAGGCAAAAATCCGAATGGGCGATTACAGAGTAAGAGCCAAATGAACGTATTAGCGCACAAGAACCGTTAGATCAGTTAGATCAATGAATGAGAGCAAGGGAGATAGACGATTAAGATTAAGTCGCGCAAAGTAAAGTTAATAAGATGAATGGTAGAGATTAAACACATGTGCTAGAAGAAGGATAAAGCGATCTCGTAAGGGGTAAGCAGTTTCTCGTGCGCTCTAAAGGTGGTAAGCGGTCTTTCTAAAATTAGCATGATTAAGATTAGAGGCCGACATGTAGCACATGGTGGAGAGAGAAAACCACTTTTCTCGCGTGCTCTCAATCGGATAACTGTCGCACAAATATCTACACGAGATTGTGCGATAACCGTTGGATTGAGTGGGATTGATTAATGGTGGATATCAACCAAGATTGTTGGCGATCAGGTGACGCGACAGCCGTTGGATCGGACAGAGCAGATCAATGGTAGAGATCGTCCAGGTTAGTTGATGATTGGTTGACACGATAATCGTCAGATCGAGGAACGAGATCAGTGGCAGAGAATTAACGCACTAAGGAGAGCATCAATATATGTGCAAAGGTTTGAAGAATTGTGGAAAGGTAAGGTTTTAAGTGTGATTATGGAATATTTCTATTATATGGAAATTGTAATAGAAATTACAAAAATCAATGGATTATGGTTTGATTTTGGGTTAAACTGAAACTAGAGTAAAAGGGGTATGGTTAATATGCGTGGGTAATAAACATTAACCAAAGATTATGAAGGTTCCACTCAAAGGTTTATTAAAGTATAAACTTGGGATAGTTAGATGAATATATTTCCACTTAAAGACTTAAATTTGATAAAGTGGGTTTTTCATCAAATGTTGTATTTCTGCTGGTTAAAATTTTGGTTTAAGAGAATTTTCCCTAAGTATGGAATTTTGGAATTCCTGGGACACATGTAGATGACATTCAATTTTATTTGCGTATTGTGGGTAGATGCAGCTTAGGCCGCATCATTATGGTGTTTGAAGCTTAGGCTGGCATCATTTGGTATCAGAGAAGAACAAGGAAATTTTGTGTGTAAGAATTCTTTGGGAAAACTTAGAATAGAGTTATGTTTTGAAGGTGTGTATGCAGGCAAGAGGAGATCAGATTTTAAATCTAACAAACAGTAGGCACACAGAGATAAAGTGTAGCAGAATTGCAGATGCAAAGGAAACAGAGAATAATCCATTCAAATTATAGGTGAATGGTAGAACAAGATCATGCAGAGGTCTTGAAGATAGCACGTGAGAAGATTGCAGCAACCTGGAGCAAGGAGTGCTCAATTTGTTCCGGAAGAGAGAACCAGAGAGATGCCAAAAGACTGGGCTCAGAGGAGAGAAGCTTAGTGAGGCATGTGTAGCAAGAAGGAGACTTGTTACTGCAGAGGTATTGTTGCAGCTCACAGGAATATCATAAAGGCAATTCCATAGAGGATGTGGGTAGAATTGCTAAGGGATGTCTGAGTGAAAGAAGAGGTGGTCAGAACCTAGTATTTCATTTGTGATTGAAATACAAGAGGAAAATTTTGTTCTTAAAAGGTGCAGATGAGTTGAAGCCTAGAAGGAGTAGAGAGAAGTGCTCAAAGAGGTTCGAGAGAATAGAGAACCAAGTGCTTGCCAAAAGACCAAGTACAAAGGAAAGCTTGGTTAGGTAAGTGGCAACAGGGAGGACTTGCTGTTGTAGAGGCTTTAGTGCAGCTCATAGTAAATGAGTGAGGAACTCATGAAGATAGATAAGAAGAAGACTACTGATAGTCATAATAGAGATAATAGAGGTTCTGAGGAAGACCACAATAGAAGGAAAGTGAAGAAGGAGGATGCCAAGGCAAATGACAAGAAAATGAGTCAAGAGGAGCATGACAAGGAGATTGCGGGAGCATGACAAGGAGATTGTAGAGTTAAAAGAACAACTCAATGTATTAAGGATGATACTAGAAGAAAACCAAATACAAGGTTGGGTCTTGAGGAAAAAGGCAGTGAAGTGGTCTAAGTTACAGAGAAGGATAAAACATAGGCAAGTGAAGTGGCTGGTGGAAAAACTCAGAGAAACTGAGTTGGAAATGTAAGTTTCCATTTTTGAATCAGAACATGGTGAAGTTTTGGGTGAAGATAAAGACTGGAGATCTGTGGAAGATCTTATGAATCATATAAAGGATTCAGAACAACAAGGAGATATGATGACTAAAGCATCAAGTGAGACCACAAGGTCTTATGCTTTTAAAACTGATAGTTTGTGTATGATTGTAGGTATTGCAGGAGAAAAGAAACCTTGTGAAAATGTCTTCAGGACGGATGAAGATCTTGAAATGAAAGGTGACAAAGAATATCTCTCAGAAGATGAAGAATTTGACTGGTTACAACAAAAAGAGTCTATGGATGAGTTACTCAATGAGAGAAGACAGTCATTTAAAGTTGTCATACAGATGGAAGATCAAGATCTTATTCTGATGAAGAATGAAGGAATATTGTCTCAGAGAGGTAATCTAATGAATTTGATTAATGTTATTGATGAAGAACAAATGCAGGGGAATATTAATGCAGATAATGAGAAAAGGATAGCTCTGGAAGAAGGTTTACAGAGAGATAACAAGGAAAAATGTATTGAAGAAGAAGGATATCTACTAAAAGATGTTAAGAAAGAAGAAGACTATGCAAAAGATTTAGAAAAGGGAGAAAGGACATCTGATGATTTGTCAATAACAAAGGAAGGTATGGAAAATTTTGTGAAATTTCCAAACTCTACTCCAATTGAAATTATTGAGTTATATGGAAAATTAGACTTTCAAAGAAGGGAGTTGGAAAAGCAAAGGATGTAAGCTCAGGATAAATTGCTGAAAAAGGAAGATAAAGAAATCGTCATGAATGACAATCATAAGGAAAAGGGAATGGTAATGAAAGTTCAAAAAAATGACACTACAGAAGGAGAAGTTCATTATTGTGAACTTGAGCAGAGAGATATCATTGAAACAAATGATATGAAGGAGAATTTAAATCAACATACTGATGTGTTGACAAAGGAATGGAAGGAAAACTTAGAGAAACATACTGAGATGTTGCCAGAGAAGGAAAAGGTAATGAGGCCTTATTTTTTTCATTTTAATAATGGTTTTGTGAGTGCAGGTTTTGTTGTAGATGCTAGAGAAAATTTGGCACATATGAGCAGCCAAGTAAAGAAAGAATAGGAAAGAGAATATGCTGGAATTTATGAACATCATAGTGATGTATTTGAGGGGAATAAAGTACAAAGGAAATTGGAGGACAATTTACTTTTTGAAAGTAAATTTACAAATATTGAGCAAAGGTTGTTTGGAAAGCAACAAGAGGGTAAAGATGAAAGGGTGGTAGTAAGGATCCAACAACTTCAAAGAGAAGACAACAAACAGTAGTTTGAAGATGAGTGGACAGAGTACAACAACAAATGGCAAAGTAATTATCAGCCAGAAGATAAATTTGACATAGAGATTGAAAGAATAATAAGATTGATGATGAAGGAGACTCAGAAGAAAAAAAATAGTAAGAAGGCCAAGGAGCAACAGAAAGAGAAAGACAACAACAAACTGTGAAAGCATAGCTAATGGGGCAAAGCAACATAAAGTGTGGAAACCTGGAGAACAACAACAAATAACAACAGAAACCAAAGACAGATTGCAGAACCAAGTATGGGATCCAGGAAGATAAAGGTCAGAAGCACATGATCAGGAGATCATGATTATTTTAACCTTGGGAGTCTAATGCAGGAGCATACAGCTCAACAATTTCATTATGTTCTAGTTAACTTAGGGGGTCTTGTGTTTTCAAGGAAGTTGGATTCCTATGTATGTAATTATTAATGTTTTGAGTGAGTAGAATAGGAATTAATTAGATATTGTGAGGATATTTGTAAATGCTCTCGAATGAAGGAGAACATGAGTGATGATGAGAGAGTTGGAAATCAATTGTAAGTCTTAGACTAGGAAGTGGTGTCATGATTCGTGGAACTAGAGAGGATTCTTAGGGATTACTGGAGTTAAAAGTGGACTTAGAGGATATTCAGGATTTAGTTCATCAGATTAAGGATCTGAACTAGAATTAGTTAATAGAACCTTTTGTATAAATGTAAGCCAAAAAGGTAGAGAGTCAATAGTTAGTCAGTCAGGAGTCAGAGAGTTAGTCATTTAGGCCTACAAGCAAGGAAAGGAAAGGCCACTGATATAGAAGACCAGGCCGAGGAGGAAATTCCTGTGTAAATGTTTGTTTATTAATACAAATAAATCGATTCTGAGTTTGTATGATGTGTACTGTGTAATTGAATTATAGTTTGTGTGTGTGACTAGAGTAATTCTTCGTAACTTAGGTTGCAGGTGTGTAGAATCAGAGAAGGAGTAATAGAGAAGTGTGTTACGTGGTTGCGCACAAACAGCATTGAAGAAAGCCTTTAATGTTACAATGAAGGTGAAGGAAGCATAAAGGCACGAGCAGAGATCGAGATCAGAACAAGTGAAGATCAAGAGGCGAAGACAAATACACAGGCAGAAAGACGAATGAGCGATTACACAGTAAGAGCCAAAAGAATGTATCAATGCACAGGAACCGTTAGATCAATCAAATCAATGAATGAGAGCAAGGGAGATAGATGACTAAGATGAAGTCGTGCAAAGTAAATTTAATATGAATGGCAGAGATTAAACCCACGTGCTAGAAGAAGGTTAAAGCAGTCTCGTAAGGGGTAAGCAGTTTCTCGCGTGCTCTAAAGGTGGTAAGTAGTATTTCTAACATTCACGTGATTAAGCTTAGATGTCGACATGTAGCACATGGTGGAGATAGAAAACCACTTTTCTTGCATGCTCTCAATCGGATAACGGTCATGCAAATATCTGCATGAGATTGCGCGATAACCGTTGGATCGAGCAAGATTGATCAACGGTGGAGATCATCTAAGTTTATTGGCGATGGGGTGATGGGACAACCGTTGGATCGGATGGAGCAGATGAACGGTAGAGATTGTCCAGGTTAGTTGATGATCGGGTGACACGATAATCGTCTGATCAAGGAATGAGATCGACAGCAGAGAATTAATGCGCTAAGGAGAGCATCAATATATGTGCAAAGGTTTGAAGAATGGTGGAAAGATAAGGATTTAAGTGTGATTATGGAATATTTCTATTATATGGAAATTATAATAGAAATAAGTGGAATCAATGGATTATGGTTTAAGTTTGGGTTAAACTAATACCAAATTAAAAGGGGTATGGTTAATATGCGTGGGTAATAAAAATTAACCAAAGATTATGAAGGTTCCGCTCAAAGGTTTATTAAAGTCTAAGCTTGGGATAGTTAGACGAATATATTTATGCTTAAATGATTAAAATTTGATAAAGTGGGTTTTTCATTAGATGTTATGTTTCCTCTGGTTAAAACTTTGGTTTAAGAGAATTTTCCCTAAGTATGGAATTTTGGAATTACTGGGACACATGTAGATGACATGCAATTTTATTTGCATACCGTGGGTATATGCGGCTTAGGTTGCATCATTATGGTGTTTGCAGCTTAGGCTGGCATCATAAAAGCAGGATTTTATAAGCAGTTCTCTTGTTAGAAAAAATGTCCTCCACATGGCTCATCGTGACAAGCTTTTAGTATCTCTGGTGTTTCATCCTCCCGAACACATCTTCTGATGATGAGGTCTGGTCCTGTCTTGTATAATTCCCCATTTATCCATGAATAGGATGTGCTATTGTGGACTATTCTTCTTTTTTCTCTAGGGGATAAATAAAATGGCATGTTTCATGTGGCCAAATAGTTAGCAATATTTGCAAACCAAGGTGATTTAGTAGATACTGCAAAAAGATATTCATTAGGAAATTTATCTTCTACGGGTTGATCATTGTTTTCATTTTGTATTCTAGATAGAAAATCAGCAATTGTGTTATGTTTTCCTGGTCTATCTAGAATGGTTATGTTGAATTCTTATAAAAATAGGAGCCATCTAGTTATTCTTCCATTAGTGATTGTTTATTCATTAGGTATCTAATTGCATAATGGTATGTGTGGAAAAAAGTTTCATAGCCAGTTATATAATGTCTAAATTTATTAATGGCATGAATTACAACTAAGAACTCTTTTTCGGTTACAGTATAACTTAACTCTGCAGGAGTTAAATTTTTACTAGTGTAATAAATGGCATAAGGGGTGAGATATTTTTGTCCTAAAACAACTCCTAAGGCCGAATCTGAAGCATCTGTTGAGATATGGAAAGGCAATTTCTAGTTAGGTCCTTTTAAGATGGGTGCTTTAGAAATTCTCTTTTTCAAAGTTTCAAAGGAAACTTGACATTCAGAATCCCAACTGAATTCACAGTCTTTGGTGAGTAATTTAAAGAGTGGGGATGCAATTTTTGTGAAGTTTTCTATAAATATTCTATAGTATCCAGTAAAACCGAGAAAAATTCTAACATCCTTTTGACAACTTGGCACTGATAACTTAGAAATGACTTCCACCTTATATGAGTCTACCTTAATTCCATCTCCAGAAATATGGTGACCTAAAACAATTACCTCATTAAACATCATGAAACATTTTTCATGACTTAATGAGAGGTTTGTTTCTTGACATCTTATTAAGAATTTTTCCAAATTTTCTAGTGCTTCATTGAAAGAATCCCCATAGACTGTGAAATCATCCATGTACACTTCCACACAATCATGGATAAGGTCAGAGAAAATGCCGAGGACTGCCCTTTGGAATGTTGTTGGAGCATTATATAACCCAAAGGCAAATACCCAGTAGGAATAAGTTCCCCATCGACAAGTGAATGTGGTTTTATCTTGATCTTCAGAAGCTATCCGAATCTGGTTATATCCACTGAACCCATCCAAGAAGGAAAAATATTTTTTTTCCTGCTAAAGCATCTAAGACCTAGTCTATGAAAGGTAATGGAAAGTGGTCTTTTAATTTTGCTTTGTTTAATTCCATGTAATCAATGCATACTTTACATTTTCCATTCTTTTTAGGGACGATTACTAGGGATGAAACCCACTGATTGTCATATATTGGATAGATGAAATTTACATTTAATAATTTATGCAATTCTTCCTTAACAATTTCTTTTAGATTTGGGTTCATTCTTCGTTGAGATTGTCTAACTGGTCTTGCATTTTGTTCAATGTAGATATGATGTATGCAAGTTTTAGGATCAATCCCTCTCATGTCAGTGTATTCCCATGCAAAAGCAGAAGAATGTTTCTGTAAAAATTCTATCAATTGTTTCTTTTGCATGTCTTCCAAGTTTTCATTGACATTCAATGTTTTTCCTGGAAATATTTCTATCGAGGAATTCCCAAATTTTTCCATGGAAAACATTGATACTTGTTTGGATGAGAGATATTCATTTCGACTAGGCTCATAAGGTGAGGAAGATTCATTATTTTCTAGTAAATCTAAAAGTTTGTCTTCCTCTTTCACTTGTTCAGTGACAAAAATGGGTTGTATATCTTCTCCATCTTCTATCCATTCTCCAGTTTTTGTATCTATTGTTGTTCTTGCAGGGGGGTATAATGTAAATTTCTTTGTAGAATTTCCATCTGAGATAAACATATCGCCTGATATACAGCCGATAAAAGAATCAGCTATAGCCAAACAAGGCCTTCCTAGAATTAATGGTTGTCCTCCTAGATTATTCTTGGGTGTTAATACCATGAAATCAATAGGATATTCCCAAGAATATAAAGATACAAAAACATCCTCTAACACACCATCTCGTTTAATAACAAGTCTATCTACTAATAGCAATAAGGTTGGTGTGTATTGAAGGTTAGGAAGCCTAAGTGTGTCCATAACTTGTTTTCTCATTATGTTTATGGCTGCTCCTAGATCAATTAGTGTGTTTGGTATTTCAATTCCATTGATGTGAATTTTTACAATGGGGATTCCTGGGTCTAAATATTTTTGAATTGTCATTTTTCCCATCATAATGTCTGAAATTTTTCCAACTAACTGAGTTATTTTTATATCTTTTCTTCTTCTCCTGGATCGTTGTGTACATAATTCCTTAATTGTTTTTGAAAAAATTGGTATTTCTTTTATGGCTTGTAATAAAGGAATCTTAATACAAACATTTCTCAATTCATCCATCATATTGTAATCAGGTAAGATAATTTGTTTCTCTACTCCTTCATCGATTTTCAACCTTTCTAGGAAAGGTGGTTTAACTGATATCGAGGGTTGTTCTATGATAGGAGCATTTATTGGAATTTCTTCTATTTGTTTATTTTCTTTTTGAGGGAGAGAAGTCTCCCCTTCTTCTGATTGATTTTTATGTTTTTGAAGATCAGATTTTGTTTTTTGAATGACAACAGGAGGGTTTTTTGGTAATACTCTTCCAGACCTTAATTAGACATTGTTTAGGTCTAGTGGGGTTATTACATAAGTTTGAGGATTTTGTCCCTCCGTGTTGTACACTGGTTGTTGTGGTATTTTATTATTAGGATTTGGAAGTGGTTGAGCAAGTAGTTGATTTTATTTTTGTGGAAATGGTAGGGAAAGTTGTGGGTTTTGATTCTGAACTGGGACTTGTGGAAATTGATTAGCTTGAGGAATTTGATTACGGGGGTAAGAATTGTGGTGGAAGGTAAGATGGCGAGTATTGTTGATACTGAGCATAGGCTACATAAGGATTTTTCCATCCTTGATTCCAAGGTTGTGACTATGGCAGAGCCCAAGGCTGTCAGGATGAATTCCAATTACTTCGTGAACACTGGGCAAATTGTTGTGGGCTAAATCCTTGTGATTGATTTCGTTGGGGGTTTTTCCATGGTCTTTTCACTATAAAGTAGAGAGGTTCTACTGGTTCTGAGATTCCTTCATCATTGAATACAACCTTAAGACCTGGTAAGGATGGAAATTCCTTTGTATCATGATTATCTGCACATGTGACACGAATTTCTATGGATTTTGAGTCTAATGGACACTCTCTTAGAGCATGTTTCTTCTGACATTTGGGACAAAAGATAGATAATGCAACATTTCCAGAATTCTGCTTGTTTTGTATTTTAAGGGTGTCTATCTGTTCACTTAGGCTCCCTAAAATATCTGTTTTGAAGGTGTCAAGAAAATTTCCTATTTCTGCCCTGCTAACTGTCCTAGCTATAGAATTGTTTATTCTCGACAAGAGAGGGTCTCTAGGACTCTTTCCAACTCGTGCTTTACCCCTTGAGATATGTACACATAAATCACAAATATCTGCAAATGGTAGTTGGGAAATATCTCCTTTTCCAGTTAGGTTAAGGAGATCTATCCATTCATCTTTAACAACTCTAAGTAAAAGAGCTTTTAAGGTTTCTTCATCCAAATTATCCATTTTTGCTCTTTTAACATTATAAACAAACCTTTCTACCAAGTCTTCAATATTTTCATCTTCTTTTGTGTCATTTTGAAGGCTTCATCTTTAAGGTTACTAGGCATACAATAATCTCTATATTTTCCTAAGAAAGCCTCCTTCATTTGTCCCCATGTTGTTATAGAATGCACTCCTAGACTCATGAACCATTCTAATGCTGAGTCTTTTAGTGTAGCAGGGAACAATTTTAACTTTTGAGCATCATGTAGATAGTCATATGATCTGCATAATACTTCAAATCCAAAGAGAAATGTTTCTGGATCTTCGTTTCTTTTCTCGTGGAAATTAGGAAGAATCGAGGGTGATATATTTTTCATTGTGAGGGTTGTATCTTCATCAAGAATAGGGAATCTCGAAGGATTTTGATTTCCTCTACCTCTACCCCCTCCTCTACCTCTACCTCTTCCTCTTCCTCTACCTCCAATCCTATCTTCTTCACCATGGACATTGTGTACTTCTATTACCCCTTATTTAGCCATGATAGATTCTTCATAGCTAATATAGTGTTCTTTTAATCTTTCTGGTTCCTCTATCCATGGTTGTTCAGAATAAGTTTCCAATTCGTCTTCTTCACTAGGAATTTCTAATTCTTCTCCCAAAATTTATTCACTAGTGGGGGATAGAAAGATTACTCTTGTAGTTGGGGATGTAGGACTTTCTTCAATTACAACTTCAGTAGAAGAAGTAGGTGAAGTTCTATATTAAATTTCTGATCTTGAGACTTCAGGAAGTCTTTGTCGTCCTCTAAATGGAATTCGGGTTTGAGTAGGTGGTGTGGAATCTCGAAATCGTGGTGAGGTGAGTGGATTTGTGGGAATTAAACTTCTTCCTCATCCTACAAATCTACCCCTAGAGTCTCTATCCCTATGCATGTCATGTTTTAAATTAATGATGGTTTTTTTTTTTTTTTTTTACTTCTAATTGTATTTCCCCGGCAACAGCGCCAAAATGTTTGGTCAATTCAATGTCCTTGAATTGTCAATCATAAATTGTCAACCAGGGTGCGTAGACTGATGAAGTACATGTGCACAATATGTGCTTAGAAGTTATTCATTAGGTCGTTATGTATTTGTTAAGATCTAAACTTAAGATGGAGGTGGTGTTTGTCAATTATATTAGTGTCGTAATTCTTAGGGATGTTGATTAAGTTTCCTAGGAATTAATCTCTATCCAATTAGTTTGTAGATGATGTGAGAGTGGTTCTACTTGTATTAGATTGTTTTGGGATTTTTGATCTTGAATCTTTATGTTGCAACTTCTAATTCTCTAAGTGCAAAAAGAAACTTATTCTATCAGCTATGAAGAAATATTGTCTGAACTCAATTGTTTAGGAGAGAACTTCTCACTCTTTTACTTATTCAATTTTCACTCAAACAAAATAACCCAAGCAACATCTATATTATGAATTGAACACACTTCGATTATGCTAGATAATAAGAAAAGGGAAGGACCATGCTATACCAGGTATAAAGAAAATTAAATAATAGACTAAATTAGGTATAGAGAAAATTAAAGTTATGCAAATAATAATTCGCTGGTGAGATCATTATGCTGCATTGTCACACAAAACAGAGCAATTGAAGAATTAAAGGAAATCATATTGTAATTGATTAAAACCTTCCATTGTTTGTAGGGGTCCTCCACATAGCAGTTCAGAGCTTCCAATCAACACAACGCTTGCACACAAAAACCAATTCTATTCACACAGAATTCACAAACTGTTCACAATTATATCATTCGGCGTGCACCTAAATCACAGTGCGGCCATAAGTTTTATAGCAGATCTCTTGGCATAACTGTATGAATAATTCAAGCCTAATATCTCTATCCTATCTAAACGTATATTGCTAAACCATCGTTTTGCTATCATGAAAGAAAAATGATAAGGTTTCAATCAATCTCCAATTCTGTTCTTCATTAATCTGGCGGTTGACTTGGAGTTTGACCGTGATCTCCTGTGCTTCTCTTAGCGAATAGTTCCAAGGGGATAGGAAGAGATCCACGAGGGAGCCATCCTCTATCTATCCGCACATTTCGTTGTTGAATTGGAACTCTGGAACCTTGCGAACAATGGAGACAGCTACAGAAACCTAGATTAGTTGCAGAACAGACTGATTCGGTAGCCAGTTGCAACTTTAAGAAGACAATAGGGTATAAAGTTAAATATGAAAAAGAAGACATATTATTGCATTCCTTCATCAAAACCTAGTAGATATGGCTTTATTTAAATGGTAAATATATAGGGAAAAGAGAGGATCATTTGGCAAAAAGGATGTCATGATAGGACAATCTTTGGACTCTACAACCTCCATGAAAGTGTGGAACAACATGAATGGACTGATATTTGTTGAAGTTGATGTAGGTGGAGTTGATGCTGAAAGTGATACAAAAGGTGGAAACCATGCAAGCTGAAAGAAAGTAATCATAAAGTGTAGCAGGGTTTCGTTCCCCCAAACTGATTAGTTGGCCTGTCATCAAGGTTTGTATAACACATTTCATGAGTAGCCTCGATCAATAATTCATACCTCAATTACCTCATTATATATAAAAGTGACATAATCATGTTATGATTGCCATGGGATAATAATGGATAAAAAGGGAATATCAAAGAGGGTAAAAGTGATGAGAAAAAGATGCACTCCCTATACCCATAAGCTTTGGTTGTTACGAGCACAAAAATGGTGATACAGGTGATGAATTAGTTATCTTAGTCTTTAGTTGTCATGCTGGAATACATGATGATTGATTGGGAAAAGCAACTATCTTTAATTAAAGATATGAAACATGTAAAATAAAGGAATGATAGATTAGATGATACAAAATGTCAAATCTCAAATATCCTAAAAGTTTCATCCCTGACATGTAAATTGAATATTTAGAACTCATTAATAGATATAAACCATAACCATCATCATCTAGGAACTGATTAAATATTACCCCATGGACCATGAGTTCTAGCAAACCTTATATATGCAAAAATAGAATTTATTGACAATTAGTTTTGAGAAAACAAGGTAACCAATTATATCATAATATTGAATTAACTTCTATACCATAGCCATGGCTGCTGCTGTCAACATGCATCCATAGCCTTGACAGGGATGCCTTTTTAACCCATTGAGATGCAAGTGTCCCATCTATTAGAAATAAATACATAGTTACAAGAGCATTTCAATTTACTTCGATGTCTACTGAAGATCATTGTTCTGGCTTGGTAACCAATTAATAACAATGCCATTCACGGGAGATAACAAAAGTGAACAGGTCGGCTCGTGATGGGACCTATTGTCCTCAATTTTTCAAATGAAGGCCATTACCTTGGCTTAGTGATCAGTAGTGGTAATGTCACTTTATTAGGACCTATGATCATGGTAGGTCGGCTCGTGATGAGATCTTCTATCCTTCATTTGACTATTTTTATTTAAAATTCAACTATGGTTATTTTTAATCAACAAAATATTACTTAATAGATGGGGTGGAAGGTCAACTCCTTAAGAGCTACAGATAGTGTAAAAAGTTTTGTAGTAACTATTTTCAACTTGGGCAGTATTGCTTCTCAAAAACTAATAATCTTCAAATGATTGCTGATAAATATATTTTTCTTTGTTAATAGTTGGGTTGAAGAATAGTTCGTTAGAAAGTGACAGAAAGATTTAACTACAATTTTTTGGTAATCATCATAAATTTTACAAGATCAGGGACTTGACAACTTAAGAAAGTTGAAAATTGACATGGTGAAATCATCTTTGCATAATTATTCCTTAAAAATAAGATTATGTTTATAGATAAACAAAGGTAAATTGATTACCCAATCATTATGTCAAATATGACCTAGAACATTAAAGGTATTTCCCATTCACCAAGTGTTGAATCAAAAACGTGAAAATGGGTGATTGTGACTTAGGTAACAACAATTGTAATAGAGGGAACAATAGTTGTGACCAAGGAAACAACAACTGTAACTGAGGGAACAACAACCGCGACCAAGGGAACAAAAATTGTGACTAAGGGAACAACAACTTTGACCAAGGGAACAAAAATTGTGACTAAGGGAACAACAACCGTGACCGAGGAAACAACATGTGTGGCTAAGGGAATAACAACTGTGACCAAGGGAACAACAATTGTGACTAAGGGAACAACAACCGCGACCATGGGAACAACAACTGTGACTAAGGGAAAAACAACCATGACCAAAGAAACAACAACTGTGGCTAAGGGAACAACAACCATGACCAACGGAACATCAACGGTGACTAAGGGAACAACAACTGTGACCAAGGGAACAAAAATCATGACTAAGGGAACATCAATCGTGACCAACGGAACAAAAACTATGACTAAGGTAGCAACAATTATGATTCAAGATTTATTTATCCAACAATACCATTGTTGCATGTTACAACCTTGAAACTACCCATACCATTTTAAGCTTGTGGACATGAAATATCAAGCATAACCGTGGCAATCCCTCCCAAAAACTATTTCAATGGAAGATCCTATCAAGGTGACATGGAAAAGGATTAGTCATCCAACAATCATAGTAACTTTACAAAATAATGAGGAATTAAGAGTAAAACATTCATGACAAGACTTATCATAAGAATGTTTAATATTAGATATGAGGCAACCATATACTTGATAACACTGGGGAACAAATGGATGGATTTGGAGCAACAATATGAAAATTCAGAACTATCTTCTTTTATTTTGATGAAGGAAAAATAGTTGTGACTTTGAAGTAAACAGCACTTGAAACATAAAAACATACAGGAAATCAGAAGATAAAAAACACTTTATTGAAAAACAATAAATAAATAAATAACTTAAGTTACAACAAATGTGATTTCCGATGCACCAATGTTATTTCCTAAGGGAACATCAATATGTTTCCAGGAACAACAATTTGAAAATGGTGAATGAATGGAAACAAAATATCTTTTGGAAAAATACTTTGGTGGAAATGACTTGAGTCTTCAAACGGAAATCAATTCTTCATTTCTCATGTTATGAATTTTTCTAGTAACGAAAAAGTCTTCATGTTGTTTTTCTTTTTGGCAGGTATTAGCAGGAAATTTGTAGCAAGATCTTATAAGACATTTTAGATCATGACACCTAAAAAAAATACTCAACATCATATGATATTAAATTTCTTAATATATTCTTGGATGAAATTCCCTTATTTCATTAATATTTTCTTCAAGAATCACTTTTTCATAAATGAACCTCCTTTATTCTTTTCGGACCGGCAAAAAAAGGAGCATCTACCTGCAATAAAAAATAAAATCATGGAAGAAGAGAGGTGCATGGACTCTCTTACTACAAGGAATATGAAAAAAATAATAAGTATTTACTCTATAAAACAAATCCATGGAAAAAATAACAAAGTAAAATTAATTTATTCCCTGTGGGGAGCGGTGGCCAACCATTCTAACTAGCAGTGTTTTTATCACAACTTATTTGTTTTTTATTCGATTTTAGTGATTCCAAAAACAAAGGAAATTGAATTCATATGGATATATCCAAAAGAAATGGGTTTTAAAAATTCCATGAGATGATGTGTCAAATTTACTTAGAACAACCTGCATAATAGAGTCATTTTCGATTTCTCGGCTTAGACCAACAATTGATATTTTAAGCATAAAGTTTTCGTTGATGATGTATTGAACTGATTCAAATTGGAGATTAAATTATTTTCATATATATATCTCCAATAGAAACATGTTTTGAAGGCAAAAATAATTGATGGGTCAAATACGCTAGTGAACAACCAGAAAAATAGAGTTTTAAGAATGTTGATCTACAATAGGCAGTCAGTATTTTGGTCATAACTTTCTCATGTGATATCAAAATAGAGTGATTAAAATTGCCTTGTAAACTAGATTCATAAGATAATATACCATAGAAACATGTTTGCAAGATATAATCATTTAGGACTCCAAAAACCGATTGTCCCAACTCTGTCCTTGAGCTGCCTACTAGACACCCTGTTAATGTTTTGGTCATAATGTTTTCGTTTCAAATCCAAATTGAATGATTAAAATTGAGTTATAAAGTTGACATAAATGTATCCTTATTATATAAACATGTTTTTACAATATTCCCATTTGGTCCCTCAAAACATGACTGTCCCAACTATTTTTTTCAGAAATTTTATCAAGTCCGCAAGCCATAAAATATGATAAACAAACCCGTTTTCCAAATTAATGATCAAAATGGATATGAGTGTTTGTAGGAAAGTGAATTTTAATTTAATACATCTACATACAGAAAAATGTTGATTTACATAATGTGTTGCAACAAAACAACTCTTTTTACATATAAAGAAATTTATTTATTTATCTCCTTATTTATTATATTTTCTACACTAGCCTACTCTACTTTGAAAAATAAAATATACTTACGTATAAGAGTAATTCCAGTGGAGCCATTTTCTAAATAAGTCCTCAAGTATATACATACACGAATTTGAAAAGTGCATGTTAATAAATACCAGGTTAGGAGAGACCAAGTTCCCTTGAAAAGATGGTGTCAAGAATTGTTGAAGTATGGAATGATGCTACAAACAAATGATGAAGTGAAACCAAGATTCAATATAGCCTTTTTTTTCTTGGTTTTCCATAGTTGTCATATCGTGAAATTATTCAGAAAATTGAGTGTCCAATGTCTTTTTGATTTCATTTTCTTGTTGATGCAGACTAGCAGAAACCTCATTTTCTTCCATAACTTTTGCAATTTTTGGATTTGAAACCTTCCCAATCTCAATATAAGTTTTCTGCAATGGTGTATGTGAGATGGAATGTGTGGGAAGGGTGGGTAAATTTTGTAGTTCAACACTGTAAGCATGTTGTATTGGTTTATTACTGTGAGGGTGTGGAATGGATTGAGTAGGAAATTGTATAGGGCATGGAGGATTTTGATGATGTAGTTGATTGGATTGTGTGGATGATTTTGATAGACAAGAAAGATGTTGTTGAAAAGCTGGTAAAGAATATGGATGATGTGTTTGTGCTACAAGATGAGGGAAAGTAGTCATGTAATCATAAGATGAGCCATGCCAAGCTTGTGAACAAGATTGATGGGGGTTATATTGAGATTGGCATGGCTGCCCTAACATAGGAGTATTCCATAATGGATTATGCAAGTAAGAGAATGGAGAGAAAGTGTTTTGAGCCATACATGTAGGCTATGGTTTCCATGGTTGTGATCTTGTGGCTTATTGATCTCTTTGATATGTTGCTTTCATCCTAGGTTTGAAAGAGCAATTACGCATGGGGTGTTTCTTTAGACATTCAGGGAAAAACACTTCTTCAAAATTTTCTTGATTTTTCTTAACCTGAAAAACATCCAATTGTGAATTTAGAGAGCTAATAAAATCAATTTTAAAATGTTCAAATAAATCACTGATTTCAGCTCTTATATCTCTTGTTCTTGTAGCAGATTTGGAAGGGAAATAAGAAAGTTCTCTAGAATTCTTACCAGCCTTGGAGATTCCTCTTGAATACCTTATGCATAAATCACAAACATCATCATATGATAGCTGAAAAACGTCACCTTTTCCTATCAGATTTAAGAGTTCTAAAAATTCGTCTTTGATTCCTTTTAATAGGAGTGCTTTCAAGGCCTCTTTTGCTAACTGTTTATGCTTTGCTTTTTGAAGGTTGTATTGAAATCATTCCACATAGTCTTCCAAGCTTTCATCTTCCCCTTGTGTCATTCTAAAAATATCTTCATCGGCCTTGTAATAGTCTTGGTACTTCTTCAAGAATACATTTTTCATGTCCTCCCATGTTTGAATGCAATTCCCACAAATCTCATAAACCATCAGAGAGGTGCTCCTTTTAGAGTAAGAGGAAACACTTTCAACCTTTGAGAATTAGTACAATAAGCATATCCTCTACAAAGGACTTCAAAATCAAATAAGAATGTATATGGGTCTTCATTTGCCAAACCATAAAAATTTGGTAGAATAGATGGGGGAATGATGAGCATTTGTGTCACTCCTCCTAGATATCTGATAGGGAATTCAAAAGTAGTAATGTGTGCCATTTATTACCAAAATAGAAGGTGTTCTTCATGTGTTGCTCCAAGGCTCCTCCTTCCAGTTTTCTTTCCACTTGGTTAGTGAAATGGGTGGTGCTTACATCACCACTTGATTGAAATGATAGTATTTCTTCAAGTTTCTACCTCTAAGATTCCTACTTTTATCCATGCATGTTATATGACCTGAAACTACCTACAGAGGGAAAACCTCACCACAAGTTAGCTAGGGTGCGTGCGTAGGTTCTTACAGTCTGCCTTTATTATCCAACCCTCTCGGAGTCAGGAATGCATCTACGACCAGATATTAGTGTGGTAGTGCTATTTGACTGCCTCCCCGAAAACAACGCCAAAATGTTGGGGAAAATTAATTGCTTAATAAAAAAATAACTAATAACCTGAACATTAATTATCAACCCAAGGAGCGTCTTTTTATTTCAAGGCAAATCAGAAAAATATATGCAAGCAACTACCAACAACTAACACTGGTTCTACATGATTGTGTTCTACACTACCAAGTTCATTCAATAAGAAATAAAATGTAAGACTTGAAAAACAATACTAATTTTAAAAAGCAGAAAGTAAATGACATGAAAATAATTATGCTAATCACATGGTTTGAATCAATAATAAATTAAACCACGCCTTGTTGAATTGGAAATTTAACTTATTGCACCCAACATAATTCAAATGCTAATCTAGAGAAACAAATTAAATGAAATCTAGAAATTGTAGGAAACAACAAATCTGGAAAATGTAGCAGCCAACAAATTACTTTAAAGAAAAGGAAATTTACTTTAAGGAACAACAATTAAAATTCAAAGAAACAAACACACAACTAAACTACTTTAGATGTTCAAGGCATACCTCATCCAAGGTAGTGGGCCCAAATGCCCAAGAGCCAGTGCTATCTTGAAACACACTTCAAATAAGATTACAAGTAGACAATTATGAAATTCCACTAATATCCCCATTCACTAAAAAATAGAAATAGATACAATACAACTCTGAGCTCTGCCTCTAATTCAATAATTTTCCATCTCCTCTTTGATCTCTATTTTCATTTAAATACACAGAGAGAAAAAGGGAAATTACAACTAAATTGATTACAAAATGACTTTCCATTACAATTGTAGATTGTCCATAACAAATTGATTAGAAATATCATATCTGAAATATATCTCCATCATGATTCAACTAGAACAAGTCAAATTTGGTATTGCAATTGGGAGAATTTGGAAAACGGCCACAACAACAAATCTGAGAAAATCACCTTCAGAGAACCTTTTGTTTCTCTCAATCAAGACCAAATTTCGGAAAAATACTCATGGGAAAACTAATTTGGTCCATTCGGCACAACACTTATGTCTCAGTTTTTCAAGATTCATCTTCGTCTGCCCAAAAATTCCAATAAAAAGCTGTCACTTTTAATCCCAATGAATTTCTGAGTTGGAATATTTGATTATGAGCTGAAGATCAAATTTGCAATATGGAAGAGATCTTGGAGGCTAAAATCGTGAGTGTTGTTATAATAAATTCATTAATAAACCATCATTGGAAAAATAATGCATAATAAACATCAATTTATTAAAAATAAAGGAGAAAAAGTATTACTTATCCACAAAAGCATAAATAATTATGAAATGGAATTAAATGATAAATTATGATAAATGACATGATAAAGAATGGTAGGAATGGATGAAATATATGTTAAGAAAGGGTAATAATGATGACAATATAGTGGCCCAAAAACCATCTTGTAGGTCGGGTCCCCATGAGGTTAGTAAGAGAAGAAAAAGAAAAAAAATAAGGCTAATACACCAAATTTCCAAATCTAGTGTCCCACGCGATTGTTTATCAAATAGTCGCGTATGCCTCACATCTATTCCATTAACAGATGTGAGGGACCACACGCATGTTCCATTAACAGACGTGGGGGACCTCGTTCCTGTGTCTTTTACAATCTTGATCCTCTCACGAATATTTTCCCCCATCCCACAAGGCCCCCTCTAAGGGGGTCTCACGATATTTCTTTCATAGTGGCACCATGGTCGCAACTGTATCATCTTTAGCCGTGATCTTATCATACTAATTTTCCCTCACCCACGTAGCCTTGCATGACTATTAGTTAGTTTCTCATGAGATTTTGGCATATTTGTCCTAAACTTGGATATACATGCCACCCTGTACAACCTACCTACCTTAGAACTATTGAATTGGCAAAGGGGGTCTTACAATGAATAACTTGACTCTCCTCGCCGAGGAAAGAGAACTCTCACTGACCACAATGGCATAAATGATCATTGGGCTCCACGCCAAGCTCCACGTCAACAAGTAAAAATGAAGTGGAAATGTGGGTCCCACGACCCTTATATTTTCCATTTTCTTCCATTCTTCTAGAGGCCTATATGAGAGCCCATGATTTCCTTTCACAAAACCATTAGTGGCAATGAGATCATGACATATTCATCTACACCATTATACACTCTGAATTCATCAAAAGTTTTCATTTTCGGGTCCATTTCACATTCATAGTACCCACTAGGTTCACCTTTCAGTGTTTTTGGATACATCTTTTTCAATATTTCCAGTATACCTGTTTTTATACAAAGATGATTTCACTTGGGGTATTGGTTTCAAAGTTGCAGGTTATTGGAAACTTCCATAGTGAACTCAGTCCCATAGCACCAATCAATAATTAAGGTATCATTCGTCACTAAGCATGATAGGTTTTCTTAGAAACTATTCATATCCTGACATCATTTCTCTGAAATTAACCATAAGATCCACCATCTCAACCACGTTTTCTATCACCCTCCACAAGCACACTGTAAACATTCACATTGGTCGATAGAGCTTCACCGTCATGGATTACCCAAATTTTTAGTTCACTTCACACTATTGGTATCCATAACCATTTTCTTAGGTCCAAGATCCATTCCATTTTCTTGACTTGAAGAGCAACTTCATCTCTCTCTTCTCCACTTTCTTTCTTACCATCCTCCTCCTATGCCACTATTCTTTCGGTCATGATGAATGCACCACCAAATTCTGCACTTGGCCTACCATCCATCCAAATTGCATTAGACCATCTGTGTTATCACCTTCATTTCACCAACTTCACACTGATACCAACCAATAGGCTTTTTGCCTCTGCATACACTCACCTACATTATTACGCAGAGTCTCCATGTTTATACATTCAAATTGCTTTTAAATTCTTTTGGACGGTGTACAAATATTTTTTTGGAAAAGGATTCTCACCCATATTTTTATGTCAGCTACTTGGCGTTAGTCCTTAGTTTCCCTTGGTTGGAGCTTGCTTTTTACTCACCTCACACCCACATCATTGATCACCATTTGTTCATTCATCCATTGCGATAGTCAAAACATACATAGATATCCCCTGAACATCCTTTTGATTCCAGGGGCATACAACTCAACACTCTTGTTTTGATTTCTGCCACTTGCATTATAGCTCCAGACTTGGGAAATTTTTTGTATCCCTCCTATACTGTAACCTCCTGTTATCATGCCTTTGACCCATCATGTTACAACATCTTCCTCAACTTCATAGGGATTACTTGGAATTATTTTTCGGGTGATTAAAGCTTCTTTTCTGATGACATCAACACTCATCTTGCAAAATTGAAGTGGTACCATGATTTCTCCCCACCTTTTCGAGACAGTATAAAATGATACAGTGGGAACCATCATTGCCCATTGATTTCACTAGTCTCCCTGACGTTTGACACTAGCATAATTTTTCACGTCAGAGGTGTATCATACTTTATGATCTTCACAGTTCTCTCATTTAGTCGACGACCCATCTATTCGATCTCACCTCTTTCAACAATGATTTGTATATGATGCATGGGGAACCCTATTCAAATTATTTGTCAGAGATGCCCTTGAGGACGAAAGCAATTATCTTCTACAACTAGTAGCACGTCATCCACTTCAACCCTGACTTGATATGATTTTTCTTGTATGTTTGTATATTTTAGTCATAGTCATCATAATGAGCATGGGATATGCCCTCCTCGTATAAACACTTTTGTATCAATATTTCTTCAAATCATGGTTTTCTTTTAGTTTTCACTGAATGCTTTTTTCCCTAATCATCTCCATGACAAGTCTCTCTCTCTCTCTCTCTCTCTCTCTCTAAGAAGTAGGTAACACTCATTATCAGAATATAAAAATGTGATGTATTTTGGCTATATGCTTTCCCCTAACCTCATACTTATTCAATTATTTAGCAACATTTTGATTCTCAGATAGTATTTATCTCTCTCAAATTGCAAAGACTTCCCTCAGCCAACTTAACTGTGAAAATTACAAAAAGAGATGCTTTTTCCTTCCTTTTCACTCCTGTCCTTTTTGGTTTGCAACTTCCTCTCTCTCTCTCTCTTCCATGTTCCACGAGGATAAGGATACTATATAAATTTCCTTCACCCAGGTTTCCCACACCACAACTTCATTTATTGTTAGCACAAGACAATTCATGGTTAAACAATGGTGAGGATAATTAAGGGAGTTTGGTATGGCCTGCTTCTGCAATGCCATAAGAAAACCAAACAAGCATTTAACAGGCCCTCAACAGATATGTAACTGCTTTCCACTAGCCTTCCACGACCTTTCCCTCAAAGCTTTGGATTCGTATGTCCCTCCCTTTAGCGAATCATCAATTTATTTTTCTCATAGTTTTACATATGTCTTTAACACAATTGTATTAACATGCATGTGGTGCTATGAAAATGGGCTCTTATAGCCTAAATCATTATAATTTCCTACATCTTCCACATTGTTAATTTGGAGACTATTCATGTACATATTCGTATTTTTTCTTCATTTTATATATCCTAATGTAAATTTTCGTAGTCTTTGTTTGAACAACATCTATTCAATATAAATAAATGATTTTATGTAGTGTGGCCAATAAATTGAACTTTAATCTCTTTGTTTGACTCTCTTATAGATAAAAAATATTTTTTTCAACCAAAGGTTGAGGGACAACTATGGCTTTGTCTTCAACCTAATGTATGACTAATCTCGTGCAATCACTCAAAACATCCTATTAATGATGATTCATAATGGTCCTATGGAAAATATAAATCAATTCTTTGTATAATCCTAAGGAACATCATTCATTTTTAAACCATTCCTAGGAACCTATACGTTTCCCCACAATTTTTATTAGCCATCTTAATCTTTTATAGCTTGCCATGTTTTCTTGAAGTTAAACATCTCTCCCCCTCTACATGGAAAATTTTCTATTATGACAAGTAAATCAAGCTCTAAATAATTTGACCTTTTCCAAAAAATTAATAATTCCATGGAACATGGCCCAACATCATAACTAACAACGAAATCATGCATTTATTGATTTTGAAAATTTAACTATCAAAAATCAAATCATATATTTTTGTTGTTCTTAAGATATTTAACATGCCTATTGGCCAATTGTTTTTATCTTTACATGCATCAACAAAGTCTTTGAATTTTTCCTTTTGAAATTATCATTATCGGAACCCCTTGTGGCCAATGGATTTTATCTTTCAAGGCATCAATGCACTCTTGAATCTTTTTCCCATGGGAATCCCTTGTTTCAATTTCTAACATGGAAGAGGGATTCCCATGTTTCAACTATTTTCTTAATAGAGATGAAAGTTTTAAGGATGGAAGTTTATTTTAAAGTTTAGAAATGTTGGTGAATCTTACTAGTCCCTAATATGAAAATTGTAAAATGTTTGAAAATATTTTTGTAAAAATATTTATATTTCTAATGATTTTATATTAGTATATATAAAATTTTGGCGATTTTTAAGGTAAAATAATTTTATACTGTAAAATGCGAGCAAATCATTTTTAGAAAAAATGGAAATTGGTGAATCTTTTTTTTTTTGGAAAAAAACATGGAAAATTAGCCCACTTGCGAATATTTGCCCCAAATTTTTTTCATGTAGAGGATGCCCCTATTTCAATTGTGGCTATGATTGTCTAGATATAGAGCTAAAATTGTGGAAAATAATCCTATTCACTACAATTTTGTACATTTGCTAAGTTAGCTTAGAATTGATTTTGGTTATGCACTCTAAGAATGCATGCTAAAATGAGGTTTTTTTTATTGGATTTCAAGTAATATATGGGTTAATGAAATTAATGTGATTCTCGATATCAAATATCATATAAATTAAATATTTTTTAAACAAAACACTTAAGATTTTATAACGAAAAATAAAGTTTATTAAATGAATATTTTTTTTATAAGGTACATTAACTCAAACACACACACACACACACACACATAATCTCAAGCATGACTAAGAAATATATGTATTATTATGGGAAAATAGTACACTCGTTTGTACATAGCATAAAGCACTTAGAGTCAGTAAGTAACATGTACAGAGTATACATTTTCAATTGGAAACATTGTGAAAATAAAAAATCAAAAGGTTTTCTTAAGGTTGACTTAAAAGATCAACCCTCGTGGGTGCACAAAATATAGTTATTCACTACCTAGAAACTTTTTCTTCGATAGCCATGAGGGTTGCTAGAAGCACAACCAACACCTTGGAACACGAACTTGCTTGAAAAACACTCAAGATCTTGACACAATGGGTTGACTATTTGAGCCTTGAGCCCAAAGAAGCCTTAACAACAAGAGGATGGTAGCTCTCATCTCATTTATGATGCAAACAACTTCCTTGATGAGCCAAAGGAGGGAAGGAGTGTTCAAAATTTATATAAATGCAAAAGCTTGGAGAGCCAAAGAGAAGAAGAAGTTGTGCATTGTTATGCTGCTGAAATCGCTCCAAAGCAATCTAACATACCATTGTGAGGAGAATTACACCACTTGAGAGAGTTTTCTTTGCTTCTTTAAGACAACAAGAGCTTGTAAAAGAGATTGAGAAGGGGGAATCCTTGTTGATAGCTATTGAGCATCATTGTTCAATCAACTCTTTTTAAGTGTCTTTGATATTCATTTGTAACTCTTCCACTATCAATAATCAATAAACATGATCCTTTTCCTACTCTTTTGTTGATTTTTTTTGCTTCACAAGATTTTTTTGTGTTGGTTTAGTTCAGTTTTGTTAATGCATTGTTTCCAATTAATTAAATGCTTTGTTAGTCCATGTTTAACCACTATCACCACTCATTATTTGTATATTTCCTTGTAGGAAGCAATCGGCTACAAAGAAGTTGGACTTGGGACTCATATGCTACCAAACACACCATACAATATATTGCATGAATTTGAAATGATTCATATGTCATAAACTTACAAATACTTCCAATTCAGATTTCAAGACTTGAACATGCCTACTCAACCCTAGGCTTGCATTTTTTAAGCTCTTGATATGCATTTTCCTAAATTGTTTGGGAAATAAGGACAATTTTTCTTCAAGCACAATAGATTTTAGGAGTGTAGTCATGGCACAAGGTCAAAAAAACTTAAATATAATTGAATGTAGATTTCAAATAAACTTTAAGGAAATGACAATTGCGTGCACTCTCTTTCAATGTCAAAAACATTATTGGAGGGCACTTTTCAAGTCAAACTATGTGAATTTAGAGATCAATTGAGGAAATGTAAGACAAAAGTTATGTGCCCACCATAGAAAATTATAGAACAAAGAGGATATTTTCCTTATATCATGTATGTGAAAAATTTGGCATGCATTTCGTTATGCTTTACAAACTTTGCACATTGTGTAAAAATTGGAGAACAATGTGACGTGAAAAAATATACACTCTCTAATTTTAATCATTCAATTTGGCCTAGAAATAACTCAGGTGTTTATTTTAGTGAGACAATGCAATTTTCATGAATTTCAATGAAAAATAATAAATTGTTGACTTAACAGATTATATTCCAAAAAAATGATGTAAATTTGGGGATTCTATTATTTAGATTTTGTTAAAATCATAGAACCTAGAAAAACTAAGCATCACTTTTTCAAAAGGACACTAGTATGAAACTTGACACACATTTTCTAAGCCCATACATATAGTTTTATAACTTGTTTTAACAATGGACTTGGAATTTTTGAGAAATAAATGCAAATTGTCATTTTTGGTAGATTTTTGTAAACACTAAGTGTATCAAAGGTTCTAATTTGAATGTGAAAAATAGTGTTAGTAATGCTTAAGAAATAATCATGCACATTTTAAGTGACGATTCTGTGGAAGTGTTAGAGGGAAATTTTGAAGGAAAATTGTGTGCATTTAGAGATGAACTAAGGAAATGTAAGAGACATGCTGCATGCCCAACATAGGAAAATATAAAAGAATGAGGATATTTTCCTTATATCATTCATGTATATTATTTTGCATGAATCTTTGTTAGGCTTCACAAATGTTGCACATTGTCTAAAATGTGGGATGAAATTGAGTATTGCTTTCATAAATACAAATTTTAAAGCTCATGTTGAACACATGGAAATGTAGAAAGGCGTAAAAAAAAGTAAACATCTTAAACTTGAATTACTCAATTTCACCAAGAAATAAAACTTGGGCATGCACTTTTTATGAGTCAAGGAATTTTTGTTCAATTTGAATGAAAAATACAAAAGTTGTTGACTTTCCAAATTATATGCTAGCAAAATGAGGTGAATTTAGGAATTTTGACATATGGTTATATTGAGAAACATAAAAATATACATACACTAAGTATCTTTTTAAAAAGGGCACTTATAAGAAACTTGACATGCATTTTTCTATGCTCTAGTGTGATTGATCAATTTTTTTTAGAGCCCCTCCTACCTTAGACTAGACATGGGACATCACTGGGATGTCTAGAACCTAGGTGGGTTTATTAGAACCATGTTAACCTTTAGTCCTCAATCCTTAATCATTAATTTGATTCATTTTAATCCTTTGGGCCTTATAGTCTAGGCATTCCCTAAGTTCATGAGTTTAGATGAGGTGCAAACCATTGACCTAGGTCTATGGTCAATTAGGATACCTTAATTCATGTCCATAGCTGTTAACGGGAAAAGTGTCTATTCAAAACGACCCTATCCCACTAAGGTGTGACAGTGACCTTAGAAAAAAAATAGAGAAAACTACTTTCGTATTCTTCTTTATGAACTATAAATGAAGAGGAATATGATGAACCAACCTGTGTCTTGCGCTAGTCCTTTGATCCAATCTCTCTCCTCTTTGACAGCTTCCAGCTACCTGCTCCCTTACTTGCCCAGCTTCACCAAGTTCCTATAAGATCACAGAAGAAGAAAACTACACAAAGACATGGATTTATATTCATAAATAGCTTAGGATCAGATTTAAGCTAAACATACAAATGTAACAAACATCAATGATACACAAGCATGTAGGAGAAACTCAAATAGTTTTATTGATATAACAAGAAGATCCAGGAGGAGTTACAACCGATGATTCCTGATCCAGCATCAACCTCCCAGCAAAGAATCCCCTCTTCACATCCAACAAAGCATAAATCACCCAATACTCTGATATCTATCTCAAAACCAACAACAATTCTCTGCAATGTACAAAATTCCAGCCTCTGGATCTCTGGGATGAGGGATCCATATATAGATGTATGCAAGGAATATGAGTCAGCTTATGATTTGACTAGTGGCTTCTCTCTGTCAGTTCTTACTTCCACTTGGAGACTGAGAGCCTCTTACTCATCCTTGGTCGAACTCAGTGAGGCAAGTGTCATTGGAGAAGATTCTGGAAGCTTCCATTGTCTTTCCACCTCGCGGAATGGCACTGCCATTTGTCATTTCCCGCTCAACACACCCTGGTAATGCATTTAGGTGCGTTGCAACACACCTAGCTAGTGTACTTGGGTGCTATGCAACGCAACTAGCTAGTGGAGCAGCTGAAATGATCCTGATTTGACTGATTCTGAGCAGTTTCTGGTGGAGAACTTCTGGGAGAAGCTGTAATTTGTTGACCTTGTTCCTTTAGGGGTCGGAACAACACTTTTAGGGACTTAGGATCCCTTGGTTTATGGAAATTTCATGCTTATAGCTGTAAGGCACAAAAATGTCTATAACAGTTGCCCCCTAAAGTATGAGGCCGTTTATCGGGTGAAATGCTTTATTAGGAGGATCCGAAGTTCTTTCAATGCTGGGAGGAGACCTGTAATAAGATACAATACAATACATTATCTTCATACTATTTTTCATGATCTAGCTGAGGCGGGCATTCCCATGCTCAGCTTTATAAATTCATTTTCATGTACATAGGACAGACAATCGTCTGATGGTAGACTGATGATTCTGATAGAGCCATCATCCTTTTGGTAGGATGATTATCTGTGCTGCAATGTTGTACATTTCAATGTCTTTATTTTTCCTGAATATATATCGCAGCCCGGATGGATGAAACTAGATTCAGGGTCTTCAATCTCGTCCGATCTTCACTCGAAGTACAAGTCGATCCATGTGAGAAATGTTTTGAAGTCGAACATGGAAAGACATCGCTTGATTACCAGTCAATGATGTAAACCGTTAACAAGCGCGAGAGGAATCACCGATAATGATGATGACCCTCAAGGTACTGCAGTACAATTCACGTGGTGTGAATAAAGGACTTGGCGTCGAACACCACGCAAAATCTTTCGGTCGAAGGTCATTGATGTATACCTGTCGCCGGAAGTGAGAAACTTGCCATTGAGGCATGCAAGCTTCAAAGTACTGAATGGGGTGTTCCTAGATCAACTTCTTGGATAATGAGCTGATGTCGACAAGAAGTGATCCGTCAAAGGAGGGCCTTAATGAATCCCACATCAATGACACGGAACGGAGCAAATGATTCTGATGGAGGTGAAAACGATCTGATGATATATGGTTCAGGATGGCGGTCATGAAAGAATGAAGTATAATGTATGGTAGTGGATGGGACACAGGTGACTTCTCTGGATGACTTCTCTTGAACATGTCGGCGACACTTATGTGATGGATTGGTAGCATTTACCCCAAATGTGGATGGTATGGTGTGACCATGGTGATGTGACCGGTGAATGAAACAACCCAACCCGACTCGGACGCGGAGCAGAAGTGTCATGTTCAAGAGCGACTTGCTACCAATAAAGATTCTTTGAGTTTTCTTCCCAATTTTTCCCCAGTCATTGCTGACCAGTACCTCTTTATTTTTGTCAAGCTTGAGGAGGATAACATATGCTTGTTCTATAATTTGCCCTTCGGGAAAACCCATCGCTATGTTTTAACGAGCCTAGCGATAGTGAAACTCGTTCTCGTCTAAAGACAAGTTTGTCGCTATTAATCTTTTTAACGAGTTTAACGACAAAGATAATTCGGTCCTTTTCATTTTTAGAGAGTCTGAAAAGGTACGTAAAGGTAACTCCAAAATTCCTTTTTCGTCATCTAATCCCTTAAGTCCGAAAAAGTATAAAACAATACAAAAGGGATGAATTTTCGATAGTTTTAACGAGCCGAACAAAACAAGCACTCGATCTTTTTGTGTAATAATCCCTCAGGTCCAAAAAGATTAAAATCTAGAGGAGGGATATCACTTCCCGTCGCTTAACAAGCTGGAAGGCCAAAACTCGGCAATCTTTTCATATTTTACGAGTCAGTTGAAAAGAGCTTAAAGAAGACTCGTCTTTTGAGGAACGAGTGATAAAATGGGTAGCAGCTGATTCCAGGTAAGGGTTGGAATTTTCCAATCACGGCAGTGTCACAAGGATGGCTAGTAAAATCACTCTTCGCAGCTGTTCCTCAAAATGGGTAAACAATCAAATGGAGGTGAATGATCAGCCAATGGAAAAGTGGAGGTGACGGTGCAAACACAACCAAGGCTTTAATGGCTGATATGCTACATTCACGGTAGTTATTTACCGGGGAATAGTTCATTTTTTAACGAGCTTAAACGCGGGTGGAAACATTTGCTCATGTCTTATGTTTATTTTTTAACGAGCTTGAACTATGTGCTAAAACTGCTCGATTAATCCAGTCATATGATAAGAAATTCTCATATAAAAATGGCAATTTTTAGATTTTTGCCCCACATCCTTTCTTTATGCAAGTTAGGTGATGGCTAATCCTACGAGTTTAAAGGGTTAGAGGTCCTAAAAATAAAAAAAAAAAAATAGCCGCCCCTCGCTTGCACTCCAAAAGGTTTGCATGCCCCCAGGTATAAAATATGGTTTCAAAGTTACCCCTCAATTTGCAGACAAAACATTTGTTTTATCAGGAAAGGCCTACCTCTTACAGGTTACCCAAAGATTGTTCTATTCGCGGTGCAAACAAAACACTTCTTCGGCGATGTCTACCGAGATAAACAAAGGTGAGCGACGACGTCTGCCAACTCACATAACTTTGACAAGAGAATCTTATTCTAGAATAACCCCTCTTCCACCGACGGACGGGGTACAGACTAGTCATATTCTCCCGCGGAAACCTACCCTATATCCGAAGTTTTCCTGCCGAAGCAGACCAGGACGCATGCCCCCTAGGTTTCAGTCATATCCCTTCGAATTACTCGCGCTCATCAGGAGGACGGACTGGGGATTGAGACATTTCTTGCGTGAAGAGACCATTTAGGGATGGTATATGACTATTTGCTATGCGTGATTCGGGAAATGAAAGCTGGTCCACGAGCTTGACCACTCTTCCTTCGTGCGGAAAACACATTACTCTAAAGAGTGAGGAGACGATGGCTCCCATGCAATAAATATAGTCTCGTCCAAGGAGTAGATTATAATCCAAGGGTCCTTGAACTACCATTACGTTCATGCGAACTGTCTTCCTTCTCAATGTTATGGGCACATCGGGAAGGATCCCTAAAGGTCGACTGGTTCCTTTATCAAAGCCTGTCAGATTTCTCATCTCAGGCAACAACGATGGCGAACCAAGCGCTTTCCAAGCAACAGAGGAAAGGATACTCACAGAAGCCCCCTCATCTATGATGGTACCAGCCATGACCATTCTATATATTTGAACGAAAATTCGGAATGGTATGCTTGCTGGTAAACGGGGTCTGCCTAGTTGATTCCGGTCGAAGGAGACAACTAGGTTGCTTGGAGGTGGGACCAAGTAGACGGCCGGGTATGGCTCTGACAAACTTCCCTCCTGCAGTAAGGGAATGGGTATATTGCCCCCATGTTCGTCGGAGTCTGTGCTGATGAAGAGAATTTGGACGGTGTCATCTTTGTTCTCTTCAGTGACTCTATCATCCGAAGATAAAACCTCTGAAGGCAAGACCGAGTCAACTGCCGCCTCGACCTTTTGACTTTCGTCTGGTATGGATTCAGCTGGTTAATCTTCAATGATAGGCGCTTCAGCCGACCACTTGAGCGGGCCAGCTGGATTCTCAACTAGCGACGGACTCGGCAAGAGTTTTTTATATCCAGGAGGAAGTCGTAACGGTGAAACCGGACGATCATCCAAAACTCTTTTAGCTTCGTCTAAGAAGGGACAATGGTGGACGGCATGATTGCCTTCGCATAGTTTACAAGGAAATTTAGCTTTCCCTTTTTGTCCTGGGGCTTCACTTTCACTAGTTGACGGTGTGCTTTCAACATGATCACCAGAGGTTGATGACACCGGATTGTGCAAACGAGGAGACCAGTCTCTTAGTATCCAAGGGATGCAAGGAAAATCTCTGTGAAAGTGGTCTCCTTTGCAAATGACACATGGCGATTTAGGCCTGGTCGATGCAGTGTGTGGATTTTCGTTAGACGACACTCGTTTTCCCCCATTCGCCTTTCGCCTTCTTTTCCTTCTTTTTCTTCTTCTTTTCCTTCTTCTCATTAGGAACTTGACTTTTGGCTTTGCCAGCCCCATCAAGCGAAGAGGAAGGAGGAGAGGAAGAATTAGAGGAAGTAGAAGGCTGGTGGGCAACTCTGGACTCGTCTGGTTGCTGATTCGATTGTTCAGGAATAGTGGTGTTCTGAACGACATTGGTTGAGAAGAGCCATACTGGCAAGCCAATTATCAGTCCTGGAAGCGACAATGTGGCCATATGGGGTGCACCAACATCTCCCCAAGAGGAGAAGGGACTAGGATTTCCACCAAGGGGAATTCCTTGGTTGGTAGACTCCATTTTCTCAACCTAAGATCAACGTAGGAAAAGGGTATGAATATTCAGTTTAAAATAAATTTTTAGACACTTTGACACAACTTGTTTTTTCAATTTTTAAGAGTCGAGAAAAAACAAAAGATGACTCTAGTCTCCTTCGATTTTTAATGAGCTTGAAGTGACAAGTGCTTAGATGGACCTTTTCCGTTAAGGAGTCTGAAAAGGAACGAAAGGGACTGCTCTGGAGATCTAGGTAGAGGGAGTACCAAACCAATCGCAAAACTGTAGAATACTTTTTACGGTACGGTAGTCGATCTTCCCGAATGCTGTGTTTGGTGCATTGCGATCAGTGGGGCGGCCGACACGGCTTCCTATGGATAAAAGGTTTTAAGCCTATAGGGGTCTCCCAATATATACTCGACGATACGTGGGAGCACGAGTCCGTACTGGCACTTATCGTCTCAAAGTGGAGGAATCACCCAACCATCAGTGAGGACAACAGTTACCAGGCTTTACGACGCCAGAATACGTCTCTAGCCTAGACCTCTAAATGTTGTGCGTTAAGTTCCAAAGCGTTGTTAGATTCATTCAATTTATTTTAAGTTGATCTTTCTTATGAATTTTTCCTTTTGGGTTCACCACGAGATGTAGATGTAATTCCTAAAATGCAATCTAAAGATGATAAGCAAACTTTTATCTCTTTTCAGCAATGAAAATCCTAGCTACAAGGGGAAAAGAAAGACACAATCTTTTCACAAAGAGCAAAGAGCACACTGTAAATGCACTTTCCTAAATGAATCCAAACAGACTGCCAATATGCAAATGCACATGTGCATGTATTTGTTTTTCACTTTCTTAATATTGATGCCTAAAAAGAAAGTTGATGTACAAATCTGAATTTGCTTTCAAGTGACAAACACAAACAAGCTTCTTTTCGAAATCAAAAGGTAGAGATGATTACGACACTTTATGATTTTGAAATAAATACTCGTTTCGACACTAGAAAGTCACAAATTCAAACCAAAGGCAAAAGTAAAAGCATAATCGATTGCCAACAGCAAATAAACTTTCTCCTAAGATCAAAATCGACAGTTACGACAGATCTAAATCAAAGGACGACAGTATGACTATTCTACTTTTGCAATGGAAAACTGTAAATGATGTAACAAACACATAAAAACATCTACAGTATTTTTATACAAAGGAGGCGGAATTAAGGCAAAGAAAAAGGGTTTTGAAACAGACACATATACTGATCACATGCTGCAAAAATCAAAGACAAAACTGAAAAAATGAAGCAAAGAACCTCAGCTGCACAAGGCTAGGCTGATCAGCGCACCTGTTACACAGAGAAACTGCATTTCAGCGCAGGTAGCCCTCTCGGGAAGTGCGTTGAAATGTAGAACCTCTTCACAGAGCCTGCGCTGGGGCAGAAACGAGAATTCTATCCGGGTTCTGGGTCATGGTTTGCAGTTTAATCTATGGTTTTTGGCCGAGTAAAAGCAATCAGTAATGCACAATCAAAGGGTAGATTTAAAGGTGGTGTAAGAGCTATCACAAAGGGCAATCAGATCATTTGTGAATCAGCTGTTCAAATCATAAACATATCCAGTGAATGGATTGAAGTAGCAGATGTCTACTTTGCATTTGTAAATGGAAAATGCAATTCGATTGCTACTTCTATGTTTATGAAACAAACAACAAGAGAAACACGAACAAACTAACTAGACACGCTCCCCAGCGGAGTCGCCATTTTGTTAACGGGAAAAGTGTCTATTCAGAACGACCCTATCCCACTAAGGTGTGACAGTGACCTTAGAAACAAACAGAGAAAACTACTTTCGTATTCTTCTTTATGAACTATAAACGAAGAGGAATAGGATGAAACAACCTGTGTCTTGCGCTAGTCCTTTGATCCAATCTCTCTCCTCTTTGACAGCTTCCAGCTACCTGCTCCCTTACTTGCCCAGCTTCACCAAGTTCCTGTAAGATCACAGAAGAAGAAAACTACACAAAGACATGGATTTATATTCATAAATAGCTTAGGATCAGATTTAAGCTAAACATACAAATGTAACAAACATCAATGATACACAAGCATGTAGGAGAAACTCAAATAGTTTTATTGATATAACAAGAAGATCCAGGAGGAGTTACAACCGATGATTCCTTATCCAGCATCAACCTCCCAGCAAAGAATCCCCTCTTCACCTCCAACAAAGCATAAATCACCCAATACTCTGATATCTATCTCAAAACCAACAACAATTCTCTGCAATGTACAAAATTCCAGCCTCTGGATCTCTGGGATGAGGGATCCATATATAGATGTATGCAAGGAATATGAGTCAGCTTATGATTTGACTAGTGGCTTCTCTCTGTCAGTTCTTGCTTCCACTTGGAGACTGAGAGCCTCTTACTCATCCTTGGTCGAACTCAGTGAGGCAAGTGTCATTGGAGAAGATTCTGGAAGCTTCCATTGTCTTTCCACCTCGCGGAATGGCACTGCCATTTGTCATTTCCCGCTCAACGCACCCTGGTAGTGCATTTAGGTGCGTTACAACGCACCTATCTAGTGTACTTGGTTGCTATGCAACGCAGCTAGCTAGTGGAGCAGCTGAAATGATCCCGATTTGATTGATTCTGAGCAGTTTCTGGTGGAGAACTTCTGGGAGAAGCTGTAATTTGTTGACCTTGTTCCTTTAGGGGTCGGAACAACACTTTTAGGGACTTAGGATCCCTTGGTTTATGGACATTTCATCTAGGATAAAATGCTTGAACCTGCTTCATCTTTTTGGATTAATCCATACTGTGGATTTCCTTAAGATGCCATTACTATGAATCTACAATTTGCATAAGAAAGGGTGATTTTTGGCCTCAAAAATCACAATACCATTATACCAAGCTCATGATACATAGTCAGAGGGTTGGTACTATAGTTCCATAAACATTCTCTTATTCCTTGAGGATGCTCCTTTGCATATTTAAACCCTTTAATCGATTCTTTGTAAAGCCTCTTTAATTATTAAGCTCGCCCAATATCGTTGAAATACCCAATTTACATGTACACACTCAAATTAGTTTTTATCTTCTTCAACCTCTCTTAATCCCTAATGTTTCTTAAACCTATCTTATTTATTACTTGTATAGGGACTTATTTAGATAACATGGTTCTATGATTATTCATTTAATTAACACATCAAAGGGTACTACCATTGGAATTCTTCCACTCATACATTAGAAGTCTTATCTATAAAACCTCAAGGGAGGTTTCATCATAATGAGGGTAATGGAGGCATCATCTACATTTCTCAATTTAGGAGATATATCATTGAATTTATTTCCATGCAATCCATGAAGCCTCTTCTCATGGCATGATAATCATCACATAACTTCACTTGTTAGGACCCATGTACAAACTTAAAGAGAAAGATTTGATTGTGTTATCATCCTTAATCCTTTGGAGATAACATTGCTGAAGTTTTCATGAATTAAATGAGTGGTGTATAACTAGTATTCTCAAATATTTGGCATTCCAAAGCATTATAAGTTGACTAGGGAAATAAAATAACCCAAGCCAATGTGAAGCCAACCTAGTGAGAGATAAATAAGCTGGGAAAAAAGGAATCCAACCCAACCAAGGAAATCGATCATACTAATGTGGAATTTAACCTAGCAAATGGAAATCAACCCTAAATCTTCATTCACAAGACTCAAGAAATGAATGGGTTGAAAGAGTCAAAATTTGTTGCTACTATAAATAATTAAAATATATCATGTGGAAGGTAGTGAGGATGCACATGCTATTATCACTCTGTAACCTAAGAATCATTAGACATCTTGTTAGTTAGTTTGCAGGGAGGTCGATTCATGTGTTAAAGGATTCACTGTAGCATAGGAGAGAAAGGGAAATATTTCATCTACAAATTAGTTAAAATCCTAGTTTGGGAAAGTTTCCCCAGGTTACCAACGTTATAGGCCTGGTTATTTGGTAAATTCAAGGAGTTAGAATTATAAATATAGTATGGGAATGCAACAACTCTCTCATTACAACCCTCAATACCAAATAATGGAATCTTTAAGCCAAAATGGAAAATATTTGACTCTTGGAAAAAGTTAACATCAATATACTCACAAGGAATTATAATGCACAAACTAAGGTATAAAATAGTTCACATTTTTTAGTGTGTTCCCCATGAAAGACCTACTAGACTTAGAATTCGAAAATCCAAATGCTCATGAGAGATGTTAGATATTAGCAATTGTTATCATACATATCAAATAGAATTAAAAATAGAGGGAAAAAGGGACATAATAACAAACACAATCCACTAAAACATAAAGAAATACACACACAAAGGCACAATGTTTACCTTGGAAACCCAAATAGAAAAACTAACTTTGAATGTTTGCTTAATTCTCATTTCAACAATATTTGGTTACAATGTTTTTCACCACCCTCTATGCATACTCCTATTCTTGGACAAATACCCATTGAAAATGAAAGTGAAGGAACAAATAGGGATAACTAGGGTAATGGAAATGCCAAGGGGTGTGACCTTTCATTTACCCTTCCTCATTCCCTTTTCTCCTACTATTTTTCTGTTTTCATCTAGTTCTCTTTTTTTTCTCATTTTCTTTTACATTAGATTTTTTTTAGTAAGTTATATAACCTTCATTAATAACTTAGTTTCACTATTAGGTACTAAGTCTTATAATCAATCAAGATTTCAGTTCCATCTCGAATCCTACTTCCCCATTGAGAAACTTTTTTGTCTCCAAAATATTGAAGGAAACCAATATAGATCAATGTATCTTTTGTATGCTCATCTAGAACATGGATCAAACTTTGGCTCTTGGCTACATCTTTGAATCTAGCTCATGGATTTGGCTGCTAGCTCTAGTTCTAGATATGTATCTTGCATTGGTTATTGACTCATGTGTTTCCATGCACAAGTCTGCTTATTGACTCTCAGGTTTGAACAATATCTAGATATGAAATTAATCAATATTCATTTCCATCTATCTCAAAGTTGGATATGGTGCATCTTGTAAATAAATCAAGCCAATTCAAACACTAGTCTATGTTTAATGTGAACCTAACACACTATGTCATCATGTAAAAATTCCATATGGGAAGTGTGGTCTATGTTTTTCAACTAGAATTGGTTGCTTCCTGACATAGAAATGAATCTTTGGTGTCGACACAAGAATACAATAACATCATGTAGTCATCAAGAATTCCCCAAGGTCATTTACATTTTTGCACCAAACTTCAATGAATCTTCTAGAATGATTTATTTTTATGCAATAAAAAAAAAAACCATTGGATTTTGACTTCCCTTCACGTCAATTTGATGCATCTCTTGTTGGTGTCACTGAACTCCTCTGGTTTTGTAGTTCCTTAAATGTCTTCTTCTCCTTGAATTAGAGATGTAGTGAGTTCATTATCTATATTAGGATTTTTTACCCACAATTTTGTGGGTGATATCCCTAGGAGAAATTTTTCCTTCAAGATGGTCATCATCCTGCAATCAACAACCCCTTGCATCCACCAACTAGCTCGTTGTGCAACATCTCTGCCACTTGAGTTAGCCATGTGGTCCCTCACCCATCTGCCATGATTGTATGTTTGAAGGTGGGCCTCCCGAACCTAAAGGTATACCTTGTCATTTGGTAATTGAGTATTGTTGATCTAGATTGTCGTTGATGTCAATATGGAAATATTTTGGGATACTAAATGTTAATGTGAAGCCAAGGAGAAGTAGATCAGTGAAGTAATAGGAGCAAGAAGCCAAGAAGGAAAGCCATTGGTAATACCTTGGGAAGCCATTTGAAGTCATGAACAAGATCTATCAAAGAAGAGCTATCGGAAGTCAAAGGAAGAGCTATCGGAGCAAGAGAAGCATATCGAAAGTGAGAGAAGCAGTTTATCAGAGAGTATCGCATATGCCCAAGGGTAAGTGCTAAAGGGAATAACAACGACATTGATCGCATATACCCAATAGTAAGTGCTAAAGGAAGAAAACAATGAAATTGGAGGAGTGTTGCGGACCCGACGGTTATGTTACAATATGCCTCTATTGAAATATCGCATCCACCGCATCATGAGTCTTGAAGCCTTGTTACACTGAAATCCCCGATTGCAATATGATTTGAAGACCCGATGGTCCCATTATAACACGCCCTAATTAATATCACATCTTTTGTATCAGAGTCTTCGCAAATGAAGTCTTGTCACGTTAAAACTTTGATTGCGATATAATATAAGGACCCAAACAATTTATGGTAACAATCCTAATGTAATATCACATCCACCTATCAAAAATTTCATATCGCAAGTCATAAAGGGATGTCACATTAAAAACTACGATTGTGATATTATTGCAGACCCGATGGCACCACTATAACATAGCTTAATGTAATATCACATCCGTTGAATTGCAAAGTTAAAAAGGGATGACATGTTAAAACCTCCATTTGTGATAAAGTTGTGGACCTAATTGAGTTATCAAAATAATCTTATTGGAATATCACATCCATTGGAAGTAGGGGCATCGACAATGTTAATATCGGAAGACAAAGAATTTCACAACTTGAAAGACCTCCAATTTTTAAGAAATTGCGATTGCGGGATTAAAGTAATGATGTGGCATGTGGGGACCGCCATACATATATTATAATGTGGTTATAGCCTCTCCTATATGATTTTCGTGCCCCTTCATTATAATTTTAATATGTGAACTCATAAGTCGACCTCTCCTTCCAATGAACGTGTCTTTTGGTTATTGGTGAGACTCGTATAAATACAAGTTAAAACGCTTCACTTCAAGCAGGTGAATTGGGAATCTATCATATATAAGAAGAGACAGTTCAATTTGTGAACTTGAAGGAACAGAGGAAAGGAATCCAAAGATCCAGCAGGAAAAGAAGGAAGCTGAAGGTATGGCGGGAAAAGAAATTCTTTTGATTGGGTTGATCTTTGAAAGGCTCGGACCTGTAATGAATTAATCTGTAGAAGTGCAGACCATGACAGTCACTCCTCTGAAGTAGTCACTCCTAAAGTAGTTGCTCATGAAGCAGTTACCAGGATAGAAAGAACAGAGGCCCGAAATAGAGAATTGTTTTGTGCAGACGTTGAGGATTAACACAGTCTATTAAAGATATGTTGTTGAAAAGCTTCAACAGATCTTGGAGACATTATTGAAGATCATGATGCATTGTTGAAACCATCATGAGGTAATTTTGTAAACTCTGTTTGGGAAATATGAAGAGTTGTGAAGACACCTTCATATGAGGACATGTTGTCATTGATGTAGCAGTGAAGTTGAAGATTGATAGGGCTCGGTGAAGAAGGCTTAGGGAGCCGTGAAGTACAATCAAATATACCTTAACAAAGTAAATCTATAGGGTTGGATCCCTTGGGGTTGGTGCCTTAGAATTGACAGGGTTGGTGCCTTGAAAATTCCAAGTTAGTGGTTGGAAAATATAAGGTTGGTGCCTTGGAAAGGATAGGGTTGGAGCCCTAGAGGATCGGTGTCCTCAAGAAACCAGGTGGGAGCCTGTACTAGAGAAGGGTTGGTGCTTGTTGTCTAGGTAAATCCTCTCTGTAGACGTAGACAATCCCTCTAGCCCAATGAGTGGGTCTAGCAATTGAAGTGTTAATCTACTAGACACTTTCCTAAGTTACAATTGAAAAGAGAGATGCAAAAGATGGCCTACCTTGTTCTGATGCTATCTCAATCTCCTTTATTGAAGACCTTGGATCACTTGTGTCATGGGATCGTTACTACTGTTCACAACGTTTATGAACCTTCACAAGAGATCAAGACACAACAGGGCATGCAAATACAAATAGCATATTCAAAAGTAACCTACTTAACTGATTAAGGAATGTTAAGCTAAATGATACATGAGCATACACATTTAGGGAAAATGAACCAGTAGTTGTATATTAATAAAAAATAAGGGGAAGCATACAACCAAGCCTTGACATTGATAGGCTCTCCTTGAAGGAATATCCAAGTCCAAGCTGAGCTCTCCAAGCACTCCTTATCCAAGCCAAATGAGTAACATATAGGCACAATCTTAGCATAAGGGTACAAATAGACATAGACCAACCAGCCTCTAACCAGCAAACATTTGGGAATGGGAGAGGATGAATATATAGGCTGGGAAAGGGAGTTAGGATATCTCCAAATATAGGAGTAGGCCCTCATCTCAAGGAGGTATCTCATAGGGATAATACCAAGAGGCCAAGTTGGGAGAATTCGGCCTCATCTAAGCCAAACAACCTCTAGCTCGCCACTCTAGAAGCTTCTAGATCATGAAACTTCTCATCCTCTTTGAGAATTTTACCTTTTTGGGATCATTGCAGGTATATGAGAAAACACAGCGATGCCATCATGAGTCTGGTATAGTGCAACATGGTGACCATTGCGGTTTTTAGCCTCATTAGAGCAATGAATCTCAGATTAGGGTTTAAGAGCTATTTCCTTAAGGGGAAGATCAAGGCATTTTTCAATCAATGTCTTAGGAAGGATCTGAACTGCATATATGAATGACTACATTGCATTATGGTCATGTTTTGGCACTTCGGGGTATGTCACAGGGAAGTGCAGGAGGTGTGACAAAATATTGTGTAACAGATGCCCCCTAAAGCATGAAGGCAGAACATGGATTGATAGCTGAGATTATTTACAAACTTTTGGAAGGACGATGACAAACACTATCAGGAGACCTGCAAATTAAGGATGCACATACATATACATAATTGATATCAAAACATGAATCCATGATATGGACACAACCATTTGGATAATAAGGATTATATGAAAGGATCCATGGCATGGGCACAACCATCTATATAATAGAAACATGTGTACAATCATGAATAACATATAACTCCACTCATCCTAAGTCATATTAGACAAGACTCAAGGTCTTGTGCTCTATCTTGACCCAATCAAAGTACGAACTCTAACGTGAGAATAAATGTGTTGAAGTCAAACATGCTAGAAAGCCACCTGATTATCGGCCATTGATGTGGACCGTTAATAGGCACGGGAGGAACCACCCATAATGACATTGTCTCTCAAGGTACGATAGTGAAATCCATGAATGTGATAACAAAGTTGAAGTCAAACACTCGTGGAATCACCTGATCGAAGGCCAATAGTGAAAAACTGTTGTTGGATGCGAAAAAATTTCCATTAAGGCATGCAAGCTCTAAGGTACTAAAAGGGAGTTTCTAAGTCATCTTCTTGGATAATGAGATGAAGTCGATAGGAAGTGACCCATCGAAGGAGAGTCATAATGAGTCTCCCATCATCGAAATGAAACAAGGAATAAAGTGGAAAGAAATGAGTAGGACCCAAGATGGTAGCAAAGATCCAGACAATGTATAGGTAATAGATTGCAGATAGGACTTCTCTTGAACATATTGGTGACACGACTCCGAAGTGTGGCAACATTTGACTCAACATAGGACCAAGGGTCATAATGATGAAATAGAATAGTCAGATGAGAGGCAAAATGGATTACCGAAACTCGGAAGGACAAATGACTAAGTGAGGATGTCCGAAACCCGACATGAGAAACAAATGAGTGTCATGTTCAAGAGCAAAATGCTTCCTATACAAGAGATTTTTCACTTTCACTTTGTCCCTCGCTATTTCTAGTGAGTACCTCTTTATTTTTACACAAGCATGAAGAGGATACCATATGCTTGTCGTATAAGTTCAGCCTTCAGATGAATCCATCCTTGTAAGTTTTACAAGTCCTAGGAAGGAGAAACTTGGTCTCATCATGGTGACGAGTCTTTCTTCGTAAAAATTTTAACGAGTCCGACAGAAGAATAACTCAATTAATTTTTCATATTTAGAGAGTTTGAAAAAGAGATGAAAAATAAAACTCCGTCATGTCCCTTTTCATAATTTGTCCCTCGAACGTGAAAAGGTAGAAAACAATATTCTAGAGAACCTCTTGACCATATCGATCAAGGTGTACCTTTTTTGTGAATAGTCAATATCAGCGTGAAAAAGGGGTAAATGTATACTGAAATGACGTCAATTCATTTAATTTAACGAGTTCGAAAAGACAAGTACTCGACAACATTTTCATATTTTTGGAGTTTGAAAAGAGCTGAAAGGGACTCCACCTGGAGGAATGAATGGTATAAAAATATAGCAATTGGTTCTAGTAATGATGGAACTGCTCAAAACATGTAACGGCCAAGAGGCTGGCTAATAAGACCACTCATCGTAGATGTTCCTCATGAAAGGGTAAAACAACCAAGAGAAAGCGTATGATCAGCCAAAGAGATGGTGATGATGGAATGGAAAAACCAAGTCTCATCTAGCAAAAACACGCTGATAAAAATAACAATCACGAGATGTAAAGTGGGAATGATTTCATTTTTACACAATATTGAAACATGAGAAAAACTATGCTTGGACTTGGTTTCATTTTTACACAAGCTTAAAACAGAAAACAAACTATGCTTGGATTTGGTTTCATTTTTACAAAAGGTTGAAACAAAGATAAACTGTGCTTGAGATAAGTTTGCATGCCCCTAGCATAATGGCTCAATTCGAGGTACATGCCCCCCAAGCTTCACGTCATTCACCTAAGTGGATGGAATGAAGGTTCACTTACGAGATCAAGTGAAATACTCGACTGGGATTTTACGAGATTTAATCAAAGACTCGAATTGGAAGGGGATTTGTTTCATTTATTAATGAGCATGACATAGGAAAAGAACCATGATCATGACACCTATTTCATTTGTTAACGAGGTTGACATAGTAAAATAACTATCCTCATAGCCCTTGTTTCATTTTTTATTGAGCTTGACATAGGAAAAGGAAATCTGCTCCATAACACCTTTATCACAACCCAAAAGAGGCCATGTCTTCCAAGAGGTCCACGTCATATGGGAGAACAACACTCTGGAAGGGACACATGTCCAGGGGTCCAATTAAAAAATCGGGCTCCAATGCTCCCAGTACATGGTGTACTACATCACCTATTATATCATCAGTAGATGTGGGCATGGAACAGGTGGCCATGTAATTAACCTGTGGCAGGGGTGATACCGCTTGCATACGAGAACCATTTAGGGATGATGGTTGATGGGGAGTTGATTTAGGACCAATGAATGTAAGATAATCAATGATCACATTTCTTCCTTCATGCGGGAAACACATCACTCGAAAGAGAGAAGATACAAGAGCTCCCATGACATAAACATGGTCACGACCAAGGAGTAGATCAAAATCTAATTGACCTTGGACAACCATCACGTCTATATAGACGGTCTTTCCTCCCAAAGTAACAGGTAACTTAGGAAGGATCCCTAATGGTTGACTGGTTCCTCTGTTAAAAGCTAACAGATTCTGGGTGACGAGGACAAGCTAAGGAGAACCTAAATCTTTCTAAGCAGTTGAGGACAGGATGCTAATAGATGTGCCCTTGTCTATGACTGTGCTAGGTATGGACAAATGGTAAGACTGTACTGTAATCTAGAAAGGCACATAAGATGGAAGGCGATATCCTGCCAGTCGACTCCAATAAAAAGAAGTGACTAAACTACTCGGAGGGGGTGTCGTAGGAACGTGAGAACTACCCTCTTGCTCTATGGGAATAAGAGAACTACTCTCATGCACCTCGGGAACAGGAAGATTTCCCTCCAGTTCATTTGAAACTGAAGAAACTAGAAGAACCTAAGAAGTATGAGGTTCACTCTCTACTGGAAAGGTACAGTTAACTGAAGGCGGATCCAGGTCTACCATTTCCTCAACCAATGGTTGGTCGAGAACGGACTCACGAGACTCACTTTCAGAGAGAGTGGGGTTGACCACAGACAACTTTTGATCAATCACTGGATCAACTAGTGAAGGATCAGCGGAATTTTTTTGATACCCAGTCGGAATACGAGGTTGAGAAGTTGTAAGGTTTTCCAACACTTTGGAAGCTTCATCCATAAGAGGACAAAGGTGAATGGGATGATTACCTTCACACAACTTACAAATAAATTTGACTATTCCCTTTTTCCCATGAAATTTATTATTACTAGTTGAGGGTTTGTCACCAGCATGATCTCCAAAGGCTAAGGACAAAGCTCAATGTAAACCTATGGACCACACTTATAAGACCTTGGGAATGCCAGGACAATTCTTAAGAAGGTGGTCACCCTTACATAACATGCAAGGGAATTTTACTTTTCGGGGCTGGTTGGAAGACTTTTTTGTTGGCCGGATAAATCGATCTTGCAGACAAGGCCAATCTCCCTAGCATCAAAAGATATCTAGCAACAAGCAGGACAAGCAAATCTACCTTTCTCTAAACATATTGCGATTCATTAATAAAAACTATAGAGGTGTTTAGATCCTACCTTAAGTCCAACGCTAGTTTGTAACAGCCATCCTTCAACCGTCCAAAAGAATTTCCTTTTGAGAACCTGCAAACAAAAACAACCAAACATCAAATAACACCTGCATAGCTAATATCATAAATCACGTTCATTATGGTGATCAAGGAATCCATAATAAACCATAAAACACAACTTACTGAGAAAAATAAACTTATTTGTATTAACTTTGAAATAGAAGAACCTTACAACCTTTGGTGCCTTGATGTTGTACAAGCTCTTCCCAGGGTCTGAAACAGGAATGTCCTTTACTTTGACAAGCCTCACACTCTTTCAAATGAGATCAAAGAGGTATGTAATCTCTCCTCACAAAATATCAATTAGGAAGACTAAGTTCCAACAACATTTCACCTCAAAAATATTCAGCTTTCAACCTCTCCAGTAACCAGCCCAATGCTTCATTTTACAGTGCAAATGAAGGAGGTTACAGGTCCACCTATGAAGGGATAGAGTCTTCCTTCAAAGGGATAAGCTCCTCACATCAAGGGGTTAGCTCCTTAAGGTATGGGATGCATGATCCTTAAAGGAGCGAACTTGCCACCTCAAGATTCTTTCCAGAAGCTTCTAGAAATGACTCAAAGTGAGTTTTTAAGAATATGCTTGTGCCTTTTTAACTTTTACAGAGGTTTGCACCCATAACACAGAGACAGAGCAGTCAGGTGCGCAGGGGAAATGAGCTTCAGGTGTGGGACCGCAGGTAATTCTAAGAGAAAGTGCGGAACTAGAGTTTTAGAGACTTTTGAGGGTTTTCTCTTATTTTCAAGGCTTGATATGAAGAAATGAGGCTTAAGACTTGCAAAGGAGGAAATTATGAGTGGTAATGGACTCACACAGATTGCAAAGTGTCAAGGTGACAATTTTTGTCCAACAGATTGCCCCCTAAAGTGCGAAGTCTGTAATAGATGAAGATAGAATTTGTCATCTAAGAAGAGTGAAATACTTTATCATTTCAAGGATCATCCTGTGGACACCCCAGTCGGAACCTGTAAAAACATTCAATGCAAAATATATATATGTGTGTGTGTGTGTGTGAACATATCATCACTGAGGTAGGCATTCCCATGCTCAGATCAAAACTGACTAGAAAACTAACTAAACTGCTCTGATACAGGAATGATTTTGTAATACATCACGAGTATAGACATATATAGACATAGTATGGGTGCAACCATCTATTTATGAGTAGTCTACTGTATAATGAATAACAAAATTCCTCGCAGCCTGGATGATAGAAACTAGATCGAGGGTCTTGATTTATGCTTCCTGAACTAGTACGATTCTATCCATGTGAATGAATGTGTCGAAGTTGAACATGGTAGAAACCACTTGATTAGCAGTCAATGATGTGAACTGTTAACAAGTGTGAGAGAAACCACTAATAATGTCAATGGCTCTCAAAGTACTCAGTATAATCCATGAAATGTGAATAAATGAGCTGATGTCGAACATGTCATAGAATCCTTTGATTGAAGGTCAATGATGCAACCTGTCGCCGAAGGTGAGAAACCTGCCATTAGGGCATGCAGATTCCAAGGTACTGACGATTTCTAGATCATCTTTCTAGATAATGAGCTGAAGTCGATAGAAAGCGATCTGTCATAGGGATCCCCACAACACGAAATCATAGATCAAGTTTTGAAGAAATATATTTGGCAAGGGCTAACTCAGGGTGGTCAAAATGGATGACAGATATTTTTCAAGTGAATGGTTTATTTGAACTGACCTCTTGAACACATAACGACACTGCAGATCATTTGGTGACAATTGACCCAAAGGTAATACCCAGAAACTGGCTGAAGACTTTCAATATGGTTTGATTAACTGTTAGGCAAAGGATTTCCCAACCCAGGTAAACAAAAAGTGTCGTGTTCAAGAGTGATTAGCTGCTTTTCTAAAACACAAAGTATAACAAACAGGTTCATTTTTCTCTCTTTTCCCCCACCATTTCTGGCAAGTACCTCTTTATTTTTGACAAGTTTGAGGAGGATAACATTTTCTTGTTTATAAGCTCATCCTTCATATGAGTCCAACTTGGTTTGAAATTCGAACCCTAAGAAGGAGTGGTTCATCCCTGTTTGAAATTGAATAGGTCCTTTACCGTTAAATTTTAACGAATCCAGTATAAGAGAAACTCGGTGTTTTTCAATTTTAGGGAGTCAAAAGAAAAACTTAAGAAAACTCCATGGGTGTCCTTTTTCGTAAATTTGTGTCCCCCAAGCCTCAAAAAGTATAAAATAATACTTGAGAGAACTACTTGACCTTTACGATCAAGGAGTACTTTTCATAATTAGTGGCCTCGATCTGAAAAAGTAAAAAAGTGATCAAAGACACGTTGTTTCATAACTAGTATTGAACTCGAAACGACAAAAGTCCGATGATCTTTTCATGTTTATACGGTCCGAAAAGAGCTGAAAGTGGACCACCTTTTTATTCTATTTAACGAGTTAAAAGGGAAAAAACTCGACAATCTTTTCATATTTTACGAGTCAGAAAAGAGCTTAAAGAGGACTCGTCCTAGAGGAACAAGTGGTATAAAGGGTAGTGACTGGTTCCGGCAATGGTGGAACTGCTCAAAACATGTAATGGTTAAGAGGTTGGCTAATAAAACCACTCATAGATGTGGTCCCTCAAGAAGGGTAAACAATCAAGTGGAAGTGTATGATCAGCCAAAGAGATGGTGGATATGGAATGAAAACAACCAAGGCTCATCTAGCAGAATTTAGTGGATAAAAATGGCAATCATGAGATGTAAATTCGGTATGGGTTCATTTTTACACAAGCTTGAACCATAGAGAACTTTGCTTGAATTTGGTTTCATGTTTACACAAGCTTGAAATGAAAAACTATGCTTGTTATAAGTTTGTATGCCCCTAGCATAATGACGCAAATCGAGGTACATGCCCCCCAAGCTTCATTGCATTCAACTAGGTGGATGGAATGAAGGTTCACTTTCGAGATCTTGGAAAGACTCGACTTGGAAAGGGAGTTGTTTCATTTTTTAATGAGGTTCACACAGGAAAAGAACTATCCTCAAAACCCTTTTTTCATTTTTTAAATGAGCTTGACACAAGACAAGGAACTATGCTCCTGACCCTTGTTTCATTTTTGAATGAGCTTAACACAAGACAAGGAACTATGCTCATGACTCCTTGTTTCATTTTTTAACGAGCTTGACAAAATACAAGGAACTATGCTCCTAACCCTTGTCTTGTTGCCAATTTGTTGGCTGGATAAATCGATCTTGCGAACAAGGCCGATCTCCCTAGTATCAAATGATATCTAGCAACAAGAAGGACAAGCAAATCTACCTCTCTCTAAACATATTGCGATTCATTAATAAAAACTATAGAGGTGTTTAGACCCTACCTTAAGTCCAATGCTAGTTTGTAGCAGCCATCCTTCAACCATCCAAAAGAATTTCCTTTTGAGAACCTGCAAACACAAACAAGCAAACATCAAATAACACCTGCATGGCTAATATCATAAATCATGTTCATTATGGTGATCAAGGAATCCATAAAATAAACCATAAAACATAGCTTATTGAGAAAAATAAACTTATTTGTATTAACTTTGAAATAGAAGAACCTTACAACCTTTAGTGCCTTGACGTTGTACAAGCTCTTCCCAGGGTCTGAAACAGGAATCTCCTTTACTTTGACAAGCCTCACATTCTTCCAAATGAGATCAAAGAGGTATGTAATCTCTCCTCACAAAAGCTCAATTAGGAAGACTAAGTTCCAGAAACATTTCACCTAAAAAATATTCAGCTTTCAACCTTTCCAGTAACCAGCCCAATGCTTTATTTTATAGTGCAAAGGAAGGAGGTTATAGGTCCTCCTATGAAGGGATAGAGTCCTCCTTCAAAGGGATAAGCTCCTCACATCAAGGGGTTAGCTCCTTAAGGTATGGGATGCATGAACCTTAAAGGAGCGAACTTTCCACCTCAAGATTCCTTCCAGAAGGTTCTAGAAATGACTCAAAGTGAGTTTTTAAGAATATACTTGCACCTTTTTTACTTTTACAGGGGTCCGCACCCATAACACAGATACCGAGCAGTCAGGTGCGCAGGGGACATGACCTTTAGGTGCCGGACCGCAGGTAATGCTAAGAGAAAGTGCAGAACTAGAGTTTTATAGAATTTTGAGGGCTTTCTCTTATTTTTAACTCTTGATATGAAGAATTGAGGCTTTAAGACTTGCAAAGGAGGAAAGTATGAGTGGTAATGGACTCACACAGATTGCAAAATGTCAAGGTGACAATTTTTGTGCAACAAATTGCCCTCGAAAGTGCGAAGTCTGTAATAGATGAAGATGAAGTCTTTCATGTAAGAAGAGTGAAGTACTTTATCATTTCAAGGATCATCCTGTGGACACCCCAGTCAGAACCTGTAAAAACATTCAATGCAAAATATATATATGTGAACATATCATCGCTGAGGTAGGCATTCCCATGCTCAGATCAAAACTGACTAGAAAACTAACTAAACTGCTCTGATACAGGAATGATTTTGTAATACATCACGAGTATCGACATATGTAGACACAGTATGGGCGCATCCATATGTTTATGAATAGTCCATTATATAATGAATAACAAAATTCGTCGCAGCCTGGATGATAGAAACTAGATCCAGGGTCTTGATTTCTGCTTCCTGAACTAGTACGATTCTATCCATGTGAATGAATGTGTCGAAGTCGAACATGGTAGAAACCACTTGATTAGCAGTCAATGATGTGAACTGTTAACAAGTGTGAGAGAAACCACTAGTAATGTCAATGGCTCTCAAAGTATTCAGTACAATCCATGAAATGTGAATAAATGAGCCGAAGTCGAACATGTCACGGAATCATTCGATAAAAGGTCAATGATGCAACCTATTGTCGAAGGTGAGAAAACTGCCATTAGGGCATGCAGCTTTCAAGGTACTGACAATTTCTAGATCAACTTCCTAGATAATGAGCTGAATTCGATAGAAAGCGATTTGTCGTAGGCAAGCCCATAACACGAAATCATAGATCAAGTTTTGAAGAAATATATTTGGCAAGGACTAACTCAGGGATGGTCAAAATGGAGGACAGATATTTTGCATATGAATGGTTTATTTGAACTGACCTCTTGAACACATAACAACACTGCAGATGGTTTGGTGACAATTGACCCAAAGCTAATACCTAGAAACAAACTGAAGACTTTCAATATGGTTTGATTAACTGTTAGGCAAAGGATTTCCCAACCCAGGTGAACAAAAAGTGTCGTGTTCAAGAGTGGTTAACTGCTTTTCTTAAACACAAATTGTAACAAACAAGTTCATTTTTCTCTTTTCCCCCACCATTTCTGGCAAGTACCTCTTTATTTTTGACAAGCTTGAGGAGGATAACATCTGCTTGTTTATAAGCTCATCCTTTGGATGAGTCCAACTTAGTTTAAAATTCGAACCCTAAGAAGGAGTGGTTCGTTCCTGTTTAAAATTGAACAGGTCCTTTACTGTTAAATTTTAACAAGTCCAGTATAGGAGAAACTCGGTGTTTTTCAATTCTAGGGATTCAAAAGAAAAACTTAAGAAAACTCCATGGGTGTCCTTTTTCATAAATTTGTGTCCCTCAAGCCCGAAAAAGTATAAAATAATACTTGAGAGAACCGCTTGACCATTACGATCAAGGAGTACTTTTCATAATTAGTGGTCTCGATCTGAAAAAGTAAAAAAATGATTGAAGACACATCATTTCATAACCGGTATCGAACTCGAAATGACAAAGTTCAGTGATATTTTCATGTTTATATGGTCAGAAAAGAGCTGATAGTGGACCGCCTTTTTATTCTGTTAAACGAGTTAAAATTGAAAAACTCGGAAATCTTTTCATATTTTACGAGTTAGAAAAGAACTTAAAGAAGACTCATCCTAGAGGAATGAGTGGTATAAAGGGTAGCAACTGGTTCCGGCAATGGTGGAACTACTTAGAACATGTAATGGTTAAGAGGCTAGCTAATAAGACCACTCATCACTGTGGTCCCTTAGGAAAGGAAAAACAACCAAGTGAAAGCATATGATCGACCAAAGAGATGGTGGCGATGGAGTGAAAACAACTAAGGCTCATCTAACAGAATTTAGCGGATAAAAGCGGCAATCAAGAGATGTAAATTAGGTGTGGGTTCATTTTTACACAAGCTTGAACCATAGAGAACTCTGCTTGGATTCAGTTTCATGTTTACACAAGCTTGAAACGAAAGACTATGCTTGTTATAAGTTCGCGTGCCCCCAGTATAATGACACAAATCGAGGTACATGCCCCCCAAGCTTCATTGCATTCAACGAGGTGGATGGAATGATGGTTCACTTTTGAGGGAGTTGTTTCATTTTTTAATGAGGTTGAGACAATAAAAGAACTATCCTCAAAACCCTTGTTTCATTTTTTAACGAGCTTGACACAAGACAAGGAACTATGCTCCAAAACCCTTGATTCATTTTTTAACGAGCTTAACATAAGACAAGGAACTATGCTCATGACTCCTTGTTTCATTTTTTAACGAGCTTGACACAAGACAAGGAACTATGCTCCACACACCCGGTTTCATTTTTTAATGAGGTTGAGACAGGAACAAACTATCCTCGCAACATCCAGTTTCGTTTTTTAACGAGGTTGAGACAGGAACACACTATCCTCGCATACATTCGGTTTCATTTTTTAACGAGGTTGAGACATGAACAAACTATCCTCACCACTCCTTGTTTCATTTTTTAATGAGGTTGAGACAGGAACAAACTATCCTCGCGATAGGTCAAGAATCAGAAAACGATTATACAGCCTGATATGCAATTCCAAAGGGATTCAAAGGCATCGTGCCATCAAATGAATCCACCTTAGAATTGGAAGGTATGATCCAAGGATAATCAAAAGAAATAGTTTTCGATGAAATCATATGAATAGTTGCAATAGAATATGATACGTTAGGAGGAGGGATGGAAAAAGTTCCTAGTAAACCAGAATCTTTAATCAAACCTACCCCAACATCCTTGTAAGGGATAGTCCTTTTACCGACGTGCTGAACACTATCTGTAGAGGCTAGGTTGGATGAGAAATAACTCAGTTGGTCTATCGTAACGATCTTTTCGTTATGAGGAAGCTTAATAATCCAAAAGACTGATGAAACAATAGCAGTCATAGCATAAGACCAGCTGCGACCCAAGAGAAGGTTGTAATCTAAAGGGGCATCAACCACTTCCATGTCTAGATTTACGGTTTTTCCTTTGACCCCTATAGGTAAATCTTCGAAAATACCAAAAGGATGGAACCCTCGGCCATCAAAAGCCTTTAGAATTGTCAGAGACTGATTGAGTGTGGGAGAACCAAGTGATCTCCAACACTGGATCGACATAATACACATAGAAGCTCCCTCATCAATCACAGTCTGAAAGCAAGGTCTGTTTTTTACTAACACTAGAATCTGGAAAGCCATTTGATGAGGGAGGCGAGGTGTACTATTCTCTAAATCAAAGATTACTAGGTTCAAATCCTGAATATCAACAGCTCCTATAGCAGACAATAGTAATTTACGCTGTGCTGGACATGATTGCAGCACTTCCAAAACCGACATTGCTGAAGGGGCAATGGCTAAGTCTTCAACAATGTTATAATTCTGAGCAGCTCTCGTATATGGATTGAAAGTTGATTTCCGAAATATACCTTTAGCAGATGGTTTGGTTACTAAGTCAGGGTTGGGTTTCTCGATCTGTAGTAGACCGGAACCAGGAGGAGGTAAAGTTGATGTGTTTGAATTAGAAGATTCTGCTTCTTTACCATCAACGGGACTTTTACTACCATAATCTTGTGATCGCATCGCAATCCTGACATGAGACATCATCATAATGGGTTCTTCTGAGGTATTCGAGGAAGAAGCAACCATCTTAGTATCTATAGTAGGAGAAGGATCCTTCAAGACAACAGGCGTTTGAGAACCTTTACAAATTTCGAAAACTCTGCTCGATATGGGCGTTCTTTGGTAAAATGATCCTCGTCACAAATGAAACAAGGATAGCAAGGCCTTTGTTTTTCGTCAATAGATTCATTTTTATTTGTTTTATCTTTTGAATTTTGATTTTTTTTGTTCTTCCCCTTCTCTTTACTGCCGGATTCGGTCGCAGATGAATCTACGACATGGACGTTGGTAGAAACTTTAGTGAAAGAATCTTCTTTCGGGGAATCAGGTAAAGTTATTGTAGGAGAAGAATTCTTTGAAGATTTCTTCTTGCTTTTAATACTAACTGAACCAATCATACCATCAATGGCATGAGACCCTGAAGGAGCTGTAGTTTTTGGAAGATTAGGGATTTTTTCGTGTAAAGTACCTGACTGTGTATAGACAAGGTCAAGGTACTGAGCCTGAGTAATGACTTGCTCTTCAGTGACAACTCCTGCCTTAGCTACATCTTCAGTGATTTTAGGTAACAATGATTTAACGAACCATTTCACTAAAATTTGATACAGAATGAAAACTTTCAATAAATGCCTTCTACTTCACCATTCATGAATATGATCATAAATATATGTGGACGTGGATTGTTTTAGTGAAGTTAACAGTTCTGTGCCATTGTTGTATCTGACAGGCAACTGAAAATGAGTTAAAAAAGTAGTGGCTAAGTAACTGAAATTATAAAAAGAGCCTCGTGGTAACTCAATGTACCATTTGGCAGCAAGACCAATAAGAGTTCTTTGAAAAAGACGTAAGCGGATTGAATCATCGATAATGGAATTTGATGCACACCACAGGTGATAAGTCATCACATGATTTGACAGATCTTCTCCTGACTTACCCTCAAACTTCGGGATATCACTGGGCAACTTATTAGGCATTGGAGGCTAATACGGAAGATAGTAAATCGAATCGTTCGTAAGGTGCGACAAATCACAGAAATCCAAAGTTGCAATAAATGGTAACTAATGGTTAGGTTCGCGAAAACCTTGTGTACTGAGACCAGCTCCAGGAGGGGGATATCCAGGATAACTTGGAATCGGATTTGCATTAGGGATGTTATAACCTCTTGGAAAACCAGGATTAACCGGACCAAACTGGGGTTGTTGAGGCTTTTGATAAGTATAGCCAGGGTATGGTTGATACTGAGAGACTGGATTTTATACAGTAGGACCGAATTGATATTGTCCTTGGTACGGTTGACTCGTGGCAATTGTACTTGGACCAGCTTGTCCTGTAGGCATTTGGACCGAAGTCTGAACCATAGGTCCTGACTGGGGCATAGAGACTTGAGGAGTTTTCACTGATGCAGGGATAGTAGAAACCAGAGCTACAGATACTCCAGAAACAGGTGTGGTAGGTTGAACAGAAAATGCAGTGGTTGCAGCAGTAGTTCGAGGCAAACTCTGAGGTGAGCTAGGCCCAGGCTGCTGAACTAAACCAGGTGCAGAGGTTTGAACCGTAGGTGGACAGGTTGCTGGATTGAACTAGAAACCAAAGGTTGTCCAGCTTGATAAGGTAACTGCACATTAGGTTGCAAAGTCTATTGAGTTTGAGACGGATCCCACACCATATTCATTCCGGGACCCATAAAAGGTTGTATATATGGAGGACCATAACCTGGTTGAACGTAGGGCTGATAATTACGATGTACATTTCCATCTCCTTGTAAAAATGAATGACCAGAAGGCGGTTGGAAACCTTGAGTTGGGTACTGACCTTGAGGTTGATAACCTTGAGGCACGTACTGATTTTAGGGTTGATAAGCATCCTGAGGAATATGGGGTTGACCTTGGGGTATGTACTGTCTTGAAGGTTGAAAACCTTGAGGTAGCCCTCCAAGTGGAAACTGACTACCTTGAGTTTGCCCCCCAGGAAATAACTAACTACCTTGAGGTTGCCCCCCAGGCAGTAACTGACTACCTTGCCCCCCAAGCGGTAACTGACTACCTTGAGGTTGAGGATTTGGAATACTACCAAACATCATAAAAATCTGCTCTGTGTCCAATGTTTTAGTTCATTATTACCAGGTGATAACTGATGTTCATTTGGTCGAGGAGTTGCTCCTGAAAAAGTACCAGAAAGTGACTGGTACCCCAAAGGAATAGTAGGACCGCCATATAAACATGTTTCTGGTGATTGGGAAAACATAGATGAATGTCTTGACATGATTGATCAAGGATAATAATCTTTGACTGTAGGATGAAAATAATCACATGCAAACAAAGAAAATTTCAATAAAAGCACCTAAAGTCTCTAAAGAAACAAACAACTGAATCACACACCTAAAAAATCTAAGAGTTCAAACTGCACACAAACAATAACTTCCCGTACTAAAAACACTAGTTGGTGATGAAATCCAACGTCGTGGAATTTTAATATAGAAAGGGCGGTTGGAACAGTTACCTTGACAACCTGCTTAATGAAACAGACTGGCACAAGTTTCTTCACATAACCATCTCGAGTGAAGAGAACTCCCCAGAGAGTCCAAGTGAGTCTAGTCAACGTCCGCTCCAGGTACAGTGAGACTCGTCCTTCACCGTCACCTTAGGAAATAATCTTAAGTATACGGACACTAAGGTTACCAACAACAACAAATACAACTAGGGGAACAGTCTACGATCCGATCTATGCGCAAGGGCAGAGTAACAAAGCTTAATCCCCTTGAAGGCTCCTCGACATGATCAATCTGAGGTTTACCAAAAAGTGACCCCAGGCTCCTCGACAATGGTTAATCTGAGGTTTACTGTTTGTAATACGTGCAAATATTCTATCTTTCCCAATGAAACAGACTTAATTGTCTCAAAGGTTTGGACATGATCTCATGATTGACTCCTTTAAGAGAAGCTTCCCAAATTATATCAATTACAATTGGATTTATTTCCTACTGCAAGATATAGCTACTTGTTTTTTTTAACTATCTTGGAGAGTTAATTACTCCCTACTCCAAGATACTAGCCTAAGCTATATTGGTGATAAGAGCCCCTAGAAATAAAAAAGATTACTAGATCAATTTTAATTAAGCATTACTTTATGGGTTGTTCTTCAAGTCAATAGGTATGGAAATGAAACTTTGATGGTGTGAAGACTCGACTCAAAAAAAAAAACAAAAAAAATGCACCTAAAATGATAAACAATCCGTTTTTCTTTCAATGAATTTCTAGCTAAAAGAAAGAGTTTGAGAATGCAATCTTTGAGAAACAAATATTTCTTTCAACATGTAAATGAAAAGAAAATATTTTTGTCTTTTTCAATAAGAACTCAAAATGAGACTACTAATTATGCTCACAATAAATTCCTTTCCTTTTTCAACACTCAAAACTACAAAAAACAATTTCCTTCAAAAGAGATTCTTCAAGTTCTAGAAAACACTCAAAACTACAAAACTAATCTTGAGATCTAAAAACTTCTAAAAACCTAATTGAATAAAAGCTTCTATTCTTTTTGAGGATGTTTTACTTAGTTATTGAGTAAAATAAGGATTCATTTGTTCAGAATAACAAATCAATCAAAAAACATCCAAATATGTTTTCTTTTATAAAAATGAAATTCAAAACTTATAACCAAGTTCGTTCAAAGATTTGTAAGGAGAAAACTAAATCTATTTCTCACAAAGGACAGATTTCACAAAGCATTTAGACTCATCAAGAAGACAAAAATACACCAGAGTAATCTAAGGTTTATCAGGTTTCTGATCTTTGAGTCACTACAGAGACCAAGTGAAAACCACTCCAGGCATGCAAAACTTCTAGAAAATCATCTAAAACAAAAATACCAATGGAACTTATTTGCAAGAGATTTTTGATAGAAAACATGCAGATTTGGGTAGACACTAAAAGCCATAAATAAAACCTAAACTTAACTGGAAGAAAACATTTTAGGTTTTTCAAAAAAATTTACAAGGTCCACAGGCTTCCAGAAGAAACAGGGCGGTACCGCTCTGTGTACTAAAGGAAAAGTGCAGAGATGCCTACACTGTTTGTAAGGAGAAAGTGCGGTCCCCTGAAAACTTTGGGAAAATAAAAATAATCCAGATCCTAAAAAATACCCAATCCAACACACATCAAGCAAAAACTAGAAATGAGAACAAGTTTCTCAAATCAAAACAAAGGAAAACCAAAAATCAAATTCATTCCCCAGCGGAGTTGCCAATTTGTTGGTCGGATAAATCGATCTTGCGAACAAAGGCCGATCTCCCTAGTATCAAAAGATATCTAGCAACAAGCAGGACAAGCAAATCTACCTTTCTCTAAACATATTTCGATTCATTAATAAAAACTATAGAGGTGTTTAGACCCTACCTTAAGTCCAATGCTAGTTTGTAATAGCCATCCTTCAACCGTCTGAAAGAATTTCCTTTTGAGAACCTGCAAACACAAACAAGCAAACATCAAATAACACCTTCATAGCTAATATCATAAATCATGTTCATTATGGTGATCAAGGAATCCATAAAATAAACCATAAAACACAGCTTATTGAGAAAAATAAACTTATTTGTATTAACTTTGAAATAGAAGAACCTTACAACCTTTGGTGCCTTGATTTTGTACAAGCTCTTCCCAGGGTTCAAAATAGGAATCTCCTTTACTTTGAAAAGCCTCACACTCTTCCAAATGAGATCAAAGAGGTATGTAATCTCTCCTCACAAAAGCTCAATTAGGAAGACTAAGTTCCAACAGCGTTTCACCTCAAAAATATTCAGCTTTCAACCTCTCCAGTAACCAGCCCAATGCTTCATTTTATAGTGCAAAGGAAGGAGGTTACAGGTCCACCTATGAAGGGATAGAGTCCTCCTTCAAAGGGATAAGCTCCTCACATCAAGGGGTTAGCTCCTTAAGGTATGGGATGCATGATCCTTAAAGGAACGAACTTTCCACCTCAAGATTCCTTCCAGAAGCTTCTAGAAATGACTCAAAATGAGTTTTTAAGAATATACTTGTGCCTTTTTAACTTTTACAGGGGTCTGCACCCATAACACAGAGACAGAGCAGTCAGGTGTGTAGGGGAAATGATCTTTAGGTGCAGGACCATAGGTAATGCTAAGATAAAGTGTGGAACCAGAGTTTTAGAGAATTTTGAGGGCTTTCTCTTATTTTCAAGGCTTGATATGAAGAACTGAGGCTTAAGACTTGCAAAGGAGGAAAGTATGAGTGGTAATGGACTCACACAGATTGCAGAGTGTCAAGGTGACAATTTTTGTGCAACATTTTCTTCATTAGTTGCATCCATAGCAATGACTACTTAGTTTCCCCCTTTCTTATTTTTCTTCTTCTTCTTTGTCCTCTTCTTCTTCTTCTTAGCCTCCTAGTTACTAGAATCCAGACTTTCACCAGGCCAAGAGGAAGAACGGGGTGAAGAAACAGGTGAAAAAGGCAAGGGGTCAACTTTAGGATCAACATGAGATTGATGTTGTTCAGGTGAAGGAGAACTTGGTTGAAAATAAGTTTGGACACTCGGAACCACCGAGGTTGAAAACTACCAAATTGTTAGACCAATGGTCAATCCAAGAAGGGACAACATCACCATATAGAGAGCACCAGTATTTCCAAAAGAAGGAAAAAGACTAGGATTCCCATTAGAGGGGTTTCCTTGACTAGTAGACTGAGGAAATGTTGCCATTAGTATCAACCTAAGATCTACTAAGGAGTATTCCCACAGGAAGGATGTTATTCCACGGTTAATTAATTTTAGAATTTGAAACAAAAACTTTGTCTTTTCATGTTTTAAGAGTAGAGAAAAGGACGAAAAGGTGACTCTAGTTTCTTTTGTTGGTTTAGCGATCTTGAAAGGAAAAGTACTCGATGATCTTTTTCAAATTTAAGAAGTTAGAAAAGATTGAAATGACTACTCAAGTAACTCTAGGCAAAAAGTAGTACCAAGTAACCGTGAACTGCAATATACACCTTAGCAAATAAATTTACCAAGGACTTGACTTACGTGTAGGCAATCTGCCTAAATGTTGTGTTCAGTGTATCATGTTTACAGGGCGACAAACTCGGCTTCCTATGGATAAAGTTTTGCAACCTATGAGGGTCTCCCTTTATATACTTGACAGTATGTGGAGCACAAGTCCGTGCTAGCACTGTCTAATGCAAGAGTATTGTGAATGATAATTGCTGGAGTAGATCTCTAGCCTAGGCCACTAAGTATGAGCGTTAATGTTTCAAATGATCCTTCGATTAATTGATATATTTTAAACATTTATCGTCAATTATGTTTTAGTTTTGGGGCTCAAAATGATTTCACCTGAACACCTGTGATGCAACTATATGAGAAAAGGAAAACTTTCTTTCCACTAAAAGCTAGACTTATCAAAGGGAAGAGATTTCAATAAAAATGCATCAAACAAAACACATCTTGAAAAATGCCTTACACTAAATTTCACAATGAAAAATGTGAAAACAAAATCTAATCTTTCATCTCACTAAATGCAATGCCAAGATGTGATCCTATAAGAAATGAAAATCACTTTCCTTTCACTTTCGTCTTCCAAGTGCGATGCCAAAAGTAAAAATGATTTTTAGTTTTCAGTATCCTAATTGCAACTTCTTCGAAAGCAAAATGGTTTTACTTTACTAAGATGCATTTATATGAATTGTGATTTTATTTTTGTTTTGAATGATTTGATGCACCTAATAGGGTTTTTATTTTTTAATCTCTGAAAAATGTAATCTATTCTCAATGATGAATCTCAAAAAGTAACTTTTCAATGCAACTAATCTAATGCATTTTCACGAAAAGTAAATTTCAAAATACAAGATAAAGCAAATGAAAAGTGATGTTCTCAATGATTTCCATAGAAAACAACACTCAATCAATTAGCAAAACAAGCATCTCAATGACACCAACAAGCAACAACTGATGACTAATTGACTAGAAACCCTAGAACTCAATCATATTTCACTTCAAAGCCAACATGACAAATTTTGGAAATTAATCAAGATAATCAATCAAAAACACCATAGACACTCTGGAAAATCACTGATAGAGAACACAAAGACTGAAAACAAGAGAAAAAAAACCTTATTTTCTCCTATACTCTAGGATCATCGCACCTATCATAGGAGAAAGAGAGATAATTGTGACTGCACTTAAAAAATCCATTATGTCATCGCGACTGTCTGGGAGAAAACAACGATGGGCGAGAAAAATGAAGAAAATATAAGAAATCATCAAGACCAAACAAAAATCAATGTCCTCAAGCAATCACCAGCAAGTGAAAATAGTTACAGAAAAGAAAACAGGCTAGAAAATTGATAGTTGGTCAAAATCATCATGAATTCAAGGTGAAGGATTGAATGTAAAGGGTTATATCTTCCCCAACAGAGTCGCCATTTTGTTGTCTAGGTAAATCCTCTCTACAGACAAAGATGATTCCTCTAACCCAATGAGTGGATCTAGCAATCGAAGTGAAAATATACTAGACACTTTCTTAAGTTACAATTGAAAAGAGAGACGAAGAAGATGGCCTACCTTGTTTTGATGCTATCTTGATCTCCTTTGTTGAAGACCTTGGATCACTTGCATCACGGGATCATTCCTATTGTTCACAATGTTTATGAACCTACACAAGAGATCAAGACACAACAAGGCATGCAAATACAAATAGCATATTCAAAAGTAACCTACTTAACTGAACAAGGAATGTTAAGTTAAATGATACATGAGCATACACATTTAGGGAAAATGAACCAACAATTGTATATTAATAGAAAATAAGGGGAAGCATACAACCAAGCCTTGATGTTGATAGGATCTCCTTGAATGAATATCCAAGTCCAAGCTAAGATCTCCAAGCACTCCTTCTCCAAGCCAAATGAGTAGCATATAGGCACAATCTTAGCATAAGGGTGCAAATAGACATAGACCAGCCAACCTCTAACCAGCAAACATTTGGGAATGGGAGAGGATGAATATATAGGCTGGGAAAGGGAGTTAGGATCTATCCAAAGATAGGAGTAGGTCGTCATCTCAAGGAGGTGTCTCATAGGGATAAGACCAAGAGGCCAAGTTGGAGAATTCGACCTCATCTACGCCGAACAACCTCTAGCTCGCCGCTTTGGAAGCTTCTAGATCACAAATCTTCTCATCCTCTTTGGGAAAATTTCCTTTTTGGGATCATCGTGGGTATATGAGCAAACAGAGTGATGCCATCATGGGTTTGGTATAGTGCAACAGGTGACCATCACGGTTTTTAGCCTCATAAGAGCGATGATTCTCAAATTAGGGTTTAAGAGCTATTTCCTTCAGGGGACGCTTAAGGCATTTTCCAATCAATGTCTTAGGAAGGATCTGAACTGCATATATGAATGACTACAATACATTATGGTCATGTTTCGGGCACTTCAGGGTATGTCACAGGGAAGTGCAGGAGGTGTGACAAAATACTATGTAACAGTGCTCTAGGGGTTGGAGCCTCTAAACGCAAGGTCAGTGCCTTGAGAAGATAGGGTTAGTTCCCTTGATCTTGGAGCCTCACAAAATTCCATGTTGGTGCTTGGCAACATGTTGGAGCCTGGGAGATCGAAGATTGATGTCTTCATCAAGGGTTGGAGCCCTATATACATTGCACTTGATTCATTATAAAGATAATATTAATAAAAGCATTTATTCCTATTGTTCATTTTGTGTTCTAAATATAAGTGATCTAACTGGTAAAATTAACAATAGAAAAGGAATATTGATTCAACCCCCCTCTTAGTATTTCCAACAAGTATTTTAGTCTCATTATCATGGACCCTTCTGGGCATGGATTAATGGGGGGATTCGACGGAAATAATGGGCTAGGTTTGTGCTCTTGTCCCCTATACCCCTTTTGGATGTTAACCTTGGATTCTAGTCCCGTGGGATCTCTTTCACTAACCCTTTGGATTTAGGGATGGTACTTCATGGGAAACATTGATTTTGGTTGCATGGTCCCACTCGCTCATCCACATTTATTTCCTCCTTTCCACTCATTATAACCCCATTTCTCCCACATGGCTCCACATTCCTCCATTGGGTCCACATAGGGTTAGCTTTCCCCTTCATCTTTCCCACACCTTGGGTCAGGCCTGGAATGATGCCCTAGAGGTTGATGCATCTGAAAAAAAAAGTAAAATCATAATTGGCCACATTCAACAGAAAAATTTACCACAAAATGCAAAAGATGGCATGGAAAAACAAATTTATCATGTGGGAGAAAGCTAATACATGAGATCTACCCTATCATCATGGTCATCACCATGGTTCCTACATGCCCTAGATGAGCTTCCTTTATCATTTAGGAACCCATGGTTGTCCCAACCCCTGGTGGGCAATGAATCACCCTACCTTAAAGGGGGTATCCAATGCTATATCTCACACATCATGATCTTACCCCTTGAGCCTCAAGCAGTTAATTAAAGAAAAATCATAAAAGGAAAAAGGAATATAAAGAAGGGTGGAAAAATCAAGGTTGAGACATCTCATGTATCACAATTGCTTCATCCTATACATTTTGTACACAAGTGTAGGCTTCCCTTTTACTAGCTACCCCTGTACCCCAACATGTGGCCCAGGGCTACCCCTTTCATTCCCTAATGCATTCATCTCTATATCACATGCCAACACCTTTTAAATGATGTACCTTGGACATACTACCCCCTTTATAAGTAGAAACCACCTAATAGAATACTTTGTTAATCCCATTTGGAGCTTGGAGACATTAGCACATGCCAAAGCCCATTATGGAAGGGCATGCCATTATGAAGTCCCCACCTATTTTCCATGGTTTGTAAGATCTTTTACTTGAATTCCTTGATTAATTGTTATACTCTAAGGCTAGGGGACACATTGGATCTTATTCAGGATTGCAGGTGGTATCCATCTTGGGTTTGGTCTCCCTATACAGTGTCGTAACCCTCCAGAGGCCTCTACAATAGTAGACAACACTCCATGGATCCCTAGAGATGTTCATATATTACTCGATATTCACCTATTAGACAAGGAAGATGCACCTGGATCACCTTTGCCTAGCCAATCCAACAGTTGTACCATGCACTTGGCAAATGACCCAGGACTTGTATGTTGATGTGACATCAATTACACCATCATTTGAGCCCTTATAGATGGTCTATAGGAACCTTTGACTTACTTGGAGACCCATGAGGTCACTTGTGTGCCCTCGCAACCATTAGGAACACCACAGGTTTATTATGCAGAGAACAAGGGGCCAACCCCTTTTCCATTGCTTTTGGAAGTCCAACTCATTATTTTGGTAATTATGGACCTCATCATGCCTCTTATAGATCCCAACAACATGAATTATTGATTATTCGACCCCTTGGGAGGCTTATTATTTTATTTATGAGATAGTTTGGTGGGCTTGTCTCCAATAGATAATTATTTGCACATTATTTTAGTTGATGGGGAAATGTAGGCTCAAATTAGGTAATTTGATCTCATAATGAGTGTATAAATAGGAGATACATGAATTCATTTGTATCATCACTTTGGATTGGATCATATTCTCTCTTGAGAATTTCACATTTATTTCTTAGAGGACAAATTCGAGTATGGATTAATTTTGATGTTTGGATTGGATTTTCTTATCTTGGAACTTCTTTATTGGAAAATTGTTGATGGTTGGATATGTTCTCATACATGTAAGTACACACATTTAATTCTATTCTTTTTTTACTTTGTCATATGAATTGGAATGGGGTTTTCGCTATACTAGGGATAATTGTTGCATTGCATAATTGCGAAATTGTCGAATTATTTTTTCTATATAGGATATCTCAATGCATGGGCCATGTATGTTGAATGAAATATCCTAAGGATAATTCTACCATTGAATTTATCTTTATAAGTCATATATTTTTACAAAGCGAAGTATAAAGCTTTAAGGTCACTTCTTCTTACCCTAAAGGCTAAGCAAAGTAGTCCTTGAGGCCTCCTTGATCGAGAAACGAAGTCCTTTCTCATCATTCTTCTAAACTCCATTCTCCCCAGGGGATTATGCACTAGTCTACCAATAGGTGGTCAATCAAAGAACCACTTTTCTTCACCGTTCCCCTTCTCTTCTATGTAGGTTTTATTTTTTGTGTTCTCGCCATTGTTTATTTTCTCTTTTTAGAATTCATATGCGGGTAATTTTTGTACAGGGTTAAAACCTAAATTTGGTATCAGAGTTGTTTCAGCTTCAAGGGGACGCCTTTGTTGCTAAGGGGTTTTGCTTCGGCCCGTGGTAGACCATATTAAGTGGGAGATCTGCGGGATCTATTATTGCAATGAAAGAAGATGGCGAGTAGTGGAAAGATAAAGAACGAGAAATTTAATGGTGAGAGTTTTGAGTTGTGGAAACTCAAGATGGAGGATTTGTTGATGGATAAATATCAACATATCATGGTAGATCTGGGTACTAAACCAACGACAATGTCAGATGAAGACTGGGTGAAGTTGGATCAGAAAGCAAAGAACACAATACAGTTGTGTATCTAAAATTTGGTATTGTTGAATGTGGGACAAGTTATGGACTTTGTACCAATCTAAGCCTCTAGTGAACAAACTATTCATACGGAAAATATGTATAACCTGAGGATGAAGGATGGAGACTTGGTGAAAAAACATCTTAATGCCTTTAAACTGTGGTAAGCTAGTTGTTATTTGTTGATATTAAAATTTCAGATGAAGATAAGTGCATCAGGTTGTTATGTTCTCAACCAGATTCATGGGATAGTCTCGTTGTTGCAATAGGTGGCAGTGCAACTACCTTGAAGTTTGATGAAATAGTCCCATGCTTGCTATCGGGGGAGATGAGACGAAAACTATGCATTGATCCGAACTTAAATAGGAACACGACAAATTATAGATATAATCATAAACAGAGAGATGCGATAGAAAAACACTTCATTTCATTAATAGAAAAATACTGAACTATTCTTACAAACAGAAGGGAAATAGGATAGCTTGGGTGATGGTAGCTTATCTCTGAGAAGAGATGTGGCAGTTACATGCCTCTGAACTGTGTTACAATGAGGCTCAAAGGCCTATTTATTATTGAGATTGAACCTATTTATTATTGAGAAACAATGGAAAACCCTGAACATCAAAAAACCTAACCCTAGGATATGAAGCACCAAACTATGGGCTCCATTTGGGTAAATTAGTACATTAACTTCCCGAGGTCGTAACTTTGGCATACGATCTCCGCTTGATGCACAAAATATCTTGTTAGAAAGATACGTCCGAGGAATACAACTTTCAAGTGGCTAACATCAGTCAACAACCCATATTGGCCGCGTTTTCGCAAAAAAACATCTTTTAGGTCCTCAAAATGGCTCCAGAAGTTTAGGACCTGAAAAATTGCCAAAAATAGTAAATTGTGCTACAATTAAGGAAACTGAAAAATTGAAAGGGACAGTGGTGGGTGTCCAAGTGGAATAGATGGGTGGCCACCAACATCCACCTAGATCATTCCTCCCCCCTTACGAAGTAATGGTCCCCATTGCATTGAGTTCCTCCATGAGATGAGGAAACTTCTGTTGAACTTGGTCCGTAGTGAGCCACATGCCTTGATGAAGGAGTTGGCCTGATTTGACAACTCAATATAGTTGAATCCTTTGCTGTTGGGTGTTCTTGATCTACGTGTCCATGATTCGATCAATTTTGGCTTGTTCCATGCAGTCTAGATCAGTTGTGGCTTGTGCCTTGTTTGTATGAGGATGGTCCAAGAATAGAAACAAAAATAAGTCCTCGAGTCGGAGATCTAAATCTAGAGGGAGATATAAATCTCTAGGAAAACTTGTAAAGGTGTGCTAGAAATGTGGAAAGGAAGGGCACTTCAAAAAGGACTATATATCTAAAGCCCCTGAGAAAGGAAAGGGATCCAATGATCCTCCTTTTACAAAAGGAAAAAACCACCTCAGATGAAGGAGGGGATGTGTGCTTGACTTCTTCTTCAAGTACACATGTAGATCATGAGGCATGGTTGATTAAATCAGGTGCATCCTTTCACTTCACTCCCCATAGGGAGTGGTTCTACGAGTATGAGAAATATGATGGTGGCAATGTCTTCTTAGGGGATGACATGAAGGCTAGAATCGTTGTACGTGGAAAAGTAAAACTAAAGTTACAAAGTGGAAGGATTAGAACACTTCCGAGCGTTCTACATATTCCTGCATTGGCCACAAATCTAATTTTTGTGAGCAATATGGATGATGCAGGTGTAAAAATAGTGTTCGAGAAAGATACCTACAAGATGGTTGAGGGAGCACTAGTGTTGATGTTGGGAGTTCATATTGGAACTCTATACAATATTATGGGTAGTAATTTTATTGATGGGTGTAGCAGTTCTGTGGTTCCTGAAATTGGAGCAAAAATCTAGTGGTCTTTAGAGAAAATACCATGCTATGGCATTAAAGGCTTGGACATATTGGAGAGAAGCGACTTTGAATACTTCATGATAATGGTATGGTAGAAGGCATGTCGAATTTCTCTTTGGATTTCAATTTATATGAACATTGTGTATATGGGAAGCAGAATTGGGTGAGTTTCCCCTCTAGTGCTAAGAGGGTGAAAGGGATATTAGAGCTTGTGCATAGTGATGTGTTTGGACTCGTGTCAGTTCCATCACTGGGTAATTTTATGTACTATGTATCATTTATATATGAATTCTCAAGGAATACATGGATATATTTCCTCAGGAATAAATATGAAGTATTTGACAGGTTTAAAGAATTTAAGGCTTTGGTGGAAAACCAGACAAAGAAGAAGATAAAGGTACTGAGGAAAGATAATGGTGGAGAGTTCTACAAGAACGAATTTGAAGAGTTTTGTAAGAAGTGTGGTATATCATTATGGAAGACTAGTCCATACACACATCAAAAAAATAGAGTTGTAGAAAGAATGAATAGGACATTGATGGAAAAAGCAGGAAGCATGCTCAGTGGTGTTGGGTTAAGACATGAATTTTGGGCAGAGGCGGTGGAGACTGCATGTTACCTAGTTAATAAATCACCTTCATCAGCATTGGAGGATAAGGCTCCACATGAAGGATGGACTGGTAAGAAATCCTCTCTTTCACATCTGAGGGTATTCGGTTGTGATGCATATGTACATGTTCCAAAGGAGAAAGGAACCAAGTTGGATAGTAAATCTAAAAGGTGCATCTGGTTTAAAAGGTTATAAGTTTTGGAACCCAGAAACAAGGAAGGTTGTGTACAACCAAGATGTGGTATTTAGAGAGGTGAAAGATGTTATTAAACATAAATTCCTACCAAAGGAACCTAAGAAGATAGAGTTTGAGCTAAAGGAGGAAGAATTAGACTCTATAGTAGAACAAGAATCAGAAGATGAAAAGCCACAAACTCCAGCTATGAGAAGATTAGTTCGAGAAAGAAGGCAACCAAAAAGGTATAGTCCATCTTCTTTCTATTAAAATTTTTCTTTATATATTATTAATGATGATCCCAAAACTGTCAGGGAGGCAGTAGATTTAGAGGATGGAAAACTATGGAAAGAGACCATGGTTGATGAAATGGCATCTTTGGACAAAAATGAGGCTTGGGATCTGGGCAAGTTGTCATTTGGAAGGAAACCCATTGGAAGCAAATTGGTGTTTAAGAAGAAGATGAATGTAGAAGGCGAGGTGGAGAAATACAAAGCTCGGTTGGTAGCAAAATATTATTCCCAAGTTACAGGAATTGATTTTTGTGATATTTTTTCTCTTACTTCCAAGGTAGCTTCTATTAGATTACTTTTATCTATTGTTGTTGCTTTTGATTCTGAGGTAGAACAGATGGATGTGAAGAAAACATTTCTTCATGGGGATCTAGAAGAAGAGATCTACATGAAGCAACCTGACAGCTTTGCATTGAAGGGTAATAAATAACTGGTAAGTAGGTTAAAAAAGTCTTTGTATGGGTTAAAACAATCACCAAGGACGTGGTATGAGAAATTTGATACATATATACGGGGACTTGGCTTCACTAGAAGAAAAACAGATCATTGTGTGTATTTTAAATTAATTGATATGTTGTGTGTATTTTAAATTAATTGTTGACCATGTTATTTATTTGGTCTTATATGTGGAGGATATGTTGTTGATTGGAAATAACAAAGAAACTATCCAAGATTTGGGGACCCAATTGTCCTCCAAATTCGACATGAAGGATCTTGGTGCTGCAAACTATATTTTGGGCATGGAAATTAAACAAGATCAGGAAAAGAGGAAGTTTTGGTTATACCAAAGGAAGTATGTCGAGACAATATTGTAGAGGTTTAATATGCAGGATAGTAAATCGATGAAGGTTCTTATTCTTGTAGGTGAAGTTATCTTCTGAACAATGTACCAAGACACAAGAAGAGGAAGAGGACATGTCCCATGTTCCATATGCAAGTGCAGTAGGTATACTTATGTATGTAATGGTCTGCACTAGACCATAGATTGAACATGCAGTGGGAGTATTGAGCAAGTTTATGCCAAAACCAGGGAAGGAGCGTTGGACGACAATGAATCGGGTTTTTAGGTATTTTCATGGCACTAGTGATTATGGTTTGTGCTACCAAGGAAGACCAGGATTCGACAAAGTTTTGGACATTTGTATCTTTGTTGATGCAGACTGGGTTGGAGATTTGGATCAGAGAATATCTACAAGTGGGTATGTGTTTAACCTATTTGGAGGCGTAGTCAGTTGGATGAGCAAGAGATAGTCTGTAGTGGCACTTTCAACTACAGAGGTAAAATACATGGCAGCCACTCATGCAAGTAAGGAAGTAATTTGGTTGCAAATATTATGTTCAAGTATGGGATTAGTACAACGAGATATAAGGATGGACTGTGAAAGCCAAAGTTCCATTTTCTTGGCAAAGAACCCTTGTTATCATTAAAATACGTAGCACATTAATGTTCATTATCACTTTGTGAGGGATATGGTTGAGGACAAAAAGGTGTTGTTGGTAAATGTGGACACTTTGAAGAATGTTGCAGATGTATTGACGAAGTCTGTGAGCACTGAGAAGCTTTCTTGGTGTAGAGAAACAATGGGTGTTGTAGGGTTGGACCAATGACTAAGCTCTTTTGTGACCCCCTGTGTGGAAATAAAACAAGAAGTGGGAGAATTTTGAGTGTGTGTTATATTATTTCCATGATTAGTCGTGTGTGGGGGGGGGGGGATAGAATCCTTTGTTCGTTGCGCTGAGCGCATCAGGGGGGTCATGGGGGGGTACAACCCCCCATCGAGGGGTTTCAGGGGGGTGGTAGCGTCCCTGTATAGGGTTCAGGGTAGTGACCTGAGATTTTTTTTGGACCCTATATTAGGTGGGCGAATGTACCTATGGTTTTGTGTATTGATTTTGCACATGGTTTTGGGAATATGGTATTTTGTAGATTTGGTCAAGGGAACTATGATTATGTTCTAATCCAGGGTTAATAGACTATGGTTTATGAATGCTTCAACATGTATATATATGTATTGTAGCATTGAAAGGAACATAATGAAAAATCAATCTGGTGGTCCCAATTTTGGGATACAGGGGAAAATATCTGTGTATATTTGTTTTATGTTTTATTTTCTCGCCATTGTTTATTTTCTATTTTTAGAATTTCTATGTAGGTAAATTTTGTATAGGATTAAAACCTACATTCTAGGTCTAACCAATTTGGGTCACCTAGGGCATCACTTTCCTAACAAAGTATCCATATAAAAAGTTAGATCTCCTAGCCTCTACTATGTTGGTGTGTCCTCAAGGTCTCCTCCAAATTTGAAGAAATTTTGACGATGGGATTGTGAGATATCCCAAGCCCTAGCTCTGGGATCAAACTTTTCCTTGATGTTCCCTAGGGTAGTACCTCATAGAATCAATTCGAAACCTTTAAGTGGAAATTCTTGTTTTGATCATTTCCCCTTCCTTGTTTGGGTTAAGATCATCATTGGTTGCTATACTCCCTCCTCTTAACCTAGGCTAGGTCCACTTGGTCCCGTGTGGTCCCATACCTTTGAAAAGTTAATTCTTAATGAACCACTTGGGAAACAAAGTTCAATAATGATTTTAGGGATTGGGTTCTCCTTTTCAATACATATTCCTTAAACCTAGCTCTTAAATCCTCACCTCCTTCTCCTAGAAAGATTTTTACCTTGCTTGAAGAGAAAGAAAGCTCCATTCTTAACCTCCTTTTAGGAAAAGGATCAACAAAGTCACTTCAAATCCATTTATTGATTCATCCTTCACAAATGACTCTCCATACATTGGGTCTCCTGCCATTAGTGAAATTTCATAAAGAGTAGGGAGCCTTAACTGAGGTGATAGTGGGCTAAGTCTCCAAAGTTTCCCTTGATCTAGCAATTGCTCCTTTATTTTTCCCTTTTAGGTCCCCTGCTATTTTGAGCGGTAACATGATTCATTTTCAAAATTATTCTCTTAGTTGTGTGGTTTGTATGGTGAATATGTGATGAAGTTTCTAACACTTCACTTCCCAATGTCCACTCAACTTGCAGTGGTCAGAAAATCTCTTGTTGCTATTACCTAGACTACTCAACATCCTCCTTTTCTCCCTTTTCCTCTCTCTTTTTTTTTTTGGATTTGTGAATTCTTCTTGCTATTCTTCCACCTAAAGCAATCTAGCTTGTATCATGTGGCTTACTTCTCTTATAAATATGCCACATGATGGGCTTTCTTCCCAAAAAATGAGAATATTTCAAGTACTAAGAGTTGGCATCACTATGATAATGAACAAGGGATTGTTAGGATATTTAGACACTTAGAAGCTATTTAAGATCAACTTGGTCTAGTGTGCCTTTAGGTAAAGTCCATTTCCTTAGTATTCATTTGTAGTTATATAATCTAATGGTCACAATATGTTCTAGACATGAGTGATCCAATGGCTCATATTCTCCTCGTTGTTAATGACTATTGGTCCATGGCTTAACACCTTATTGCTCCATAATCTCTATTTAATGAGCATGGAGGGTCATTTGTTGATGATTGATAGCGAGAAAATCTGTTATATACAAATTCTTATTTCACATTAATAATTGTCTCAACTAGACATGTTGGCTAGGGTGATGGATTCTTCCCTATTGGAGGGCTTTTTTTCTATGTGAAAACAAGGGTGTTATGATATTTGATATAGTTGTGTGATTGGTTACTTAAAGTGTTTGTCATATGTGGAATACCCTATTTTCTTGAACATGGTACCAAAGCCTCTTTGGAGAGCTACTCTATTTATTGAACTTGTTTTGATGCATTTTTTGGTTGTTTTATTTCTACACATTTAAGAAATGGATGAACTATTCCATTGCATCTAGAGTTCTTCTTTCAATTAGAAACATTTTTTGTTTCATTCGAAAAGGTTTCTATTTCACTAAGCTACAACGTTTTTGGTCAAATCTAGATGTATACAGTCCAAATACACCATATATATATATATATATATATATATATATATATATATATATATATATATATATATATATATATATATATATATATATATATATATATATATATATATATATATCTATCTATATTACAAAATAAATATTTCATTATTTTGTTTTTATACTTGATTTGCATCTCTTTCTAGTATATCTAGTCTATGTATGCTCTTTTACGTGCACTCTATGTGATCTCAACAAATCAAAAATAGAGTGGAAAGTGTTTTGTTTTCTACATATACTTTTTGCTATGTGCTCTGTGTAATCTCAACAAATCAGAAATAGAGACAAAACTTGCATTTTCCCAGCAAGCTAACTAAAATATAGCCCCCTTATTGTTGAGATTCCAAAAATAATTTCAAAATTCACTTTATATATATATATATATATATATATATATATATATATATATAGATAGATAGATAGATAGATAGATAGATAGATAGATAGTCAAGTTGAATTTTATTTTGTAGAAATAAAGGGTTTTTAGAATAAGCAAGAACTTCGGGGGTGGGGGTGGGGATGGGGGGCTAACTCCCTCCCCACTTTATAAAATTTGTTATATTGAGTATTAGCTCACTTAGTTGAAAGGTATTTTATTTATAAGAGGTCTTAAGTCCAAGTCCTTAGTTTCTTCAAGTTAGAGAGGGCGGGGGGGGAGGGTAACTCCCTCCCTACTTTATCAATTTTTTTATATATTGAGTATTAGATCACTTAGTTGAAAGGTATTTTACTATAAGAGGTCTTAAGTTTGAGTCCTCAATCTATTCAAGTTAGTTCTTGAAAAAGTTCATGCAATTTTAAGTTGTTTCATAACTTTGCTATAAAGTGTATTTCACTTAAATTATAAAAGTGAATCACTATAAAGTAACATTAATATTCTCTTCTAAAGTTATTTTTGCATGCGAATTTAGTTTTCAAAGTAACTCCACTTTAAAAGTGATTCTCACTTATTCTAGAAAAAAGTGGGGCACTTCATATGCAACTTATTTTTAAAAGTGAGCTTATAGGAAAATTAGAGAAGAGATTTTAAATATTAATTAATTAATTAGCAACCTCATTGTGCATCCATCACCATGTAGACCAACTTCTACTTGCCACATGGCACTTTTTTCACCTATGTGCCCTTTTTTAAAAGGAGGTAACTTTCATGCCTGAAGTATGTTTTCAATGTTTTTTTATTTATTTAAACAACCTATTTTCTTGAGAGCTTCCATCTAGGCAACCAATTTCATCTTTTGAATCCATATTACCTACATATTTTAAAATGTATACTCCAAGTGCTATGTTGTTTACTAGTACCAACTATTTATCATGGAAATACCATATGGAGGATCTATTAAGAATGAAACGATTGGATTAGATTACCTTGGGAAAAGAAAAATGCACTACTAATGCTGAAAATAAATCCAAATGGGATAATAAGCATGATAAAGCACATGGATTAATTTAATTTCCATTTCTTTTGATTTAAGGTTCCATATTCAATGAATTGATGAACCATATGAAGCTTGGGAAAATATTAATAAAGTACTTCTACAACACATGTGATTAGAACTCGTCAACTTGAAAATCAAATCATTTCCTTAAATCACACTGATTTCTCTCACATATAATATTATTTATCTAAGTTCAAAACACTTACATTTTTACATAAATATTGTAAAATCAATATGAAGGATGATCAAGGCATATATATTATTCTTGCTAATCTTGTTACTGTATATTTTTCTTTTGTGTCTGTTTTTTATGCTTTTGGAGAAGCTCTAGGGATTGAATATCAAGATCTCATTCTTAAATATCTTTATGGATCTATGATTTGAGAACACAACAAGTTCTTTCATCTTGGAGTGAAAAAAATTGTAGGTACATACAAAAAATCTTAGTGGCCCAACAAAAAGATAAAAAAATTCATGCAAAGAAGCATAATGCTGGCAACCATAAGAAAAACAAGGGTCTCAAACCCTCTCATCAAACTTCTACTCCCAGTAGTGATAAAGGACCAAGATTAAAGAGTAATAAGATGAACAATTTGATTTTTTTGTGGCTGAGATGGTCATATAGAGTCTAAATGTTCTAAAAATATAGAGGTATTATAAGCATCAATGAAGAAGAACAACACCACTCTTAATTCTTCTTATTTTAACACTTACTCTCATTCACCTACACTTTCCGCTTTTGGTCTCTCTTTCAATGCAACATCTACTTCTTTTATAATGAGTTGCTTATTGATTCTGAAGCATCTTATCATATGGATAAGACTAAAGTTATACTTTCTACTCTTAATGATTCTAACACCAAATATATATTTGTTTTTAATGATAGATCTCTTAGTGTGGTAAGGCCTAGAATAGTTCAAGTAGATAATGGTTAATTGAATGATTTTTTGTGCGTTCCAAGTATTTCCTACAACCTTCTATCAATATATCAGATCACTTATTCTTGTGAAAGTAAATTAGTAGAATTTTATCCTCATTAAGTTGTAATTAAGATTTAAAAGAAACTAAGAATGTCCTTGCCATTGAAATTTTTAACGATATTACCAACTTTACACGTTTAACAACTTTAGGTCATTATCTTTTCCATCATTTTTTGTTTATCATAGCAATTATTGGAGAAAATTTTGGCATGAGTGGTGGTGACATAGACTATCACTCATTGTATAAAATATGTAATCGAAATATGTTGATTGGTCTTCCTCTTAGTTCTTATAAAGATGGTATTCATGTCATTTGTGTTCTCATTAAACATCATCGAAATAATTTTGACAGTGATGCCTCTTGGTTGCATTAGCCCCTTTGTATCTTGTTCACAATGGTTTGTGTGGCCTACTTTCTTCTCCTTCTTTTCTTGGGTACAAGTACTTATTAAGTTTCATTGATGAACTTTTCAGACACACTTGAACTTCATGAAACTTATGAATGGATTTTTTGACTTGTTCTTGGCTTACAAGCCCCTTGTAAAAAAACAATATGGATATCAACTACAAAGGATAAGAATAAAAAGTGAAAATGAACATGCTAACAACAAATTCCCAACTTAGTACATTATAGGGGGAATTAGACTGCAACATATTGTTCCATATGCACCACAACAAAATGGTGTTGCTATGAGAAAGAATCACATATTAAAGGAAATGGAAAATTACATTATCTAATATGAAGGACTAAGTCCTTATTATTGGGTGGAAACCATTTATTTTTCAAGTTATATAGTAAATTACACTTGCACGAAAGCTTAAAAAAACATAACACCGAAAGAAGTGTGTAATAAAATTAATCCAAATAGAAGCCACTTCCATGTATTTGGTATTGAATCATGGGGTCACATTCTTGATGAGAAAAGAAAAGAATCACAACTTAAAAGTGAGGAGTACACTTTTTTTTTGGATATTCTAAAGATGCCAAAGGTTATAGACTTCTTCAACCTCATTCCAAAGAAATAATTATTAGAAGAGATGTTAAGTTTGATAAAAGTATCTTGGCCTACAAGCCTAATTCAACATTTGTGCCGTCTTTTGGTCCTATTTTGCTTTCTTCTTTGGATAACTATAGTGAGGAAGATAATCCAACTCCACATGCTCACATTCCTCTCGACAAGTCCATTAAACATTAACTTGCTCCAACAACATAAATTCCTAGATGAGTCCATTCAAAATGAGAAGAAGGAAGTGATCCTGCCATCTATCCTATAATTAGTGTTGTAGATGTTCACAGTTCCAATGAGCATCCTATTTTTTTTTCTCAAGTTTCAAAGACCTATGATCAAAAAACATTTACAAAAGCTTCTACATCCAGATTGGGACACGACAACGAATTGAAGAATAACATTCCTTAACGATGAATAATTATTGGGATTTTGTATCTCTTTCAAAATAAAGAAAACTTTCCAAATGTAAATGGGCATATAGAACTAAGTATGAAACAAATGGAAGTGTTTAAAGACATAAGAATTAGTTAGTTTCCAAAAGATTCTCTCAAGTTGAAGGAAATAGGTATGATGAAGCATTTTCCCTCATAGCCAAAATGAATTCCATCCACCTTGAGCTATTCTTTGTTGCTTCACATTCATGGGAGGTCCATCAAATGGATGTTAAATTCCTTATTGCATGGGGATATACAAGAATAAATCTATAAGGAACAACCTCCTAGCTATGTTAAAATTGATTCCAACCTTATTTGCTACCTTAAGAAAACTATCTGTGGTTTTAAGTAAGCTCCTCAAGCTTGGTATGCTAAAATGGATAGCTTTATTATTAACACCATCTTTTCTAGATTTCATTGTAACCCTAATGTCTACACCAAAAAATAAGGAAACCATGACATAATCCTCGTTTTTTATGTTGAAGACCTTATTATCACTAGTAGTGACGCTAAAATTTTAACCCATTTGAAATCAATACTTGAGAAGAGATTTGAAATGATAGACTTATGTTATTTTCATTATTTATTTGGCCTCCATGTATTTCAAACCAAGGAAGGAATTTATCTTACCCAATATAAATATACATGTGACCTTCATTGTCACTTTCACATGAATATTGTAAATCAACCCCATATCCTTTATAGTGTGGAGTCAAACTTGTCACCACTTGCACTACACCTAAATTTTATTTCACTTTATACCTTTATTTAGTTCGTATCCTTTTATATTTTACACATATCCATCCTAACATTTCCTTTGTTGTTGGTATTGTTACCTGGTAAATGCAAACACCTCGTGAAATTCATTGGAAAGTAGCGAAAATACTATTTGGATATATCCAGGGTATAATTCCATTTGGAATACATTATAGTTAGTGGGATTCACGTGTTGGTTGGTTTCAATAATTAAAATTAGTTTAGAAACACTAATGATTGAAAGCATATTGTAAGTTATCTTTTCATCCTTGGTTTTGGACCTATCACTTGGGCTTATAAGAAGCAACAAATTATTGTTCTTTCTTCAGAAATATCAAAGTACCAAGAAACAATGAATGCAAGTTACAAAAACTTGTGTCTTCAATAATTCATTTTGGGGTTTGGATTCCAACATCAACACCCAACCACTCTCTAGTGTGGCAATTATAGTTCTATTGTGGTTCGTAAAACATGTTGTTCAACATTAAAAAAACAAAAATAATTGAGATACAAATATATTGCATTAGCAAGAACATTCATGGCCATGTTCATGTAGTGCTCTTTTTCTCTATTAATGATCAAGTTGCAAACATTTTCACAAAGTCTCTTACAAAAGAAAAATTTTCCAAACTTCAATCTAAGTTAGGAGTTCAGGAATTTGTCATTGTGTGTGGGGGGTGGGGGGGGGTGGTGGGGGGGTTGGCTTTAATTACTCCTTCCTTATCATATTGTTTCACATTTTTATATCCTTCAATCTTTTCCCAAGTTATTATTAAGGGGTGAAGTTAAGATATTTAAGCACTTGGATCTATTTAAGATTATCTTGGGCTAATTTATCTTTGGGTAAAAGTGTGTGTCTTAGTGTGTTTATTTAGTATGCATTTTCAATTATTGTAATATGATGATCATGATATGTTCTAGATATAAATTGATCTAATGACTCATATTCTCCTCAATACTAACAATTATTCATCCATGGATTGAACCCAATTAATCCGTGTTCTCCATTTAAAGAGCGTGGATGGTCATTTACTAATTATTGATTGTGAAAAAATATCTTATGTACACAGTTTTGTTTTGAATTAATAAAATACCTCAATTGGCCATGTTGGTTGGGGTCATGGAATATTTTCCTATTAGAGGGTTTTAACCACATTAAAAACTTGGTTTCATGATCTTTGATCTAGTTGTGTGAGTCATTACTTATGGTGTTCATATTATGTGGAATTTCCTATTTTCCTAAACATGGATCCCTTACCTGATGCATACCAATGGTTTTTATTCTTCTTCTTTTGGAAATTCTATTTTCTCTTCTTCCAAGTGATAGTGAAATCTAAGTCCTTCAACTCTTCTCATCACTACGCTTCTTCAATCCACCATAATAAGGATAAGGTGGTAGTGGGTTTCCACCTTCATATACTACTTCTCTTTATTATCATGAGCCAACCAACACTATCCTGTCTTTCACCTTCACAAATGTAGTCTTAGTTGTCACGAAATTTTCCTATCTACTATCTAAACCTAGCCCTTCATGATTGAATTTCAATGCAACTAAAATGGTGCTTAGGATTCTTTGTCTTTATTACCTAGCCCTTTTCCATCACAACCCATCTATCTTAATAATTTGAAAAAATATCTATTATACTTTTTAAATTCACCAATCTATCGTTGAGAAAATTCTATAATAGGTGAGATTACTAGAGTTGTCTGAGTGATGTTGTTGGCTTTAATAGTGGAAATGAAAGTGTCATTACTTCTCAATTTTGTTATACAACTACTTAGATTTTTTACAAGGCCTATCCTTCTGCTAAATCTTGTTCCACCTAAGTCATCATCTAAGTGAACTTGCATCCTACTAATTATCCGTCTAAATGACATTCTCTCTCAAGTTACAAGCTAAACATTGTGCTTGTCCCAATATATCATGAAAACTGTGAGAAAGTATTGGTATTAATCAAATTGATTCTTTAATATTGGTAGATATCATGTTGAAATATGAAGGCTCTTCTCCATCCTTGCCATCCTTTGTTTAAACTTATATAATTTTTCCTTCAAGTGTTGTTTCTATTGTATAAGTTGATTATAAATGGACCTTAATTCATCCACCATTTATCTATTTGTTTCACCAATGTTGAGTCTAATTTCTCTTCAAAATATTGGCTTCCATGCCACATTTAAGGATTCAAATGCCCATACCAATATGATCTATAAATAAGGGAATTATAGCCCACTTGCTTAACCGACATGGATATTGTGTAGAAATAACTTTTAATCTTTGTTCACAATCTTATACAGAGAGATTCATCTTAAAAAAAGCTACTAAACCCTTATTCTGGATGAGAGTATGAGTGAAATCCCATTTGCAAACCCGTTTGTTTACTCTCCTTCAATAGGCATGTAAGGATGACATGTTGGTTGGCATCATGGCTTGAGTTTTTGATATCTTATGCAAAGATCTCCATCCTCTAAATGGCTACAAGAACTTTGTGTTTATGCCAATTCTTTTTCACCTACACTATGTGTTATGAAATGCAACCACAACAAATATACTTGTCTTAAAATGTTAAAGACTGAAACTAGGGGATAATTCACATTCCTAGAAGCCTGTTATGAATTATATATCTATATATCTATATATCTATATATATATATATATATATATATATATATATATATATATAGATATATATATAACAACAATTATAAATAATGAATAAGTAAGTAACAATTAATGTTATTAATTGTTACTTACTTATTCATTATTTATAATTGTTGTTATATATATATCTATATATATATATATATATATATATATATATATATATATATATATATAGATATATATATAACAACAATTATAAATAATGAATAAGTAAGTAACAATTAATGTTGAAGGGTCGTGTCTCCAAGGACATGGCAATTCACGAATGGGTACCTACCTAGGTATATAATTGGGATTCTTAGTTGTAATCAAATGATCTCAAGCATAGAACATACCTTAAAAATTAACATGGTATCAGAGCTTTGGTGGAGAAAGGCCTCAACGAAGTGTTAAATTTTTGGGGTTGTTACATTCTTTATGTAAAACATATTTAATGTTTTTATCCTACCTAAATAATGCAAAGAATTCCATAAACTATGGTGGGCAATAATTCCTGGTAAGTATACCGAAATATAAAGTATGTATCTCCTAATAGTAAATTTGTGTTTGAATTCTCTTGGAGACTATATCTTTCAATATGGAATAAGACATAATTGAAAGTCTATGATTCAAGCATATATCTTTTGAAGTCATTTTTCTCGAATGAGATTGGTTAAGACCCTCTTTCATAAACCTTAAGTGGCATTGGCAATAAAGAGGTGACAAGATTGAAGAGATTTCAACTTGACATATTGCTTGGTTCCTAGATTGATAAATGTTTTCATGCATATAATACTATGATGTGAGAACTAAGTTTAAGGATCGATGGCTTCTTGAATCATTGGAATGAGAGTTATGTGTCATCACTAAATTCTTGTTTGAAGCATTCTTAGATAATATTTTATCATCATAAGAGAAGCTCTATTAGAATTATGAACACTTGCATCATAATATTATTATATACCAAAGGTCTATGTCAAAAAATTGAAAATTGGAAATGCATTATAGGACTGTGTCAATGATCTACAAATTGTATGCAATTATAAATAAATCCTTTAAGAACCCTTCAAGTACAATTTTCAATGTGTAGCATATTAACCATTATGGTATATAGTATTGGGGCAACCTGTGTGAATGTAAAAAGAAATAAAAGTCTTTGTAATCCTCTCGATTGAAATCTTAGAAGTATAAGCATATTGTGTAACTAGTGTTGTTATCCGAACCTATGTATGATTGGATTGTATAATATGGAAAATACTAATGTAATTGTTGCAAGGATCGGGGATGTCTAGATTACTGCAACATGCGGACTTTATAGACCTCCTTACACTAAAAAAATTATAGTCATTAACATGCTCAAAAGTTACAATATGGCCTAGATAGTTGACTGGATCACTATGTTACCATTAGCTGATGAATTGAGATCCTGCATTGGTTGGAACAATAGTGCACTAGATAGATGGTTTGGTTCAAATTTTCATTAAGAGGATGTATTTGAAGTCTTCCTGATTGATGAAGAGGCTTCAGAGGGAAGATAAGATCCTTGCATGAATTGTTGATATTTATAATTAAGAAGCACATACTGTGAGGCTACCTTTGAGTCTTGAAGAAGATGATTAGGCCTCATGGTTACAAATTGAAGGATGTTTTATCTCATCAATATTAGAGGGAGTTGTTTGTTGAACCCTACCAGTAATTATAGCAAAGTAGTTCCCTATGAAACTGAACTATCAGAAGTATGGCATGCTGATTAGAAATTCTTCATGTTATTGGATCCCATGATGAGAAGGATGCCAAGTGGATCCTTTGTATTACAGCATGCACCTTAAAATAGAGATAGTTTGGTCAGATGAAAGAAATTTGTGCAGAAAAGGCACTAGGGCACCTTCATGAATTAGACAAGCTTAGGCTTGTGGTCTCCCTAAGTGAGAGGGAGTAAGGTTAGTTAGATATTTTATTTAACATGATTTTTTATTTGGTATCCTGGATGTACAAGAAATAAAGGATTGCTAAAATCACTACTGCTAGAATGGATAGCTATTAGACAATGTGTTTTGAAGAAGATATTTAGTGAGATGTGTGCCATCATCTAATGTTGTTGTGAGGATCAATGAGGATCCCATGGATGGATGGTTAGGTTATTGATATCCTCACAAAGTCTTTGGGAAGGAAAAATTATTAGCCTTTAGAGAGAAACATTCCCTATATGGAGGGATATTAATTGGGTTGAACATTAAGCTCTGGGAGCTCCTAAGGTCCTAGGGTACTTCTTGGAGTTATATTAGCATAGGGTGAGTGGTTCATCTTCCCCTGTGGAGTACATACCTCGGTATGTGAACATTGGAGTACATTATATGAGAGTGGGTGAGTGGTTCACCTTCCCCCGTGGAGTACATACCCCAATATGTGAACATAGTGTGAGTGCTTCACCTTCCCTTGTGGAGTACATACCCTAGTATGTGAACATAGGGTGAGTGGTTCACCTTCCCCTATGGAGTACGCTATATGAGAGTAGGGTGAATGGTTCACCTTCCCTCGTAAAGTACATACCTTAGTATTTGAAAATAGGGTGGGTGGTTCACCTTCCCGTATGGAGTACGCTATATGAGAACAGGGTGAGTCGTTCACATTCCCCTGTGGAGTACATACCCCAATATGTGAACATAGGGTGAGTGGTTCAACTTCCCCTATGGAGTATGCTATATGACAATACGGTGAGTGGTTCAACTTACCCTCTGGATACCCCAACATACATCCTATCCTTGTAGTCAGGGACTCTTCGGAAGTACCTCTCATATGTCCAATGAGTTGGGAAAAGTGGTAAGGGTTAATTAGTACTACATATGGACGTGCCAGGTACTACTATATTCCCTATGACTAGGATGCATGATTTTCAACAACTTGATCACTAAAGGATCAAGCTTGGTAGGGTTTATATCCTTGGACATAAGGACTTACCTCTTTCATTCTAGCGAGGATGGAAGGGTCTTGTGACCCACCATCTTTCAATCCTTTCTTAGTGGACTATGATAACAATCATTAGTAGATACAAGTTAAGTTGCAGAGTTGGCACATGATGTACACGATGGAATAGTAGTGGATGGATGTTGACAAGTGTAATTTCTCCCTAGTTGAGAGGGAGTGTTAAAGAGTGGAACTAAGGGCTAATTCCCCAAGCCTGAAAAAAATATATATAAAAATAATATTAAAAACTATAAAAAATGAAAATCATAAATAATGAATAATTAACTAATAATTAGTGTTGAAGAGTCATGTCTTCAAGGACATGACCATTCATGAATGGGTACCTACCTAGGTAAATAATTAGGACCCTCAATTGTAATTGAATGATGTCATATATTCTTGTACGTAATTGTTGCAAGCATAGAACATACCATAAAAAATAACATAAAATCAATCCAACCTTTTCATTAACTAATCCACCGACAATAGTTAACATTTTCATTAACTAATCCACTAAGCCACTCCTTTGTTGCAAAGGAAAGGTTGTTCCAATTTGAATAAAAAACTATCTCACCACTTAGAAAGGTTTTAAGAGCCCACCTATGATGGAAGGAATGGAATGGTGAAATATAATTAATTCATCTCTTATTGAATAGATTCTTCAAGTTTAATATAAATCCATGACCAGATTACCAACTCAAATCATAAACTTAGCAATTCAAAGATGGTAGTTGATCATTGAAGGATAAATTATGCCACTCCTTTCAAAGGTCTAGGGAATCCATTTTTATAAGGTTTAGGTGATATTAAGTAAGTCTCCTCCTATGATGTACTCATCCCATACTATCACTTGTTATTACTCTCATATAAACTTAAATGGAAAAAATTGATTATGTTATTGCCTTGATGATGTGGAGATAACAATTTTGGGTGTTGTATGAATCGAGTGAATTATGTATAATCAATTTTATTCGAAAAAAATTTACATTCTAGCACATGAGAAGCCGACCAAGGAAATAAAATCACTCCAACCAATGTGAAGTTGACCTAGCCAAGGAAATAGACTATTTTATTATGGAATTTTACCCAACCAAAGAAAATAAACCATGGTTTTTTTCATTAACAAGACATAAGCAATGAGTGAAATGAAAAATATGACATGTTTTACCGATTCAAATTGTTAGAATGGATCTAGAGGAAGGTAGTGAGAATGCATACGATTCTACTTCTTTATTATCTAAGCAAATCACCAAAACACTTTCCAAATAGAGTGTATGTATGTTGATCCTTGTGCTAAAGGATTTGATGTAGTATAGGGGAGCAAGGAATAGATTTTATCTAACAATTGGAGAAAATTCTAGTGATGGAAAATTCCAACAACCTCCAAAGGTAACCAATGATAATTTTCTAAATGAAAGGAGTCATAATTAGAAACATAGTTGAGGAATGTAATAACCCTCCCACCACAACCCTCAATGTCCCTTAGTAAAATAATAAACTATCTAAATTCCTTGGCTATTGATATTAGAAAGGCAATGGACAAGATTTGTCTCTCAACAAAATTTTACATCAATATAGTCATAAGATGCTAGTTCTTTATTATCTAAGAAATTCACTAAATAAATTGTCAATTAGTGTGTAAGGAGGTCGACTCTTGTGCTAAAGCATTTTATATAGGATAGGGGAGCAAGGAATACATTTCTTATACCAATTGGACAAATTGTCAACAATGGAAAGTTCCCACATCCTACCAAGGTAACTAACTATATGTGAGTTATCATTTTCTAAATGGAAGGCCCATTAGAATTAGAAATAGATTTGAGGAATGTAACAACTCTCTCGTCACAACCCTCAATATTTGTTAGTCTAATAATGGACTATCTAAGTCTCATGGCTATTGATATTAGCAAGTGAATGGACCATATTTGACTCTTAGGACAATTTAACATCAATATAGTCGCAAGGCATTATAATGGAAAAAATAAGGTTTAAATCATTTCTCAATTTTTATTGAATGTCCCATAAAAGGCTTGTCAAACTTAGAATTCTAGAATCTAAATGCTCATGAGAATCATTAGAACTAAACAAATATTATCATGCATCTGTAATAACATTAAAAATAGAGGTAGTAAGGCACATAACAACAAACAAAATTCACTAAACCATAAATAAATCTATGCACAAAGGTACACTGTTTATCTAGGAAAGCCAAATGGGAAAGCATGCTTTGAATGCTTTCTCATTTCTCATTTTTTCATCTCTGGTTACAATTTTTTCATGGAAATCTATGCATCCTCTTCCCCTTGGCCAAAATACCCATTAAGAATTAACATGAAGAAATAATAATTATGGAGAGTTTAGGGTAATATGAAGGTGTTGACGGTGTTGGATACTTAAAACATATAGGGGGTCTCCCTGATGTGGAGTCCCAATTAGACCTCACACCATTTGGATTAGGAGCCCCATTCAGAGTATCAGACCAACCACCATAATGCAAAGGTTTGACTTGGTTTCAACTGATAACATAAGAGATTATATACATAAACCTTGAATAAGCAAGTAATTTGACATTATGCAACACCAATTGCAATGTGTAAAAGGAGAACTTCATGAGTGAGAGACAAAAATTGATCCTTTAGAAGGAAGTAATAATACTAACCTAACAGAGACACACGAAAGCATAAAAAAATTCATTAGAAAAATAGTTCACATAATGATTGTAAAACAAATACAACACACATTCAACAGGATAAGTACCAAAGGCACCGAAATAGTTTAGTTTCTATAGTAAATATGAAAACAACATATACCGTAAACATCCCAAGAATAATCCTAAAAAAATTGCAATACATGCATGAATATGTGTTGGCTCATTGAATTCAATTATAAGGTGAAATATCCAAGTACACAGTTACAATGATGAGACACTAGTTCGAATAGTGTAACATTAAGTCACTTCTTGCTTCTCCAAAGAATAGTTTTATCTCCTATGCCAAGTAGAGAAGCCAAGACTAGCTCTCCAAAGCTTATGACTTGAAAATCACTTTGCTTGAGTTATGAGGTTGATTTTATAACAAGAGGAAGTACCTTTCATATCCTTATGAATATTGGCTTATCTTCATGACCCTTGGACTTCTAAAAAATTCTTGAACTTCTAAATGACTTTTGGACTTCTATATAATATTTTTCCATATATGAATATGTGACTCTTCATGTTCCACATATGACTCTTAGACTTCCACACATTACATTTTGTCATTTTCTTTGAAAATACATCATTACACTCCACATGATGATGTGGCATGACACATGGACATACATTGACCACTATGATGACACTTGTACAAGTTACAACTTGAAAATGATGACATGGACTTCATGATGAGGTGGCAATGCCAAGGTTTCTTCCTTGCTGCTTCATCTTGCATTCTTTATCTTCATGAAATATCCACTTTGTTTCTTATCTTCACCCTCCAAAGGGTCTTAGATCAACATTGGAATCCTCTGAGTCATCATGCAATGTCTTCTTTCCATTTCAGTCCATGATATGCTTCATGTCTCCATGATAACTCTCTTTTGTTCTTATTCTTTGCGAGTGTTTCTCTATGCTTTCACCTTTCTCTCTTCTCTTGAGAATCGCCTTGCCATGCTGAGATGTTGTTACATATGAAAATCATTCATGGTGAGGAAAAATCGGTTTAAAGCATCTATCCTATCATTACCTAGCTCATGGAATGATCTGCTCGTGATAGGCCTATGAGAAGGTTAAAAGAAGAAGGCTCAATTAGGAGGGAACAATTAAACTCATAAAGGTTCACAAGAGGCCTTCAAGGTGTGCTTGTCTGTTCAAGCAAGAGCGAGAGAGAGCTCATAGGGTGCAAGGGCGCACTCCAAAGAGACAAAGGAGTGAGGCTTTAGGCCTTCATGCCTTCAAGGTGTGCTCAAAGAGACAAAGAAGGCGCAAGGGTAAAATTCGAAGAGATGAAGGAGTGAAGATTTGAGAATTCAGGCCTTCAAAGCGCACTCAAGAAAAAGGAGGGTGCATTGGCATATGCTAAAGGGATGAAGGGAAAACATTCAAGCCTTCGAGGTGTGCTCATGTGCTCAAATAGGGAACAATTATTTGTGTTGAAGGAGTGAACTCAAGCTTTAGGCTTCATGATTGTGCCATGCACTAAAAGTGAAGGATGAAGCTTCATTCTTCATTAGTGTGACATGTGCCCTAAGAAGGTGCAGTTCTTCATGCTGAAGGTGTGCGCTCAAGCTTCAGGCTTTGTGATTGTGCCATGTGATCAAAGGGAAGGATGAAGCTTCATTCTTCCTGATTGTGACATGCTATCTAAGAGGGCACAATTATTCATGTTGAAGGAGTGTGCGCATAGTCTTGAAGTGCGCTTATGGTTTTGAAGTGTGCTCGGGCTCTCAGAGTGCGCTTTTTTAAGGAAAGAAGGTCCTTGTTTGTCCAGAGTGCACTTTTTACGGGACATAAGGTCCTCGTTCTTCTGAAGTGCACTTTTTCACTGAGCATTTGAAGTGCAGTTTTTTGTTTTAAAGTATGATTCATTATTTAGAATTGCGTTGTGTTTTTTTGAAGTGTGCTCAGGCTTGGAAGAGTGAAATTCTCTCCAACAGTAGCTACTTGTTCATCTAGAATGTGCTTTTCATTGAGGAAGGCAACACAGGGCTAGGTGACTTATCCTTAGGAAGTACTAATGCATTGTGAGAGGAAGTAGACCTTAGAAAAGAATTAGTGCACAATTATGGGAGGAAATATGGTTCTATGAAGCTCATGGATAAGCTACGCTCATTACATAGTAAGAAGGCTAATGCCTTTACAACTTGTGCTAAATAGTAGGACCAAGAAAGGGATTCAAAATGACTAAGTGTGAGACTAATAGAGTAAAAGAGAGAAATGCATCTGATCACAACTCAAACATGGATCACACACATGAATTCCATTAATGCAAGCCAAGGTAATGCATAGGACTCATGAACTCCAATCACACCTTGAAACGATAGCAAAACGACATTTGAAAAAGTTAAATAAATTGAATGTAAAACATGCAAAAGTGAAGATAACATGATTATGACACTTGTTAAGGAAAAAGAAAGAAAAACTGACAGCCATGGAAGTGAAAGAGACACTTTTGAACATAGAGGCTGAAGAAAAACAACAATTGAGAATACTCATAGAAATAGAAGTACAATCGCAACCAAGGTGAGGGAGACTGTCAACAAAAGCGTGCACTAACTATCGACATGATTTGAACATCACATAGGCATTGTCTTAATAGATAGTGCCATGCATTTTCAAGCTTGCATGAGGGAATTGTTCTCATGAACTCATCAAAGATTGAGCATGTGTGTGAAAGTGACTTGACAGTTAAAACTAAGAAGAAGGCTTAAATGTTTTATGAAACATGAAACAACCATGGATTGGACATAGGATGAGAGACCATAAGATTCTCAATAGGCTCCAAAATTCAAGTTTGGAGGGTGTTGATCACATCGACAATACTTGGTGACACACTGGTAGAATTCCAGCTTCTATGTTTAGGCTTAATTCTCTGAGTGAAAGGTCTCAGTCTTTCAGGAAGTATTGATTCATCTTGTGGATTACCTTGGATTCCCTACTTAACCTGGTTAGGGATATAGTCCCCTCCATTCCCTTACTTATTTAAAAACATATCTAGGCTTGCCAAATCACAATTGTTTAAATCTAGGAAAGGGTAATATGTGTGGTGATTTTAATATGTTCAGAGTATGAGTTTCATCTTTGGCATTGCTCTGCTACCAGCAGGCCTGGACATTACTCTGACAGAGTCACTACAAGATCAAAAGTGTTTCTTATCTACCAAAAAGCCTAGACAATACCTTGGCGAAGTCACTTGCTTCACCTCCCTATGCAGGAAGACTTTCTCTTCTTTCACCCTTTATTTATTTAATAAGATTGTGTTTTGACACTTATTATTTTCAACGGGCGGGAAGAGGTATCCTAAATTATTGAGATAAGAGGAGGTTTACCCTTTAAATAATTATTTATGTAACCTCTTATATTAGTTTTCTTGCTAATTCATTTTCCCCTTATATTTTCTCTACTTGAATGTATCAACAAGAAAAACACTATTTACTTACAATACCGAGTTGAGGAATGAGGATCCTAGAATGGATATGGGATTTACAGTTCGACTAAAGGTCTTCCATTTGAGTGGATCATATTTTCCATTCAGACATCATGGACTCTAAATATATGTAAACCCAAGATAGAGAAGAGGTAACAAAGCCAAGCATTATTTGTCATCACAATTTCCCTTTTCAAGTTTTTCCACATTACCTTTTGAGCCAAATAGGAGCATGTTTCATGCAAAGTCTTATTGAAAAAAAAAAACATAAAATAGATGACAAGACAATGAAACAAAACCAAAAGAACCAAGAAAATGGAGACAAAACATAAAACAACGTGCAAATCATACAACAAGAAAGCAAACAAATGCAAAGACTCGATGGGGAGAAGTGTAGAGTGTGAAAGCAATGCAAGGGAACCTAAATGCAACAAAGCCTACTCCTAACCTAATAGGCTAGAAGGTCAGGGATATGTGTAATGACATTTCCAATGAAGTCCTCGTAATTGATCCAAACTTGTAAACAAAAAGATAAGAGGAATTACAACCGATATATAGTAATGTGCAACAAAAAAAAATGAGATCTTTAATGTCTTGCACAAAAAATAGAAGGCATTTTTTAAAGGAAGAAAGATGTGTCATACCACTTGACTTTACCCAACCTACCACCTTACCTTTTTGATAAGAAAAAATATCATATAAACCTATATAACTCCTTGTGGAAGCACATGCATCTGTGGTATTCTCCTTAACAAGCACCAAGAAACATAAAAGTTTTCTATTAGCATAAGGGCTTGTTAGGTAAGATGCTTCTAATTGATGACAAATTGGATCGTGGAATTCAAAAAAATCCTCTTAAATAACCTGAAAGCCTTGAGATAATGTATTTCCAATTAATAATGTGGAATCAGGATGAGAATCTTATGAGGGAAAACGAATATGATCATATTTAGAAAACTTGTCAAGATAGTGAGGGCCTGACATAACCATCAACGGAGGCTGAAGTGCCTCAACTACTTGAAAACTGTCTAAATATTGAGATGATAAACCATAAATATTAGCTGATGTAAAACAACCATCATTATGTACACTAGTAGGAAAATGATCAATTGAATGACAGTTGTTAGAACAAGAACAATGATTAGATGGGTTCATTAAGGCATAAGATTCTCGATGATGAAATAACAAAGATAAATCAGTTTGAACAACTTTACGAATGATTCGAATGAAAGAATCATCTTCCTCATATGTTGAATGTGAAAAACCATCTACTTGTGACTAGCTACAACCACTACAACAAAACCCTATGATTAGAATCCCTTTTTGCTTCCTTCTTTGCGTCTAGAGCCCATTTTTGGCAATATTTGTGTCCATTTATCAAATATGGTGCAAAACTTGATGCAAACTTTGCACCAATTTTTGCACCATGTCTTACACCAAGTTAAGCACTAGGTATTGTAATAGGTTTTGCACCAGGTTTTCCACCAGGTTTTATGCAAAGTTTTGTGCCATCCTTTGCACCATGTTTTGCATCATGTTTGGCACCTAATTTTTTTTCACCAAATTTTTAATCCTCTACTGCATCCACGTTTTGTGCCTACACTTGCATCAAATTTTGTTTCATCTATTACATCCTCTTTTGCATCATTTTTTAAATCATTTTTTGTATCCCCTTTGCGCGAAGTTTTTCATCGAGGTTTGTGTCTAGTTTTGCATCTAATTTTGTTACATCTACTTTTACATCTTTTTTTGCATCCATATTTGCATCCTCTTTTTCATCTGTTATTGTGTCCACTATTGCATCCAATTTTCTTGTGCCATAATTTGCACCTAGTTTGGCACCTCCCTTTGCACCCATTTTTGCTTCTAAATTTGCATCCACGATTGTATCTTCATATAAATCTAGGTTTTCATCGACTTTTACATCTATTTTTGCATCCCTTTTCTATCCACTTTTGCATCAGGCTTTGTATCTCATATTGCATCTACTTCTGCATCGAATTTTGTTGCATCAACATTTTCATCCTATTTTGCATTCATTGTTGCACCCATGTTTACGTCCACTTTTGCATCCCTTTTTGCATCTTATTTTTAATCTTCATTTGCTTCTTTTTTTCATATATTGTTACATCCACTTTTTTTGGGGAAATTTGTGCCATGTTTTGTACTTACTGTTGTACCCACATTTTCTTCCAATTTTGCATCCATCTTTGCATCCTCTTTTGCATCAAATATTGCATCTATTTTTGCATCCACTTTTGTGTTGGGTTTTGCGTCTCATTTTGTATCTTCTTTTGCATCACTTCCATTTCATTCATATTTTGCATCCAATTTTGTTTCTCCTGTTGCACCCATGTTTTCATCCACTTTTACATCCTTTATTGCATCTTGTCTTGCATCTAAGTTTGCATCTTTTTTTGTGTATGTTATTACATCCACTTTTGTTGTGCCACAATTTTTGCCATATCTTGTGCCTATCATTTCAACCCACATTTTATTCCACTTTTGTGTCCACATTTGCATTCTCTTTTTTGTCCAAGTTTGCATCAAATATTGTTTATGTTTTTTGCATCCCATTTTGCATCTACTTTTACATCCACTTCTGATGCATCCAATTTTGCATCTAATTTTGTGTCCACTATTGCACCCATGTTTGGTCCATGTTTACATCCCTTTTTGCATCCAAGTTTTCCTCCTTTTTTCATCCAAGTTTGTGTCCTTTTTTGCGTTCATTGTTGTATCCACATTTGTTTCACCACAATTCATGCTAAGTTTTATGCCTACTATTGCACCCATGTTTTCTTCCACTTTTTCATCCATGTTTTCATCCTATTTTGTGTCCAAGTTTGCATCAACTATTGCATCCACTTTTGTGTCAATTTTTTTGTCTTGTTTTTCATCTACTTATGTTGTGTCCACTCTTCATCCAATTTTACGTCTATTGTTGCCCCCATTTTTTTGTTCACTTTTGCATCCCTTTTCCAACACTCATCATATTTTTTGCATTGATGATATTTCTTATGACATTGACAATTATGAACAATTGATGACAATGTCAATAATTATGACGATGATGATAATGAAGATGATGACGATGACATGAATTGTGATTATTATGACAATAACAGTTACGATAAAGACGATGTGGGTTACAATGACAATGATGATGACGACAATGCTAATGACTTGGTCAATCTTCACAATTTTTAAATGTTGTCATGGTCATAATCATAATCATTATATTTGGTGCCGTCTTCCAAGTAATCATCATCTGATCATCATTATCATTATTTTCATCTTGGTCATCATCAACAACAATAATGACATGAATGATGATTATGATGTTCATGACGAAGATGAAAACAATGATGATAGCAATTACATTAATTATGATGATGCGGATGATGAAAATTATAATGACGCTGATAATGTTAGTGATGATGATGATCATCGATCATCTCTCAAAAATAAATTTGTTATTCCTCTTGCATATATCATGTGTCCTAACAACCCTTTTCGAGCACTCATAACATTTATTGGGTTGATGATATTTCTTATGACACCTATAATTATGAACAACCGACGATAATGTCCATAATGATGATGATGATGACGACGAAATGAATGGTGATTATGACGATAATGCAATGATGACAATAATGATGATGGTGGTGGTTGTGATGATGAAGTTAATGACACTCCCTCTAAACTAGGGAGGTACTCATAATGAGACAAAAAAGTACTCTCAAGTTGAAATATCCATATAAGAATGGATCTGGATTGATAAGCATCAACGATGATTTACATCATCATAGCCAACATTGTCAAAATAGCAAGGCCTTGACTAACAAGTTCTATCTCTCCATTAGATTTAATCACAATGTTGGGAGGGATAAATTTGGACACCACTGCCTCTCCAGACACTTACCCCACCAAGATGTTCACCAGGTATGTCCTCACATGATCATTTCCTAATCCACTGTCATAATATTTGACACCAGGAAATTTCGATCCTGATGACTATTCTTATCTTGGATTAATGTGTTTAACTTATGGCGGTTAGTCTTGGTCAAAGTACAAATTCTCAAAGAATATTGGTCCCAGGTGTTTATCCAATCCACCATTCTCCCTACTGGTGTCTTTACTAGGCTTATGACTGTTAGTCCTGGACATAGTACATGACACGTGGATAATATGGTGTCCACCCTCACTCCCTCTCAACTAGGGAGGATACATCCACAAGCATAAGATTTTCTCAAGAATACCCATCATTTTCATAGAGAATAACGTCATTATTTGTTTTCATCGCATGGTGCCTTTATGAATAAGAATTCATAGATTTGTGGGAAAATATTTCCCCTTTTGTCATTTGTGATGAAATAAAATCAAAAAGTGAATGCCAAAATCATTAAAGATACACTATAATGATTTATCTAAGTCTAAACTCTAAGGTTGAAATGAAAATTCATGTAAATGTTATATCTATGAGTTGTGCCAAACTTATGAAGACATTATTCCCTAAGTCCTATATATAAGAAAAATAAGGCCCAATGAATGGTAACTCATGTATTCACTTCCTCTTTGGAAAAGATATGAATATATACACTCCTAGGCACACTTGATCACATGTTTGTGATGGTTAAATCATGAAGTCCTCTTTTACCCTTGCATTTTCACTTCGTTATTTAAGCACCTAATTGAGGATCTAGGGAATGTTTGTTTCCTAAGGGTTTCATGTCTACTCTTAGTTTACTTATGTCCCACTATGGCCAATTTATGTGATGGAGTGAAATAATTAAGGTTGTGGAGTTATTAGAACAATGTATTAATTTAGTTACCAAATACACATGTATTACATGTCATTGATACACATGTGTGGGTTGGAGACTCATTGCTTGAGAACTTTAATGGAGACTACTTTAGGACTTTGATGGTATAGCTTACAAAATATCTTGGTAAACATTGTGATTCATTCTTCCTTTTCCTTGAGACACTTGATAATATTGAAGTCACTCCCAATAATCCATGTAGATGAGGAGTATAAATTACTTGTGCTGGAAATAGAATTGAGAAATAGAGGTTTTCCATTTGCGATATTGGAGTCATAGACATTGGATACATGGTAGTAGTCCTCGATGTCAATTAACTAAAATTGTATTGTCATAATGCGAAAAGAGGTAAACATATTGGTAACTTTGATGTCCTGATCATTCCAAATAATAGTCATTCCACCCAAGTATCTCTAAGCATCAATCACTACTACTTGGCAATTCCTCCCCCATTTGCTAATTATATGAGGTAGAACCTCACTTTATATTTTGTTTTCTTATATCAACATTATTGATGGGTGCTTTGCGTACCATTTTTCTTTTAGAAGTATTTGTTTTCCTTTACTATTGAGGCCCCTCATCTTCCATGAGACTATTTTCATGGAGAATTTACACAGAAAGGAGGTATATTGTGACTAGAAAAAACATGTTTCAAGATTTAAGTGCTTGGATAATGCCACTTCATGACTCCTATATTTCCTTAACATGGGACCGAATGGTGAACTCGATGGCCTTAAGGGAAATTGACCAATGAAAATCTCAAAAAGAGGTGACTTTTGAATTTATCACATACAAGTTAATATACTAAAAAAAATATCCATAACAATTTCATCAATCAATGAATCACTAAAAAAAATATCCAAAACAATTTTATCAAGCAATGAATCATTACATTATAAAATACAATATATAAACCTCTTGGGAACTTTTTGCTAAACCATGCTCAAAACAACGTATTTAATATTAATATTTAACAATAATATGGACAATAACACATTTTCATAAATTAAATAATATGTTATCAAGCTTAAGAAATGTCACTAACAGAAAACTAAAAAGAATGCAACTAATGGGAGTGACCACTCAAGGCCACCATAAGACAATTAATCTATTAGGACCAAGAATAATGGAGACAAAGATCTACAATAGACAAAGGCAAACCTATTTTAACTTTATTGTTTTATTAGGTTCAAGTTAAACATATCAATATATAATGAAGAGAAGAATTAATTTTACTGCATTAAGAAAACCCAAGCACATTCTATAACTTAGCAAGGAAGAGATGTATAATACCCATCTCAACGACACAACACATGGTATTAAGCTACTTTTTATATATATATAATTTAAACTTCTATAACAAAATCACAAATTTAGCATGAATGGAATGTTTAGAATCCATTTCTATAAAAAACAAAATATAATTTTTGTTATAAAAAAATACCAAAAACTAAATATATTTAAAAAAAATAAAAAATAAAAATAAAATAAAGCTAAAGATATATTAAAAAAAAACTAAAACATAAACAAATATTATTTTTTTTAATTCAAAATAATTTTTAGAATTTTTTTAAACACTTCTCTCCATTTTAAGAAGCAAAAATAATAATAGAAATAAGGACGGACCAAAATATTCCTTTCCCTAGTAAGTGTTTCCCATGATTCATTCCACTCACTGGAGTTATTTCATAAAACATAGATAATTGTTATTTCACACTCTTTTATCAAAGCCTATTGAGCTTCGCATGTGATATATCTATTCCTTGATGGAGTCCTTGATATATTGATCAAGTTTTGTTTCCATGGAGATTAATTAGAGCAAATAAAACATGACTACTCTTAATTCCAAGTTCAATGCCTCTAATGGTGGACACGAGGCAAGGGAGTGTTTGCTATCGTGGTCATAACTCCAAGTTCATTGTCTCTGATCGTGGACGAGGAAAGGGAGGGGGTTGGGGTTGTGGTCGTGGTCGTGGAGTTTTCTTTTTTACATTATATTTAGGGAGTTCAAAGCAATTTGAATGGAATGATGGTCGTCAATAGGTATAATGGATTAAGTGCGATAATGGATAAAATGAAGTAATTATTTGTGAGAATTTGTTCTTGAATGAACATTAGGGTCCAATTTATCATAGAGAAAAGTACATGCATTAAAAACAACTCAATATTTCATGTGACATTCATATTGTATGCGACTTATTTTTCATGAGACATTCTTTTTTTGTTAAATTTTCTTCTATTTATAATCTTAATTACAATTGTAATTTGAAATAAAGCTTCTAGTAACTCTTAATTTACCAATTGTACATGGACATCATAAGAAACATTTATAATATAATATGAAAAACAAATGGGTACGTACTTCATATGCATTAAAAAATGCTTCTACTACTTAATGTGAATTACAAGTGTAATCTTAGTTGGATATCCAATATATCTTAAACCATATTTTCATTTTATATTTTAGTACTATTAGATTTTATTATGTCCTACCTCATTTTATGGTTAGCATTGTAGTAAAAATATGCATTGTGTTATAGAATTAGTACTAACATGTAATATTGAATTTTTTTCCAGAACGCTACAGGTAATGACCACGAAGATGATGATACATACTATGTTTAGATTACATAATATATTAGAGATGATGAGGAGGAGGATGGCAATGGCATTGGTGATGATTATGTGGATGATATTATCAGGATGGTCAGGATGATGATCATGGAAATGATCATGAGGATGATCTTGACTACGATTTTCGTGGTGCTAGCTAGCCATGGGTTATCTTTTATATTTAGTTGGGATGTCTTAATATGGTAATCATAAATTTGAATTTTAGTTGATTTGAATAATGATGATGATACTATCGGTACTATCTTGTTACCTTACGAATATGTTGAAAATAGTTTACATTTTTTTATGAAGAATTATTGTGTATGATGAGATTCCTATTTTTTATGGATGTTGTGAATTTACCTTAGAATAATGATATCTATGAAACACTTTTATTTGGTAATCATACATTGACTTTTAGTTGATTTGATTAAATATGATGATTATATTATCATTTTTATCCTATTATTTTATGTATTGCAAATTATCAACATTATTTTGATGGAGAATTATTATGTATGATGATATTACTATATTTTGATGGATGTTGTGAATTTACCTTAGAATAATGGTGTTCACGAAATATTTTCATATGATAATCACACATTTGAATCTTAGTTGATTTGATTAAAGATGATGAGGATATTATTAGTATTATCTTGTTACTTTATATATGTGTTGAAAACTGTGAATGATTTTTTATGGAGAATCACTATGTATGATGATATTACTATTTTTGGATGTAATGTTGTGAATTTACCTTGGAATAATGGTGTTTGTGATAAGTGTTGATCTAGTAGTGATATATGTATATTGAAAATTGTCAATGATTTTTTTATGGAGAATTGTTTTTTTTATAAGTAATACTATTCTATTGATTTGAAACAAAATAAAAATACAGTGAGGTGTCGGCCTCTGTGGTGCTGAACAGAGTTTTGTCAAAAAATATCACAAGCCTAAACACGACTGCCCAACAAGGGGAAACCAGTCCGAGTGAACACAAGAAGAAAGCCCACGCATGGGTCTCAAGTTTTAACATAAAAATGCCCACACAGGGGTCCTAGATTAAAAGCAAGCAAACCATGCTAGAAGGAATGATAAAAAAACAAAACGCGGGAGAAAAACCTCAGACAATAGCTCTTGAAACCTTCAGCGAGTGGCAAAGCGACACCTGGCAGCCAAGTCATCAGTCAGGATAGAACCTCTAGATGTCGTCTGGAGTGGTCTCTTCTACAATGCGACACACGTACTCGTATCAGTCATTATCCTCTACTGACGTGCCACACAAGATGCCACTAACTGTTTGTATGCCTGCTACCCTCGGCAACATGCTTTCCTGACGTGTTGCCTGGGTCGCCAACAGTTGCCTTCGTGCCACCCGCTCTGCCATCAATGGCATGCCTGCTTCCAGCTAGCTCCTCGCCATGCAGAGTGCCAATTTTCTCTACCATCTGCTGCTTTCCTGGGTCTCGATCATCCCTATTTCGGTGAGCTGCCCTTTGTTGCTCGCTGCTGTTCCTTGTCTGAGCTTCCTGTAGGTTGATTTCCTTACTGAAGGTAATGGTAATAGTGGCTATGATGACTGGCCGAGGCAGAGAACTATGGAAGCGGAATTGGGCCGTATGTTGAGAGGGATGAGGGGGGAGGGAAGATTGGAAGTTTGGGTAGCAGCATTCATTCTGCGGGCACCATGGGCTTGTGACCATCCTCTGCCACTACGAGTATCGGGGTTTCTTCCGGAGAAGGGACCATGGGAATGAGTAATAGAAGGGGAAGAGGAAGGAGAAGCAGGTTCAGGGTTGGGCGTAGCAGGCGGGAAAATGCTTCTACCATGACTACCCCCTCTTCTGCTGTGCATTCAGTGGCGAGTGCGTGCCATGACTGTATTAATTTCAAAGTTATCAATTGGGGAGGTAGAGGTATTTCTGGGACTGGAGTGGCTGATTAGAAGGAAAACAGAGGGATTCTGAGTGTAATTCAACTCACAGTGGGTCAGTTGGGAGAAGTGATAACCATTTCCAAAATCTACACAGTTGAGTATCCAACAATGTCTACCAGTGATGGTGCGAGAGCTAGGCTCCGCAGCTTGAGGGGGGCATGAGTAGTTTAGTAGGGGAGGGAAGGATGAATTGTGGCTTGTGGAGGCCATAGCCTTATGCTTGTTGCAGATTTCTCGACTTGAGCACCAGAGTAATGGTGCCTACAAGTCGACAGTAATTTGCCATAAATTGGCCTGGAAGAGGGTGTGGGTGGCCATGTGGCCAAACCACCTGCCATCCTTCAGTCTAATGTTCATTAATTGCATCATGATCACCCGCATCTGGGTTTTGATGGAGAATTGTTATATATGAGGATAGTGCTATATTTTTAATGAATGTTGTCGATTACCTTTAAATTTGTTTACAAATATTAAGTTATAAATTTGAATTGTGATATCTTCTTAAATGTGTTATACATGAAAATACCTCCTCATCATTTTGGAGGATAATACTATGTTGTTGGTTGAAATACCCCTTTCTCCTAGACTATATAAGACTATAATACAATTTATGTACCATGAGAACCATGTTATCCTAGTCTATAACAAGTTGTCCCCTTCATATAACTTTTGTTACCAAAATTCTCATTCAGTCATGAAGAAAAAATCTCGAGTTAACTAGAATTTGACTCTCTTGTTCACTTTTGGAAACCCATATGGTGGAATGTGATCTCTTTATTCTCATATTTGGCTTTTTCCTAAAAAACAAAAGGATACAAAAGTGGGAAAGTGCCAGAAAGCGTGGGGAAGAATTTTCCTAAGCACAAAAGCATCTAAAAAGTGGAAAAGGCCATTTTTATATGAGGAAACATTATTCACCCAAATATTTTTCCGAAATTGAACTAATGAGGAATTTGGGAAATCTTCATAGCCTTCACTTTCCTATATATTGGAGGCTTGGCTATTGAGAAAAGGATGGTAATTCTTGTATTGTCATGTTGCTGAGATCTATCTTGAGAGGGAGAGTTTTGGATCTAGGAGTTGGGGGAGGTGCTGCTACAACTACATCTGATGGTTGTAACTTTCCTCCAACTCCTTTATTAATTTAGATCGGTTGTTCTTCCTTCCATATGTTGTTATTCATTCTTTACTTATTCTATTTAACTAATGAATGTACGGGATTTTGGTTTATATTTATTTATTCAGTAATATTATATGTTTCCTGATAGTTTCGATTATCAAGATATTATGATGTGAAGGTTTCTTTGTTCTCTCTCTTATGTGTAGGACCAAGCTTTGGAGCTAGCTAGGAATGCTTCCAAGCTACACTAAAAACTCCAACAATACCTGCATGCAAGGACTCACAGGAATTCCTTCTCTTTTTCTTAATCTATATTCTACATCTTGATCTACTAAGAATCCTGAGTCTTAGAACAACCTTTCTCTTAATCGGTCTGTCCTAGGTTTCTGGGATAAATTGAGAGGGTTTTATCTTCATCTAACCATGCATCAAAGCCTACAACAAATGATATTTAGAAACTATAATATATCTCACTAAGTAATTGAAATTAGTAAAATGAACCCATAAAGGGGGTCATAAATGTAGAAATTTTGAATAATATGACACATATTCACAGAGATTATCCTAATTATACACTTATAAGTGGAACATGCATAATACATAACCTCCTCTACGTTGATCATCAATTTACAGAAGCAGAAACATTCACAGGCGCACATAGAAGCATCAATCGCACATATCAACACAGTATTTTCCCGGGGAAAGCATCTTGCTAAAAACTCCAACTATCTGTATATTATATTGATTGAATCATGTAACAATACATAGTACAATATTAATCCCAAGTACTCAGTACTATCTCCTCATGCTACACACAATACAACTCAGATTTGATCTCCAAATCTCCCCCGCTGCTTGCCTGCCTCCACTGCTCAATACCTGCTCAAGAATTGATGAGAATGGCTTACCAAACTCGTATTTGACCTGCAAATAATCACTCACACTGTGTTGGACGTGAGCACAGGCTACAATTATTGGTATTGGCCAATTCACTGGCATACTCAATCCCTCTGATTGTGCAAATCATCATGCACAACTATAGTCACAACTGATAGCAATCTGATCCTCTAACACCTGTCCCTGCTGAACTGAACATGCACTGACATGCAACTAAGTTAACTGATGTATTCTATAGTTGCATTATGAGTTAATAACTTGTGAATTAATTAATAACTAATTCACCCAACTCATCTCTAGTCTATTGATCAGTTAGACTAAATACAACTAGTTTAACAAAGTTAAACTGAACACAACTCCATCAACAGCACCTCCAGTCCACTAAACTCAACTCACTTGAGTTCTAACTGAAGTCCTGCATGCAAATATTAGTCATCCCATAGGTAACCACGTATTTCCTTCTGGTATCTGAATGTACCACATCCGTAGCTCATCCTGAAGTGCTCCAAGAGAATAAGACAAAGTTTATAGTCTAAATATTATTATGAGACAATAATATTTGACTTTTCTATTTTTGATAGCTAGTCTAAAAATAGACTTTGATCACTCATACTGTGATCACCCATACTGTGATCACCCATACTGTGATCACTCCTGCTGTGGTCACTCCTGCTGTGATCATCCCTGCTGTGGTCACTCCTGTTGTGATCATCCCTGCTGTGGTCACTCCTGCTGTGATCATCCCTGCTGGGATCCAAAAATAGAACTTGCGCCATAATTTGCCTGCGGGCCCATTTAGTGAAGGCGACTCTTTTCACTAAGCTCCATCATCTTGTTGCATTCTCAACAAGCATTTCTTGTTGCACACTTTTCAACAATAAATGGAAATAAAAGTAAAACTCTAAACAAGAAGCCAAAAGTGGATGTAACCATGGATGCAAAATTGGGAGTAGAATTGGATGTTAAACCAGCCATCAAAACAAGATGAAAACAATGACACAAAAAGGGTTTTAAAGTATAATTAAAAAAGGGTGAAACACTAGACACAAAGAAGGGAAAAAAATAGGGCATACAAAAGGATACCAAATTGGGCACAAACAAGGATGCAAAAATGGACACCAAAATGAGGATCCAAAGAAAGGTGTAAAATTAGGATGCAAAACTGGGTGCAAAAAGGATGTAAAAAAAGACACAAAATAAGATGCAAAATGGACTAAAAAGGGGTGAAACCAAGGATGCTAAAAATGATGCATAACTAGATGAAAATTCAAAATAAAATCTAGGTGAAAAATGAGATGCAAATGTGGATACAAAATGTGGCAAAAAAAGAATGCAAAACAGATGCAAAATTAGACACAAAAAAAATATGCAAAATTGGACATAAAAAATGGTGCAAAATTGGACACAAAAGTAGAAAAAATGGTGCAAAAATGGGCATAAAAATGGCTCATTTTTGGATGCAAATTGAGATGCAACTTTGGATGCAAAATGAGATGCAACAAATGATTCAAAACTTGGTGCAAAAACAAATGCAAAATTAGATGAAAAAAATGGCTCAAAATTGAATGTAACGGTAGACACAAAATAGGATGCAAAGGTGGATGCAAAACATGGTTCAACATAGAATGCAAATTTATATGCTCAAAAGGATGCAAAATTGGATGCAAGAAATGGTGTTAAAAACGATGCTAAATTGGATGCAACAAATGCTGCAAAATTAAATGAAAAATATGTGCAAAATAGGATTCAAAAAATGGAGACAAATAAAATGCAAAAGTGGATAAAAATGGTGCAAAAATGGATGCAAAATTGGCACTAAATTAGATTCAACATATGGTGCAAAATTGGATGCAAAAAATGGTGTAAAAAAGGCACAAAAATTGGCACAAAAAATAGATCTAAAAATAAGTACAAAATTAGAAACAAAAAATGGCATAAGACTAGATGCAAAAACTGGCACAAACTGGATGCAAAAAAGGCACTAAATCAGATGCAAAAGATGGTGTAAAAATCGATGCAAATTACGACACAAAACTAGAAGCAAAGAATGACACAAAACATGAAGCAAAAAATGATGCAAAAATAGATGCAAAAAATGGCACAAAACTAGAAGAAAAGCCTGTTGTAAAACCATATGCAAATCTTAGTGCAAAATATGATGCAAAATTTGGCATAAAAAAAGATGCAAAATTTGGTGCAAAAAAGGACGCTTTAAAAATTGTACAATAGAGCCAGATTTAGCGCTAGGCTGCTCATCCCAATTGAGAAAAAATGCACTAAAATCTGATGCTAAATATGGCGCAAATTTCTCGTTTTGTTGTAGTGAACCAAAATTAACATCATAATCATTAAAAAAGAATGCCAATATGGCAAGCACATGAAACCAGTTGAGATGTAATGGATGAAAAAAAGGAACTTGATTAAGAAAATAACCCAAGAATTCATTGAAACTAAACAGGATATTTGATTCCATGAAGAAAATAAACATTATAATAAAATTCACAAGGAGGATTAGGAGCTTATTACTTTCAAAAAAATGTGAAAGGTATGAATATATCTTCTAAAGATAATCCTTAGCATGATAAACTTCACAGATTATCTCATTTATGAAAGGTATACGTTCAAAACTTGAGTTTGATATAAGATATTTGTGTGAAGATGAACTAACTGAAACAAAATCTTCAATCCAACCGGAAATGAGATCTTGAAAGTTGAAAGAGACATATTCAAAATAACAAACATATTTCAAGAAGGGATTTACATCCAGTGAAACCATGCAAAGAAAAGAATTGTGCAAGAAAATATAGATCTAACCTAGCTCAAGGATATTACCAAAGTCGCGAGAACCTGACATAACCATCAATGGAAGTTGAAGTGCCTCGAATTCTTGATAAGTCCTATAGATTTTCAATATTTTAGAATGAGATATTGAAGATTGGATCAGATCATGCATGGTGTATGGACAACTACCATCAATAGTTTCAACAAGATCACTATTATCCAAATGATAACCATCTACATCACTGATTTGGTTAAAATTTACATCTTCAACAAACAGATTAACCACGTCAAAATATTATTCTAATTTCACATCTAAAGATGGATAAGTTGGACACATCTCATGAGTAACCTAGATAAATGGATTTTCTTCATGCAAAACTGGAAATGATAAGGAATGGAAAGGATATTTGATAAGTTTCTTACCATTTTCTTCATCATGGATGACCTCACTACCTTATGTCAATTCAAAATCCAACTCATTAGATGATGAACATAAATATCATGGAGTATTTTCTTCACAAGTTTATGCATTACAAATAGTAGAACACAAGGAATAGTGAGGTGAAGAGGAAGTTTCAATAAGAACATCTTCTTTAGTCGAATTAGATTCAATATCTAAATCTTTCAAAACAAAGCCTTCTTGAGAAATCGAAATATCAAATGGTGCACTTGGGAAACCATACTCACATACAATAATAGAGTTAGAATCAACAAAATGAATGTTATCCAAGTCTTCAGATTGATTGGGAAAATTAATTCAATTTGATTCATCACCAAGATTTTTAGATTCAAAATCAACCAAGGATAGAAAAACATCATCTTAACGCAAAGGATTTTGAAAAAGAGAAAAGAGATCAAAATAATCCTCACTTTCCTTCTCCTTTACCTGTGAAATGTGACTACCTTGCACATGTTCATCGTTTGGATTTGGAACAGATTGACCAAGAAAATATAGGGGAAAAGGATCGTGAGAACAAGATGATAGAGGATGACAAGAATCTTAATCAGATTCAAGGCTGAAGTTACGAGCATTAATATTATCTTGAGAAATCAAGGGATTAGCCTTCACCTTAGGTTGCATGAACGATTCTAAGATTTCCTCCATTGGCTCTGAATCATGGAAAGTGGGAGAAGGTTGAGAAGATGGATTAGGAATTTGATTTCTAGATTTTCCAACTTCAACATTATCACAGGGAGGCACCCAAATTGGTATTGGAAAAGGAGGAGGACAAGGAACAAAAGGAATGGTAGGTTCCTCCTCTGAGATTGGAGGTGTCTCATTATTTGCAACAGTTATGGAAATAGAATATTTGGGGGTTTAGATTTGCCATGTAAATATATCTGAACCAAACTTTCAAACTTCCTTTTAAGGAAATCCCAATCCAAATTTTCTCCAAGAAACTCATAACATAAGTGAAGGAATCGATTAGAAAAATACTCAATTGATTCATTAGGGCACATTCTTAGTTGATCAATCCTTTTCAAAACATCTTGATAATCATACCTATCAAAATATTGATGAAGCTCCTTGAAAAATTGATCAAATGAATGGATGGAAGCAGATGGGAGGGTATGATACCATCAATTAACATGACCTTCAAGAGTGAGGAAGAAAAGCACATGAGCAACATTTTCATCATCATTGTCATAATATTCACGAAATTTAAGAAAATCGGAAATGTGCTCAGCTATGTATGTTCCATCCTCGCTCTCAAATTTCAATTGATATAAGTCATAAAGAGGCTCATTGAGGATGAAAATTTGACCATCAGATGAATTAGAGAAACACCCTAGGAGTATGATTTGAGGATCAACCATTAAATATAAGAGATTCAACACAGACTCAAAGGGCACAACTTTTCATCTAGCCCTCCTTCTAGAGCCATAATGTTAATGGTGTTGGATTCTGCCAACATATAGGGGGTCTCCTTGATGTGAAGTCCCAATTAGACTTCACACTGTTTGGAGTAGGAACCCCATCTGGAGTATTGACCCAACTACCATAACATAAAGGTTCATCTTGGTTTAAAAGGATAACATAAGAGATTATATACATAATCCTTGAATAAGAAAGTAAGTTGACATTGTGAAACACTAATTGCAATGTGTAAAAGAAGACCTTCAAGAGCAGGAGACAAAAAGTGTGCCTCTAGAAGGAAGTAACTATACTAACCTAAGAGAGAGACACAAGAGCATAAAAAGATTCATTAGCGAAAGAGTTCACATAATTATTATAAAAAAAATACAACACACATTCAACAAGATAACTACCAAAGTCACCGAAATAGTTCAATTTCTCCAGTACATTTGAAAGCAACATATACCGTAAACATACCAAGAATAGTCCTAAAACATTTGTGATACATGTATGAATATGTGTTGGCTCATTGAATTCAATTATAAGGTGAAAGATTGAAGTAAACAGTTATAATGATGAGACACTAGTTCCAATAGTGTAACATTAAGTCACTTATTGCTTCTCCAAAGAATAGTTTTCTCTCCTATGCTAAGTAGAGAAGCCAAGACTATCTCTCCAAAGCTTATGCCTCTAAAATCCCTTTGCTTGAGTTATGAGCTTGCTTTTATAACAAGAGGAATGAACTTTCATATCCTCATGATTCTTGGCTTACACTCATGACTCTTGGACTTCTAGTGTGTCCTTTGGACTTAGAACAATTCTTGAACTTCTAAATGACTTTTAGACATCTATACAATCTTTGTCCATATATGACTATGTGACTCTTCATGTTCCAAATATGACTCTTGGACTTCCACACATTACATTTTGTCTTTTTATTTGAAAATACATCATTACACTCCACATGCTAATGCGGCATGACACATGGACATACGTTGACCACTATGATGACTCTTGTACAAGTTACAACTTGGCAATGATGACATTGACTTCATGATGAGGTGGCAATGCCAATATGTCTTCCTTGTTGCTTCATCTTGTATTCTTGATGATAGATATGATTTATGCTTTATCTTCATGAAAGATACACTTTGTTTCTTATCTTCACCCTCCAAAGGGTCTTAGATCAACATCGGAATCCTCTATGTCATCATGCAATGTCTTCTTTCTGTTTCAATCCATGATCTGCTTCATGTCTCCATGATAGCTCTCTTTTGTTCTTCTTTTCTGCAGATGTTTATTAATGCTTTCACTTTGCTATATGCTCTTGAGAATCACCTTGTCATGTTGAGATGTTACTCTATGAATGAAAATCATTCATGAAAAGGAAAAATTAGTTTAAAGAATATATCTTATCACTACTTAGCTCATGGAATGCTTTGTTCATGATAGGTCTGTGATAAAGTTAAAAGAAGAAGGCTTGATTAGGAGGGCACAATTAAACTCATCAATGTTCACAAGATGCCTTCAAGGTGCACTTGTGCACTCAAGAAAGAGATATAGATCTCACGAGGTGCAAGGGTGCACTCTGAAGAGATGCATGAGTGAGGTTTCAAGCCTTCAAGGTGTGCTCATGCACTCAAATAGACAAAGAGAGAACAAGGGCACACTCCGAAGAGACGAAGCACTGAAGCTTTGGGCCTTCAGGCCTTCAAGGTGCGCTCATACACTCAAGGACAAGGAGGGAGCACTAGTGCATGTTGAAGGGATGAAGGGAAAACGTTCAAGCCTTCGAGGTGCTCATTCACTCAAAGAGGGCACATTTCTTCGTGTCAAATGAGTGTACTCAAGCTTTAGGCTTCATGATTATGCCATGCACTCAAAGAGAAGGATGAAGATTTGTGATTCGTGAGTGTGACATGCGCTTTAAGATGGAGAAGGTTTTCGTGTCAAAGGATTGTGCTCAAGAATAAGGCTTTGTGACTGTGCCATGCGGTCAAAGTGAAGGATGAAGCTTTGTGCTTCATGAGTGTGGCATGTTCTCTAAGAGGGTGCAGCTCTTGTGTAGAAGGAGTGCGCTCATAGTCCCAAAGTGCACTCATAGTTTTGAAGTGCGCTTAGGCTCTTAGATTTTACTTTTTTAAGGCAAGAAGGTCCTTTTTTCTCTAGAGTACGATTTTTAGGGGAGAGAAGGCCCTTTTTATTTTGAAGTGTGCTTTTTCACTGAGTGTTTGAAGTGCACAATTCTCTCCAAAAGTGGTTACTTGTTCATCTAGAATGCACTTTTCACTAAGGGAGGAAACAAAAGGCTAGGTGACTTATCCTCAGGAAGTACTAATGCATTATGAGAGGGAGGAGAGCTTAGAAAAAACGTAGTGCACAAGTATGGGAGGAAATATGGGTCAATGGGGTTCATGGATAAGTTGCATTCATTACATAGTAAGAAGGCTCATGCCTTTATAATTTGCATTGAATAGTAGGACCAAGAAAGGGCTTCAAAATGGCTAAGTGTGAGACCAATAGAGTAAAAGAGAGAAATGCATCTGATCACAACTAAAACATGGATCACACACATGAATTCCATTGATGCAAGCTAAGGGAATGCACAAGACTCATGAACAACAATAACACCTTGAAATGGTAGAAAGCGATGCTTGAAAAAGTTAAGGAAATTAAAGGCAACACATGCCAGAGTGAAGATAACATGATTATGACACTTGTTAAGGAAAAAGAAAGCAAAAGTGACAACCGTGAAAGTGAAAGTGACACTTGTGAACAAAGAGGCGCGCAAAAGTGACAGTTGAGAACACCCACAGAAATAAAAGTATAATCGCAACCAAGGTGAGGGAGACCAAAGTGTGCACTGACTATCGACATGAGTTGAACATTGCACATGAGTTGTATTAATGGACGATGCCATGCTTGTTAAAGATTGCATGAAGGAAGTGTTCTCATGAACTCATCGAATACTGAGCATGTGTATGCAAGTAACTTAATAGTTAAAACTAGGAAGAAGGCTTTAACGCTTTACAAAACATCAAATGACCATGGAGTGGCCATAGGATGACAGATCGTAAGATTATCAGTAGGCTCCAAAATTCAAGTGTGAGAAAAATTTTGGAGGGTATTTATTAAAGAAACAACATAAGGCCAAAGGGCATGCCACTTTATTTCCATTCCTTAGTCTCTTCTCTCCTATTTATCTTTATTTTTTCATTTATTTTTTATTTTCCTTTTCTTCTTGTCTCATTTTTTTTACATTAGTATTGTCTTTAGTAGGTTATATAACCTTCATTAATTGCATATTTTCATTTTAAAAAGTTTATTATTACAACCTTTTTAATGTATATCGATTTTAGATCGTTTTAGCTTAATTATAATTGACACAATTGTGATTGTAGAAAAATATAAATAGAAATTGACCCTTAGGATAGTGCCAGTCATTAATGTTGTCAACTAATATAAACTAATACAAGCTTATCACAAGTGTATCATTTTTTTAGAGATTATATATTATTTCTCTTCATATTTAAATACTTTTTGTTTCGTGGCAAAGCATTTCATGTCATAACCTTGAGTTGTATCTAGAGATTTTGGAATTTGTGGGATTCTCACATAAAATGAAAGTAGTAATGTGATTGCATGCATAGTCTCTTGAAGAAGTTTATGGCCACCATCCTAAACCACATAAGAATATAAATATGCACATTGGTGATGAAAAAAATAAAAGGTTTACTATAAATGAGAAGGGTGAGAAATCCCCAATGGAGAAGCCTTCAAAACAACATGCACCAATGTGATAAAAAGTAAGGATCCTTTTTTTTCATCTCATTGAGGGTTCATATCTAAAGTAATTTATTTATTATCTAATAATGAATGTGTTTAAAATTACCAAATTATAGAATATACAGATACTTGATGATGCCATCCAAATCTAAGGATATATTACAACCATATTAAAATTAATACATTTAATAAATCAAATTGAAAGTGTTACTAGTAATATGTGGTTTGTCAACAAACTTAAAATATGTATTTCATGAACTATAAATTGAAAAATAGAATAAAAGGGGACCAATACATGAACTGATATTAAAATTTGAGACCAAATTTTATAAAACATTTCAAAATTAATTTAATTTTTATTTTCCCATCTCACATGCAAACATAATTTTCAATTCAAAAAGAAAATTGTCTTTAAATTTTTCAATAATCCCATGGAAACTACATCGAACAAATATGCAAAATCATGTGTTTACACTATTGTTGCCAATGGAATCTAAAACCAAGATTTGAAATCATTTTTTGAACCAACCAACGCTATTAATCCAGCTCTAATATCAATAGATGAGTCAATAAAAATTTACACCAAAATATATGACTCAACTATCTAAACCTTTACAGGAAAGCAATAAAACAAAGCAATGGAAAACACATAAACATACACACTACACAAATATTTTACCTTAGAAACCTTTAATTGGGAAAATTATCCAACCTTTAATCTTCACAACTCTTTATATTCTTTTCCAATTATATATTCAAATTACAAAGAACATTGACCTTGGTCCACACCTACAACTAAAGCACCCATTACACACTTGATATCAACCTATTTATGTATCTCATCATATTCTTACAACATTACATCATGCTCTATTTGTAGGCATACTCTTATATAAGAAACCATAAATCATAAAACCTAATTTAGTTACAAAATTTTGGATCTCATTAGATAAGATATCGAGAATCTTAGGATTCCTAACTATTTTTGAAATAGTTCCAATGTAATTGATCACCTCTCAACCAGAAGTGTACCACCATAATTTTTCGACCATGCATGTCCCCAACTATGATTTCGTTTAATTATTCCATAGCAACTTCTGTTGACTACTCCATAAAATTTTGATTTTGATCATTTCTCTAAATTCACCATTTACCATGAACTTGACTTGACTTTCTCATTGATCCTTCTCCTAGTCAATTAACCTTGACTAATTTGTCTAAGTTTCATCTTTGTTGATCCACCTCAACTAGCCAATCGACTGAATACACTCTAGTTGATTGAGTTTACTCTGAAAATAATTTAACACCTCAACATTCTACCACTTGTTGTCTTCTTTGCATGAACAGGAGATATCATTCTTCCATGAACAAAGGAAGTAATGCCCGTAGTCTCTATACACCAAGAGAACTTCATTGCACTCACGAACTTTGTCAAAGCATCTAAGAAATTCTCCAATGTGTCTACATTCTCTAACAACAATTTCTTTTTTTTATCATCCCCCTAATGAAATGGTACTATACATCAATGTGCTTTGTCTTGGAATGGTAAGCTAGGTCCTTTGTTACAAATATTTCACTTTGACTATCACAACCTATCCTTATAGCTTATTTTCCAAACATAATCTCTACAAACAAACCAGTTCCTTTATTGTATGGATGGCTACCATGTATTCAACTTCCATCATAAATAGTGCCATGAACAACTGCTACTCATTCATCTAGTTTATAGCGCCACCAAACAAATTGAAAAAATACCTGCTAGTTGACCTTCTTTGATCTAGATCAACAACCTAGTTTCCATCAACAAAATCATATACTTTATCTTCCCTATTAGTTCCAATAATGACTTGGTAGTAGATCACATGATCAATTGTGCCATGAAAGTATCTGAACGCTCTCTTGATAGTTTTCTAGTGCTCTTTTCCAAGTGTAATCATATATCTGCTTAATACTCCTACCACATGGGAAATATCTAGGCAAGTGCATACCACTGCATACATAAAACTATCAACAACACTAGTATAGGGAACACATGCCATATCCTCCATTTCTTCCTATATTTTTGGACATTGTTCAACAATTAGTATTTCCTCCATAGGAATAAATACCTTCACTGACTTGCACCTTTACATGTTGAAACATTTCAAGACAGGTTCAATGTACTTCCTTTGATTTACCCAAATCTTTCTATCTTCTCGATCTCTCTTGATTTCCAATCCCAAAATGAAGTTTGTAGCATCAAAATCCTTCATGTTGAACTTGGAGGATAGCTTCATTTTCACCTCCCTAATTGCATGCATGTTGTTTTTTACAAGCAACATGTCATCAACCAACAACATATATCAAGGGACTACCATATGACTTGAATATATAATGTGTCTTCTTAACAATTTTACCAATTTAAGCTTCACTTATTGAATCATGCATATAACTAGAAACATAGTATATCATCACATGAATATAAAAATATAAGAAGCTAAATAAAAAACCATGACAACAACAATACACAAAAAACCATCAAGCACAACCACAAAAACCATCCACACAAGAGACACAAGATATCTAGCGGAAAACCCTTTACTAGGAAAAAAACCACCCTTGCTGCTATTGCGCTGCTCTGAATATTCTATTAAGAGAACTAGCATACCCGAATTCATATGTAATCAACTGACTCCCATCAAATTGGAGACTTGATTCTATCGATCAGATTGTAAGACTTATATGTTCTCACACGGATCTATGGACTACCATCCATTGAAAGCCACCATGATCAATTGATCCTCGCCCAACTCTAATTGGAATATACAACTACCATTGGATTGAGAAACTATTCCTTTCGGTAAAGCTTCGCAATCATTTCTCCACATCCATGAAGTCACTGCTCCTCTACACTACGCAGACCGCCTTTCATCTATTTTCAAACTGGATCCAATATTTTTTTCTCAACTCAATTCAACTCTACAATACGACCTCTAGCAGCAAGACAATCTCATATCAATAAAAAAACACCACAATCATATGCTCTCACACAAGAAAAATAGTGGCCACAATCTATCCAATAAAAACTGAATAATACATCAACCATCAAACCCTCACTGCAAAATAATTGTTGCATAATACAATCAATAACATAAGACGCTATGGCTATGTGCCAAATGCATTAACATATCCTACAAAAACAAATGTGAGAGTCACCAACAAAATGTACTCCAAAAGAATCCAAAAACTCTCCAAACAATGTCTACTCTAGAAACTTCAAATCTATTCTATTCTACAACATGCTTCAGTTCTTCTCACTATTAATCCATTAACACTCATACAATGAAGAATCTATGCACTCCAATAAGCCTGAAGCATGCTAACTCTATGCAGCCTTCTCTTACATACATACACTCAACATCAACCAACAATTAGCTCCAAAATGATGAATATAAAACATGTAGGGAAAATTTGAGCTTGGGACTAGGATCAAGGGTGCACAAATTGGACCAAATCAATCCACTAATACCACTACTTGTGCAATAAATGAGTTCACATTATTGGAGGACATTTTCAAACCATTCCCTACCTTTACAACTAATTCTAGAAAAATCCAGGGGTTTCTATGCTAATTTCCTTTTCGTTTGCATGAGGAATGCAGATAAATTATTGTGAAAATCCTCAGTTGCATGCATAACACTGGAAAAACTCGACTGGAACACTCATCCACTCCCATATTCCTATCTTCTAGTGATTGGAGCCTTTCAGTCATTATCACAAGATTTCTTGCATGTGACTAGGGCTAAGGATGAAGAAAAACACCAAGCCTTCAACTCAGAACCTCTGCCACCTGTTGGATGCTCTTTTCTATCTCTTATACATGCCTGTAAACCTATAAAATAGACTCTAAAACATTTGCAAGTGGATCAAACATGTCCCCCAAGTGTCACTACCAAGTTGACCAAGAAGGCCAACAAACAGGTTGGCAAGAGTGCCAACAAGTCCTCCACTCTCCAACAATAATCTCCATAAGCTACAACACCTATGACAGACTCGAAATACAATGTATCACATCTGCATCATCAACATAAGTCCATCACACTACAAAAAGTCATCTCAATGAGAATAAGCATGAAGACCTAGTATGCCAACTCATAAAGTGTGCCAATTCAACAACATGGACACCACTAGCACATGAGATACCATCAACCACACTAATGCCATCACATACCATCATCAAAAAGGTTGAGATCAAGAGTTGAAATCAATTCCAACATAACCATCTCAATGTCAACTCAACTAGATGCAACCATGTTACAATGAAGGCATCCATACATCAACTAGGCTACAAGGGTTGACATCAATGGAAACATGAGCTAGCTGCCATCATGAACCAATGCCAACACCAACTACCTAGATCCATGCACACCATAATTCCAACAATATCCTCTTTTGGAATTCATGGAAACCATACACAAACTCCATATCATCATCCATTATCACTCCCCCTTTGACATCAATGACAAAGGGACAATTCCATATGATAAGGAAATAAGAACCAAAGCACAAATATTGGAGCAATTAACATGGCTGAAAAATAATGCATATCAACAATCATCCATCGCTCCATACAAGCAACAAATTAACCAATCATCATCAAGAGCAGCATACCAACCATCAACCTCTAGAAGCAAGCAATGATATGCCAACATGAGGCAACCATACAAGAATCAATGAGAAACATCATAATGAACAACATTATGCAACAATATGCACATGAAGGCATCATCCAACATCTCCATAGCAACAACCACCAAATATCTCTGATCACAACATGAGGCCAAGAACCCCAAATATCATAGCATAGTATGAGGCATACCATGAACACCTCCAAGTGGATCATAATGCCAACAATGATGGTTGAAATAAACAAGAGAAAATAAATTATCCCCCTAAACACATGCCATTTCTAAGTTGTAGTGACCGCTTCTGTTGCAAACAATGCTTCCTTTGACAAATAGAAGCACCATATGGATCAAGACTCCACATGACCATGACTATATAACATATACAATGATAAATACATGGTTTTAGCAACAACATAATAACCTCATACATGACTATTACACGACCTAATGACCCATGACTACAAGACCAAAATATAGTACAATAAAAGTACATGGCTCTATGACCATATTACATAGATTTTCAATGAATTACATTGCTGCTATAATCATCTCCTATGGACCAATGACTCAGAAACATGATACATCATGACTATTACAACATAATTAGCCCATACATGTGGCTGCAAAATGGAATCATGATACTCCTCCATAACATGCTATCACCATGATGACTCATCATACTAAAGACTAGAATCTCAACCAATACATAATGATGATACAATAACAAATACATAGTTGCAGTAATCATCATACAATAACTCATACATGGTTGGTCCATTTCATGTGTCATCTCTATACATGGATGGAGGAATAAGTACATTCTATGCATGTTTGAACATCTTTTCAACCAACTGTTAGTGGAAACAAAAGCATATATATGGCTGAAAAATATACTCTTTTTCACTCATGAAAACACATATAAATCTGCCACAAATGACTGAGTGAAAAGAAATGAAGAAAATTCTAAATAATCTAGGAAAACATCATACCATGCGTAGCTCCCCCTGAGCTCAATATACCTCCAAAATATAGGTTGATCTTGTGGACTTGAATGTGCATGAGGCTTAAAAGAACTCATCAAGTGTTGCTGCAATAATCTTGTACTCATAAACTGACCAAATCATCCCCCTGATGCTGTGCACCTCTCATGATTTTTGCAGTCCTCTATGAATATGCAGGAAATACTCATGGACTGCAAGAGGGGATGCTCTTCACTACTTGAAGAGTTTCTACTCCTTCTTTCTCCACACGGTCTTTGGCTGCTTATTTTCTTCCTTCATCTACTTCTTTTCTTCCTTCACTAGTCTTGTGCTAGGCCCCCTTTGATTTTGCTTCTTTTGTCGATTTTGGCTTGAATAATGGGGCAACAAAAAATCTCTTGCCATATGGCCAAAATTATGGCATGTATAACACTCCACATGGCCAAGAGGATCAAATATTCTTCTACTCATGCCAGATCTAAACCTTGCATGAAATGTGCCTCTCCTCCATTGGTTAGACTTGCAATCTATTACCTTATGGAAAAACAGGTGACATGAGTAACAATAACCATAAAAATCACAATTGTACTTTTTGGCCAATCTCATTGGCTACTAATATTGCTGCAGTCTTTGTTGATTTGATCTATACGTTCTACTCTAGCAATTAGCTGTAATATGCCCAAATTTGTGGTAGTTGTAACAATCAACATTATTCATCAAAGGAATGAAGGGGATTTGATTCCTTTGAAATCGTATAGATCTGCCATAGTCTCCTCTTAGAGAAAAATATTTTTTGAATGTGGCAGCTCCTTGAGATTTTCTTCTTTGTTGTTGCTTTTGCTTTCTTTTCTGCTGCTGGTTCTTTTGTTGCTTAATCAACTGTTGGATTTACTTCTTGTTTCCTTGGTTCTCACTTTTGATGCTGGCATTGTTTGCTACAAATTTCTTGAGTTATTCTTTTTTGTTTTTACCTGCATGCAAACTAGACTAACACTTTTGAAATCCAAGACTAGATTTATCCAATGGTGATCTCTGGATCTCAAGAAAATTATCCAAAGCCATAATTCTCTTCTCCATATTTCATTTCTTTCTCAAGGATATCACTTCACCTTCTAATATGTCAACCTCTTCCACCTTCTCTTGGTTCAACTTCCTCATACCTTCCTCAACTCTTTCTGATTCTGACAACTTAATCTTTAAGCTAACAATATCTTCGTTGAGTTTGGACTCCTTATCATCACATATCTACAATAAATTTTCTCGATCCTTGAATGGAGTTATTAGTCTAGAAATATCAACTCCAAGACCCTTAATAACATTCTCATCTTCACAATGTTCTTCGACATGATCAAAATCTGAATCATCAAAGTTATAACTCAAAAGAAAATAATTAATGTTTATACCTTTGGGTTCATGATTTTATGATCTCTTCTCATCATCCATTGAATCATGTCCACTAGAAGAATGAGACTCTTGTGGTTGAGCGTCTTGTTTTGAAGGCCCTTCTTCTTGTTCTTGTTCTTCTTGCTCTTCTTCTCATTTTACTTATTGTTGTTGGTCTTATCACCAAATATGGATTCTAGCTTGTCCCATATTTCATTGGCACGTTTCAAACCCACTAGTCTCTTCATAGCATCATAATGAATATTCTTGTATATTATGCATCTTTCTTGTGCATCCTACTATAAAACCTTATCTGAAATTGGATCATTACCACAACCTTCACAAACTACTCTTCAAATGTTAGATCCATAAGACAAAAATTGAGATTTAACATTTTTACTCCATACCTTGTAATTTGCAGCATTGAGAACAACCATTTTGAATATATATATATATATATATATATATATATATATATATATATATATATATATATATATATATATAACCCCCCCAGCAAACCCCAGATCTACTCTCCAGAGATCATGCTACAACCAAGAGTATGACTCTTATACCAATTGTTGGAAACCTTTGAGCACTACTAAGAGGGGGGATGAATCAGTAGTGTTATCTTCTTAACAATATTACCAATTTAAACTTCACTTACTGAATCATGCTTATAACCAACAACATAGTATATCATCACATGAATATAACAATATAAGTAGCTAAATAAAAAACTATGAGAGAAACAATACACAACAAAACCATCAAGCACAACCATAAAAACCATCCACACAAGAGAAACAAGATATTTGGTGGAAAACCCTTCATCAGGCAAAAAACCACCCTTGTTGTTGTTGTACAGCTGTAAATCTTCTATTAAGAAAATATATTCTTTTACATAAATTGTTGACTTCGATCAGCCAATCAGTTAAGATACTCGACCTCATTTACAATAAACTAACTCCCATCAGCTCGAAGATTCGATTCTACTAATCATCTTAGAAGACTATGTTCTCACATGAATCTACATAATAACATTCGTTGAAAGCCACCATGTTCAATCGCTCCTTGCCCAACTCTGATTGGACTATACAACTACCATTGGATTGAGAAATTGTTCCTTTTGCTAAAGCTTCGCAATCACTACTCGACATCCATGAAGTCACTGCTCCTCTACTCTATGTGGACCTCCTTTCATCTATTTTCAAACTAGATCCCAAGACTTTCTTCTCAACTTGATTCAACTCTGCAATACAACCTCTAGAAGCAAGACAATCTCATATTAATAGAAAACACCACAATCATATGTTGTCACACAAGCAAAATAGTGGCCTCAACCTATCCAATAAAAACTAAATAGTACATCAACCATCAAACCCTCACTACAAAATAATTGTTGCATAATATAATCAATAACATAAGACACTATGGCTATGTTCCAAATGCATTAGCACATCCTACAAAAACAAATGTGAGAGTCACCAACAAAATATATTCCAAAAGCATCCAAAAACTCTCCAAACAATGGCTACTCCAGTAGCTTCAAGCCAAGGGAATGCATAGGACTCATGAACACTATTCTGTAGCATGCTTCATTTTTGCTAACTATTCAGCCATTAGCACTCATATACTAAAGAATCTATGCTCTTCAATAGGTTTTAATTATGCTCACTTTATGCAACTTTCTCTTACACACATACACTCAACATCAATCAACAACCAACTTCAAAATGATGAATATAAAACATGTAGGGTGAAATTGAGCTTGGGGCTAGGATCAAGGGTGAACAAATTGGACCAAATCAATCCACTAAGACCACTACTTGTGCACTAAATGAGTTCACATCATTGGAGGACCTTTTAAAACCATTCCTGATCTTCACAAATAATTCTAGAAGCCTTTGGGAATTTCAATGCTAATTTCCTTTTGGTTTGCACAAGGAATGTAGGGAAATTCTCATGAAATTCCTTAGTTTCATGCATAACACTAGAAAAACTATATTGGAACCTTCAGTCGCTCCCATAGGCCTATTTTCTAGTGATTCGAGCCTTTTAGTCACACTCACAAAATTTCCCTAATGTGATTGGGGCTAAGGATGAAGAAAAACACCAAGCCTTCAACTCAGAACCTCTGCCACATGTTGGGTGCTCTTCTTCAGCTCATGTACATGCCTCTAAACATCTGACATAGCCTTTGACATATATGCAAGTGGATCAAACATGTCTCCCAAGTGTCACTTCCAATTTGACCAAGAAGGCCAACAAACAAGGTTTACAAGAGTGCCAACAAGTCCTCCACTCTCCAACAATCATATCCACAAGCTACAACACCTCTGATAGACCTAAAATACACTATACTGCATCTCCATCATCAACATAAGGCTGTCACACTACAACAAGGCATCTCCATGAGCATAAGCATGATGACCAAGTATGCCAACTCATCAAGTGTACCAATTCAATGACATGTGCACCGCTAGCACATGAGAAACCATTAGCCACACCAATGCCATCATGAACCATCATAAAAAAGGATGACATCAAGAGTTTACATCAATGCCAACTCAACTAGCTGCAACCATTCTACAATGAAGGCATCCATACATCAACTAGGCTACAAGGGTTGACATCAATTCCAACATGAGCTAGCTTCCATCATGAACCAATGCCAACATTAGCTAGCTAGATCCATGCACACCATAATGAATATATATATATATATATATATATATATATATATATAGTGATTATATTTTCTTGTCACAAATCTTAATTCCAGGATGTATGTGTCAAACTTTTGGTACCACATCCTAGCTAATTTCTTTAGACCATAAAGGGACTTCTTTAACTTGCATACCATATTCTCCTTTCCCTTTACTAAAAATCCTTTAGGTCCTCATGTAGAAATGTTTTCTCCACATCCATTTGTATTATATCAATATCAAATGTTGTAGCTAGAGACATTGGTAATCTAATGGAATTTAATTTTTCAACATATTAGAAGCAATCACTAAAGTCGACTCCCTTGAGTTGAGAATAACCTTTTGCTACCACTCAAGACTTCTACTTCTTGACTTGACCTACTGCATTCAAATTATTCTTAAACACCCACTTGAAAATAATGGGTTTCCTTCCATTAAGAAATTCAACCAACTCCCTTTTCCCATTATTGTGTAAAGATTTCATTTCTTCCACCATTTCCTTCTTCCAAAGTCTACCCTGTATCAAGTCTATTGACTCCTTGACTATCTAAAGATCATCATTAGTGGTAGAAAAAACAAAAGCATAATGGAAATCAAGTAGACTATACCTTTCAATTGTTTCCTTACTCAACCAAACCTCCTTAAGACCAAATTCCATTGTTCCACCTCTTCATTTAATTTAGTCAATTGATCTTAATAAAGTTCCTCATTCTTCAAGTCAAACATTATATTTTTTTGATCCTCCTCCTTTGGAGCATATTCATTCTTGGAATTACAACTAACTTCCTTGAGGATCACATCTCTACTATAACTTGTGTTCCTTATATCCTTTCATTCCATTGTTTTAACCAATGTAAATACACTTGATTTACTTGTTTTCTAGTTTATTCCCCTACTCCTTGGGAACATGGAAAAAATCCTCATATCCAAAAAATTTGAGATGTGAGTGATGTATTTTTACTAAACCATACTTCATGTGGAGTCATGTTTACCAATATTTATGAAGGAGATCTCTTTATGAAATAACATGCAATGTTAACTACCTCTACCTAAAATTTTTGTGCCAACGACCACACCACTAAGCATGCTCCTTTACTTTTCCATCAATGCCATGTTCAACCTTTCAACAATTCCATTCTACCAATGGGCACATGGAGTATTTGTTTGGAATACTATATCATGTTTCTTGAAAAACTATTCAAACTCTTTGCCACATAATTCACCTTTGTTTTTAGTTCTCAAAACCTTTATCTTCCTAACTATTTGATTATCCACAATAGATTTAAAACTCACTAAATTCCCAAAAACCTCATATTTCATCCTCAATAAATACAACCATGTCATTCTAGAGAAATCATCTATGAAAGAGACAAAATATAAATATCATCATAGTGATCAAACTAGTAGCTATCCATTAATTCCATAATCCCTTTTGCCCTTTTAGCACCAAATGGGAAATGATTCACCATAAACACAACGTTCATAGAAATCAACTTCCATAGAGCAACCGTGGAAATATTCAATTGTACCTTTTCTTTTCATAGCTTGAATACGCTTTTCCCAGTTGTGTACCCTTCTCTAGTGCCATAATATGGTCTCATCGACTAGACAATTACATTGCTCTCGGGCTTGAATGCACTACTACATCCACTAGGGTCAACATTGTGTTGGTTATTATTCCAAGACGTTGGAGAAAATGAATCTTGTTGTAATATAAGGCTACACTACTATAAAAAATAGTAGATGGTTAGTGATGACCCTCAATATTGTAGTAAGTATGCTACAACTCCCAAGAGTCTCATATTTAATTATCAACTTGGGGTTCATACAAACTTAAAAGGGTTGGAACTATATGTGCAATATGAACTATATTTTTCCTTTTCTAATCCTCATATAGGTGATAGATGTTGTAGTGTAGGTTATAAGAACATAAATCTAGTCACGTTTCCAAGCTAACTATGCTATAGGAAAGTAGAATTGCATAAATAACTTGTACAAATGCAATAACGCACACCTATGCTAATTGCAAGGAATGGAAGACAAACTTTACTTGAAAACAAGAGACTTGGAAAGTAAACCTGAAATATATGTTGAAGAAGCTAAAAACAACACTCAGAAAGCATATAATAAATCATTTAAAGGAAACTTTATGAAATCTCTATTCTTCCAAACTCCATCCTCAACATCCCATACATGTTCTTATACGTTCAGGAAACTAAATCAATATTTTATTGTTGAACTGGGTGAATTAAATGGGTTTTCTTACTAATAGAAGATTCCTTGTTTTGCTATAGGAAAAAACAGCATGCCAACAAAACTGTTGAAATGCAAATCTAAGGTCACAAAAGGGGGTAGGAATGATGGTAAATGATGTTTTTTCAGCTAGTAAAGACCTACAACAACCAAGTCTAAGCTTCAACACTATGGAACTGAGCTCTATTCACCCTTTTAAATCATAATCTTGTTTGCATAGTAAAGCAAAAAATTACTGAAATTGCAACAGCAAATGGAATGAAATGGAAAAAGGATGACATATTGTATAAATGACCTACAAATAAAGTTATCTCATAAAACTACCTACTTAACCAAACACAAAGCTATCAAACTGTAATTTCCAAAACAACTGAATCAAAATCTAAATAAAGAAAATGTAAAGCATTAAAATAACAACAACAAAAATACAATAGGGCTTTGAAGTTCCTAGGGTCAGCCCAACCCAAGGATGTTCAAAGTCCTTGAATAGGAACCAAGCTAAAAACTAAATGAGGAATTTCTTTCATTAACTAAAAATGTGTCCTACTTTAGGAACTATAATGCTGCAAAACTTGCTCAGAAATATTCAAATTCTAATATCTCTCTAATCTATTATTTTTCTACTGCCTAAAGGGACAACTAGAATCTCGTATTTATACATTTGGTGGGGGGAGAACATTCTTGAAAACAGGGTTACATTCCACCCAAAAATCCTAGCAAGAAGGGATATTTCCCCATATCTAACTTGAAACAATATGAGGAGGTATTAAATGCCTTGAGCTAGTCGAGTTTGAGTCTTCCTGTTGTAGGGAGAAAGTCCCTACAATCTCTCTAATGTTGGATTCTTTAAAATCTTCCCAATATCCTTATAAATCCTTCACAATAATCATATTAAGGAATATAAAGCATGAAAACCACATTGAATCCTCTAGGAACTCATTAAGCTAGAAAAATATACCATTAAGTGCACAATGTGGGGTCAAACATTATTTTGTGTGCTTAGGAGTATACTGATGGGCCTTATGATTTACCTATTTTGGAGGCCCATCATACTACCCTATTGGAACTGCTACTCATCCTTGAGAAATTCAAGCTTCGTCTCTTATTTGATCCTATTCATTGAGTTCTATGATTGTCTACTTAATGTCCTAGGCTAAATTGGTTGTCGATGTCCCTGCTAGATAAAACCTTGCATTCTCCTCTATGTCTTTCCACACTTGGCCTTCCTCTTCTATACTTTGATGCTCCTTTACTCCTAGCAGCAGAATCAGGTTAAGTTTGAGTCCAATCCATTAAATCCCAATCCTCTAGATTATCCTCTTATAGAGAGGATTTATTGCTAGCACTGCTTGGAGTCTATCAGGAAAGTAGTACTCCCTCATATTCAAGTTTTAAGACAAGCATTGCCATCTCCCCTAGAAAGATTGTGAACTCTCTTCTCCCAACATCCTGAAAGTGTTCTCAAAGTGTAGGATGGATTCTACTTGCCTTTTTTTCCAAATAGTCTCTATCTCATGGTCTTGTACAAGAAGGACATGGGTTTGAGAAAGCACTAAATAAGATGGGTGTTCTGATTTAATCCACAATGGATCCTTCAACTCCCCTATGATGGTATTTTTCACTTCTTCTAACCTAATCGCATCATGTCTTAACCAAGAGGCTAATGCCAACAACTATGCATCCCTAAAGTAAGGATTGGGATCCAAATCAGACATATCAAAGAGTATAAGGTTATGCATATAAAATTTATCCAATGTTTATTTTTCCTCCATGCTACACTCTTGGAAGTAGTCTATGAAGTGTTTAATGTCTTGCAACTACATGATTCCTCTTTGAGCTATTTGATTGATTTTGAATTTTCATGATTTCTCCTTTAGGAACAATGAATATTATTTGGATGGCTACCTACAATTGGCAACCTCTAAGGAGATATGTGCCATGGTAGAATCCTAACCATTGGAAATTTTTAAACATGATAACAACTCTAGGGTGGTGGTAGATTCTTTTGGTGTCAATGGGTTCCCTTCTTTTAAAAATACCCCCAATTTTGCAGTGAGAGAAGAAATGTACTCTCAAAGGGTTCCCATAGTTAGATTTTAGAAGATAATTTCAAACCATAATCAGAAAGTTTTCTTCCTACAAGCTAAGTTGGACTACGTGGTTTGATACTTTGTGGTTATAACAATTCTGAGAGAAGATGGTGTGTTTTTCCTACTACAAGAAACAAGGTTTCCTCTTGCAACATCTTTGTGTTTTTTTGGTTAATGGACAAAAAATAGTCTTTCAACCACCTATCTTTAACTATTTTTGGCATTAAACATAAAAAGATAAATGATGAAATTCCTCATCATACCACTTATTGTTTGAGATGTAACATATTTTGTAGACTATATAATTTAGTTTGACACAGAAAATATTATGCATACTGTATACTTTTTTGGGAAGAGGACTTGATAATAAATTTAGGAGTTGTTTTGGAACCAAAATTTAAATGCACATAATTTGTTTATGTCTCATTAAGAGAAATATGGATGTTTATATAGTCCTATATTAAACCTAGTTGCAGTCCTAAAGCTATCTGTAACAGTTCTTGTAGAAACCTATGATGCACCTATAGCTTCTTACCATGGCATGCACCTCATCGACGTAGACATTGCCACTATCCCTTTTTCAGAATGGCGGTGAATACAAGTTGTAGTGTGGTTATGTGGTGGTAGGGATTGGACTCACCGTGTAATACTTATCTGTCCCATCTACCACCCTACTCCCCAGCATAATTGTCCAATGTACTCACCACCTTGACGGTTACATCATAAAAAATAACAACAACCTTTTTGAATGAGACAAGGAGATAAACCGGTTTGTCATACTTTTCTATCACAATTGTGAAGAGAACCTCAGGAAAAGTGTTTGTTGAAATGTTGGTTATATTTAATATACTAGCCTATTTTAACCCCTATTTGCACAAAGAGGAAATTTTCACCATGCTTAATATGAATTTAGAGAGAGTTTGGGGCTCCATTCCTCATGTTTACCTTTTGGAAGCATGATGTTGATGAATACCATGGTTAGAGGTGCATTTAGAGACTAGGTTGATGTTTCTTGTTGTGTATAGTTCATCCTGTTGTAATATGTAGAGGATCTTGTAGTTTCTTAGGGCATATTCGTCAATCATAGAGGGTGCTTCTAGAGCTATGGAGTTGTTGGAAAATATAGTTCCCTCAAAGATCTCCTTGTATGTTGAAAAGGCTAGGTCTACAAGGCCTTTGTTAGCTTGCTACAAGATTGTGTGATTTCTTATGGTAGGAACAAAGGCCTTTCAATCTTAGTGAAAAATATCCTTAAGTGATGAAATTTGCATGATAATTTAGAAGGATAAATGAAATGTGGATGGAGAAGTTTTTGGATCTATATGTGATGAAAACGTGAAGGAAATATGCTACTATATGGTGGAATAGGGTGAATAGATTGAGAAAATCACATTATTTAAGCTTGGGCATGGAAAGGGAAATGGTTAGGACCATATTGATGCTCTTCTTTGGACAAGATACTCATAAAAACTTGGATTTGTAGCTTTTTTTAGAGACATGTATTTCCTGTAGCAATTCTAGACTTTCCTATAGCATTTCAGGAATGGTGCAGAAAACCTATTGAAAGTGAGGAACATGAGGTTGATGATGTTGAGAATGATGTAATGGAGTGGAAAATGGTATGGAAATACAAAATAGGCCAAACTTGAGGCAATCTATGCTCATGAATTGAAACGAGTTCCAAACTGTCCCCTTTTTCTAATTTTTGCAGTATGTCCCCTTTGGTTGACTTTATTGTTGTTTCTCCTTCTGTTGTAGGGGAAATTTTTCCTGCACAAAAAACAATGTGAGAGATCTATGTGTTTTTTCTCTTTTTTTCCTTTTCTCTTTTGGGGGGGGGCTCAATGGCTGTCTCAGGAGGTTTTCATCCAACTAACCTACTTCAGGTACCTCCGAAGAGGTTTTCACCAAGAACTTTATTCTCTTTCTATTTTTTTCAAACTCAATGAATGCCTCATGGATGGTTTCAGCCAATGAGCCTGTCTCAAGCACCTCAAAGGAGGTTTTCACTTGAGACTTATTCTTTTCTTTTTATTCTTTTGTTCTATTGGTTAGGAGTTGGATGGATTGGGAGCACTGGTGCTTTCGATGACATTAAATTCCTTACTTATTGAAACCATAAATTCAACCATAGAAAGGGGCTTCTTATAAAATTTCAGCCCGTAACCATTCACTAATGGTAGGATAAGATACTCACCTATGATTTTGATCCTATCAGAGCAATTGACATAACATTTTTCCACTAGGTAAGGTCCCAATCATCTAGTCATGATCTTTCCTTTGAAGTCCTTGAACTGAGAATCATACAAGAAAGCCTAATCACCCTCTTAGAAGGCTCTAGTTATTATGTATCTATCGTTCCATATTTTCCTTTGTAGCGAGACTACCTTAATATGAAATAAGGCATTCATGGTATACTCATCCAAGGAATTAAGTTGTTGTATCCTTTTAGTTTATACCTTGGTCAAATCCATATCTAGCTAAGATGCCATCCTCAAAGTGTTGTATTCAAACTAAAATGGAAACAAATATTTATTTCCATAAACTAGCTCATAGGGAGAGAAACCAACCATCATTTTCTAGGTATTATTGTAGGCCCAAGTGGCCTCAACAAGCCTTTCTTCTCAGTATTTCTTGTTTCCACTAATTACCTTAGTAAGATTGTTCTCTAAGGCTCTGCTGGTGACCTCTACCCGACCATTTTCTTGGGGGCAGTAGGAGTCAAATTCTGATGGCAAATGTGATGTTGCTTCGTTGTTCCCTCAATCAAGTTTGAAGTAAACTAGGTGCCTTGATCTCTCACTAACTCTCTTGGAAAAACAAGATTGTAGAAAATATTCTCCATCAAGAAATCAACTACTTTTTTCTTTGTGGCTTCCTTTACTACTTTTAATTCATCCCATTTAGTTAAGTAATCAATGCATACAATAATATAATTTTCTTTCCATATGGGGGACCCATAGGACCAATGAATTCCATGCCCCAATTCCCAAATGGCTCAAAATACACTTGAGGTTGAAGGGGCATTTCATCCTTCTTTGTAGGCTTTCAAATTCTTTGGCATCTTTATGAAGAGTTGGCCAAAAGTATCATGCTTGCAAGATCTTGTAGGCTATCCTTTTTGCAACAAACTTTGACCTCCATGATGTCCATCACAATAAGTTTAGAGTATATCACATAGCTCATCCTCCCTCACACATATTCTTGAAACCTGATCAGGTCCCAACTTGAAGAGGCTTCCACCAATTCAAGTATAGGAGGAACTTTGTCTAATGATCATGAATTTCTACCTTGAAGATAAGTGAGAAGGGAGTTGGTTAGTGGCTAGATAGTTGTAAATGTCAACGGAGAGAGAAGTGATATGGAAAAATCATGTTCATATGGAATTTGATCATCAACCAGCGCTTCATCTATAGAAAAAGTTAATTAATTAATTAATTAATTTTTATTTTTTTAGTAAAAATGAGTAGAGTTTATATAAAATTAATTTTTTTTTTTTTAGTAAAACTTAGTAGAGTTTATATAAAATTTGTGCCTAGTCATAGTAAATAAATGAGAAGTTTTACAATATGGCCTTCTTCAAGTGAGCCCATTTGACTAGCTTCATCTAAAAACTTTTACAAAAGAAAATGAAAAACTAGCCTCCTATTAGTATAGCAGGGAGGGAAAAGTTGCAAGACTAAATCTTTGGCTTTTTCTTCTTACTTCTTTGTGGGAATAGGAGTAAATTTTAACAAGTTGCTTACACAAGAAAATGTGAAACACAACATTTCTATAGAATGCAAGAAGAAAACCCATCGCTTGACCCATGGGATGAAAGACAGTTCACAGGGCCAAAGTTCCTTTTGTCATGATTATTTCTTCTTTTTGTTACCAGTGGAGAAGAATGATGCTTTTTAAGAACATCTAAATAATAAGGAGAGGAAGAGGTGAACTTCTTCTTGTCCACCATGCATACTTCTTTATCTTTCAATGGAGAAGGTTCCTTTGGAGAAGATTTTTCCACTATAGAATTTTTCTTTGGATAATTTTGATTTTAGCCTCCATCTTTCCAATCAGGAGGGATATCTGGAACGAGAGCCTTCTTGGGAACTAGATGATCGGCTTGGGCCTCATAATTTTAATCTTCTGTCTTAGAAAAATTCAGGAGTTCGAAACTATTTTAGAAAGGGGTTGGTGTTGAGATTCTGCCTTATATATATGGATATTGCTTCTTATTTCTATGCTTCTTGTGCTTTATTTTGGCTCAAATGAATCCTTTATTATCTTTGTAGACTTTCTCTTCAAGAGGTGACAAATTTGTAGAGCTTTGTGAAACTGGATATTTTGGACACCTGTTCATAAATTTTCCATACTCATGACATATATTACACTTGAAAGGAATTTTTTCATAATCTAGAGCCTAGATATGAGACCAACCATCTGGGTTTGACTGAATCACCTTTGGGAGATCTTTTGAGAGGTCCATTTCAGCACAAATTCTGGCACATGAAGTGTTGCCTCCAGTGTTTGTATCATTGATATTAAGACAAAGAAGAGGGGGAAATGGAAATCTAATCCACGTAGGTGCAGAATAAATTTCCATCTGGGGATTAAATTCCAAAGTCCAATGGGTAAGGAATAGGCCTTTGTTACCCATTAAATAAGGACCCAAATGGTATATCTATTCTCTATCTTTTTCGTTCTAAAAAAGAAATGCATAATACTCAATTTTACAACATAGAATACTCAAGGGTTCATGATTTTCCTAGTTGTCAGAAACCCAATCTTTTATGACTTCATTTCTTGGCCACATGCCAGTAAACTTTCCCAATAACCATTTTCCTTCAAAATAACCACATTCTATTTTTCTAGGGAGTAAAAACCCTAGATCCAAAGAAGGAATAGTTTTAGTTTTCTTCAAGAGTTTATTTGGGACTCTCATTATGCTTTGACAAGGAGAGGGTCGCACTAACAAAAAAATCCACATCCTCAAGACCACAAGTACGCCAATTACAAATGCCTCAACAAAGAACAATGTATGCCTTTATTGTGGCAATGACTTCAAACTTGTAGGGAATAAGACAACGTCACGATTCAACTCTCAGTTGCACCTGCAATCGCCAGGATCCTCGATGGCTAGGGAAACCTTAGCCACCTAAAGTATGCAGAGAGCCCAAATTCATTCTCGATGCTACCTTCCTCTTTGCTGTTATTTCTTATTATTAAAATTAACAATTATTTCCTTTTAACATTTTTCACTTATAGAAAAGGTTAATCTTGACAAGAAATCTGCAACAACATTTTCTTTCCCTAGCTTTCAATAATGGTTAAATCAAACTTTTGTAAAATAAATATCCACTTGATTATCCTATCATTTACATCTAGTTTGTTCATCAAATATTTAATTTCTACATGATCAGTATGTACAAAGGTTTTGTAACTAGTAATAATGTCTAAACTTATTCAAAGAATGTACAATAGTGAGGAATTCATTTTCAGTTACATTGTAATTCATTCTAGTCTTTGAAAGATTCTTACTAATGGAGTAGATTGCATTAGGAATTTTTACCTCAAGTTGACCAAAAGTTGCTCTAATTTCTCTATTTGATGCATTTGTGCGAATATGAAATAGAAAATACACTAAAGGTCATAAGTGTGCTGAGAATAAATTATTTTACATTGATTGTGAAGAGGAGGAAGAAAAGGATTAAGACACGTCAAAAGAAGAGGATATACACCGGGAACCAACCCCAAATAAAGAAGAAATGAATCCAACCATATCTTGTAATGCATTGGTCGGAATTACCACTCCTAAAACTCTCAAGATAGAAGGACATATCAGGAAGAAAAAGGTTCAAGTGAAAGATCACATCAAGAAAGAAGAAATGAATCTGACCATATCTTTTAATGCATTGGCTGGAATTACCACTCCTAAAACTACCAAGATAGAAGGACATATCAAGAAGAAAAATGTTCAAGAAATGAAAGATCACATCCAGCATCAAGAAATGGGTTTGACCATATTTTGTAATGCATTGGAAGAAATTACCACTCCTCAAACTCTCAAGGTAGAAGGACATATCAAGAAGAAAAAGATTCAAGCAGTGAAAGATCACATCGAGCATCAACAACAAGTTTTCCAACTTTTAAAGGATAACGCCACTTTGGTGCAGAATCGATGAAACAATAGGCAGATCAACATCGCAGTGAAAGAATTTTTGATGTAGGTGATTGCGTATATTTATGGCTACATCTCAAGAAAGCAATTTATGAGAAGGAAACGTTGGAAATACTACATGCACTTAAGAAATGGCGACCTTACCTAATGGGAAGACACTTCAAGGTAAAAATGTATCATGATAGTCTTAAATACTTTTTAGAACAAAGATTATCTTTTGAAGAACAAAAAAAATGGGTCACAAATATGTTGGGTTATGACTTTGAAATCATCTAAAAAAAGGGGAAGAAAAATGTTGTTTCAGATGCACTCTCAAGAAAGGATGAGGATGTGGAAGCATTGTTTTGTGCTATTTCTATTATCCAACCAGATTTGATAAATGAAACAAGGTATGAATGGAATAAGGACAAAGAAGTGTGACCACTCATTCAAAAGTTGCAGAAGATCCCAATTCAAACAGTATTTCCAGAACTTGAAGATGAATGAAAAATCATATTGGAACTTGGAGCAGTCACAGAAACAAGAACCCGACAACTACGAAATCGATCAATTTCAGAGTATCTCATCAAGTGGAAGAACTTAACCATTGAAGATTCCACATGGGAGGACAAGAATTTTATACAGAAGCATCAAGAACTACTCAAACATTGAGGACAACACTTTTTGAAGGAGAGGGGCATGTTAGGCCCCTATACTACTAGTGTAACCCCTTGTTGTTATTAGTACAACCCTTTTATTATATTGTTGTACCAATGTAGTCCCCATATTGTTATTATTCAACCCCATAGAAGCCCACTAATGTTATTATTGTTCCCTTACATTATTTTTGTTATGTCAGCTTTGATTATATTATGACCCTTTAGACTCCTATATATAGAAAGTAGGTCTTGTCATTTGTATCATCCGATAATTTTTCATTTGTGTAATGTAAAGGAGGTTTCCCCCTCGAAGAGGCTCATTTCTAAGGCGTTCATCTATATTTTCTATCTTTTTGTGAGTTGGTTTTCTAACAGTTGTCTTGGCTTAGCCCAGAGACAGTAACCTTGATCACCCAATATACTTTTATAGCAGAAAAATTTCCATGGCAAAAGAGAACTATACCACAACAAATCATGAATCATTTGTGATGGTATAGTTTCTACAGAAGTTCTAGCACTATCTTCTGGGGGGGGTATTCAATTTTTTCATTGATCACTTTTCCCTAAAGTACCTAGTGAACAAGCCTGTGCTCAAAGGAAGTATTTGTAGGTGGATTCTACTATTCTATGAGTTTACATTTGAAGTAATCATCAAGAAAAGAAGGTTAAATGAGGTTTTTAGATCATATTTCCCAGCTAGAGTCGGGTTAAGCTGAAGGATCAGTAGATAATCAACTACCAAATGTTAACCTGTTTGGAGTTGAGGCCATACAAGACTATTTGAAGGACATTGCATTGTTTATAGCCACAGGAAAATGTTTGGAGGGGTACACGATGACACAACAAAGGGACATGGTATTTTGAGCTGCAGATTACCAATTTATTGCAGGACAATAATATGAGATAGGCCTTGACCAAATATTGCGATGATGTGTTCTCGATCATGAGAAAAAAGGTCTGCTATGGGACTTACATTTAGGATTTTTAGGAGGACATATGGGTGGGAAATCCACCGCAAGAAAAGTACTACACGTAGGACTCTAGTGGCCCACACTTTTTTGAGATGCAAAAGAATATGCCAAGAAATGTGATGTTTTCCAATGCATGGGGAGGCTATCACACTGGGATAAGATTCATTTCCAGCTAGTATAGGTACTCTAGGCCTTTAAGAAATGGGTGATAGGCTTTATGGGTCCCATTAATCCACTAACACAAAACTCCCATGCCCAATACATTATCACCGTCATAGATTACCTTACCATATGGGAAGAAGTTGCTCCAGTCAAGGATTGCACCGCAAACATCGCCACCAAGTACACCTTTGAGAATATTATCACTCAGCTTGGGTGTCCCTAAATCTTCACAAGTTATCAAGGGACCCACTTCATTAATGAGACAAAAGCCTCTCTACTGCAGAACTTTATGATCCAACACCATAAGAGCATCCCATACCACCCCTAAGCAAGTGGCACTATGGAAGATTTTAACAAAATCCTAGAGAGAGGCCTCATGAAAATATGGTTTGCTAACCGAGACAACTAGAACGATTGGGTGTTGGCTACGTTATGGGCCTATCATACAACCTTTAAGCGACTACACAAGTACACGTTGTTCCAAGCTGTTTATGGGCAAGAAGTCATAGTATCCATCGAGTTCATCATTCCCTACCCTTTCATTGCGCATGCCACTCACATGTTAGAGGAGAATCAATTACGAAGTGGTTGGATGAGATTTGGGAGTTGGACGAAGTCTGATTTCTAGAAAATTTTCACCAAACTGTTGAGAAGGAGAGGCAAAAAGCATGGCACGACCGACACATAAAATGAAAATCCTTTGTAGTAGGGAATCAGGTTTTCTTATACGATAGTAAGTTTCTAAAACATCTTGGAAAGTTGAGAATGAATTGGTTAATACCATTCATTGCTGCAGAAGTGAAAGAATATGGAGATGTCAAACTCACACAACTGGATGGATTCCTATTGCCTAGATGGGTGAATAACGCACACCTGAAGCCCTTCCATGGCACAACCAGTTCTTCATCAAATTGATTTTGTCTTTGAAAGGGGATCATAGTTATGTTTAGGAAGAGTCAGTTAGTTATTTTAGTTGCATCAGTTACTTAGGTTGTGTCTATTAGTCTAGTTCCATCAGTATTTTAGTTGTGTAAGTCACAAATAACGTTGCATCAATTATCTTAGTTGTGTAAGTCGAGTGTCTATTTCTGTAGCCAATTGTGGTCTAGGAGTTGCACATGGTAGTGGTATTATCCATAATAATTAGTAATAATTCCTTGCTTCATTTTGAATTTGGGTTAAATCTCTCCCATAATATTCTTGACACAATATGGTTATCAACTTTTTCGAACCTGCCATCATCTCATCATAATTAACCATCATGACAACCTTCCTTTTTAGTTTTCATGTCATCCAAGTTAGGTCCAGGTCACAATCATTGTTAATTCCACGATTTGAATTGAGTGTATAATGTTTTCATATTAATTAATTAAACAATCTAATAAAAAATTTCGTGTCAAGTCTTTCTATTTAGTTTGCATGGAAACAATAAGTTGTTCATTATCAAAGCATAGGTGGTTGAATTTATCAGTATGGATTCTACGATGAATTCCTCCTATCCTCAGCCCAAATTCAAACCCCCTATATCTATTATGTACAATCATCGAATTGCAACCATGACTAAGGTCACCAAAATCTCTGTTCCCACACCTATATCTGACTCCAGAGTCTTTGAAATTGAGAATCTCTATGACAAGTATGAGAAGGCCACGCCTATGGATAATGACCTCTTAGAATCTTTCCGTTTCTCTGCACTCAAATGGGAAGTTTTTACAGAGGCCGTGACTAAAACATATGGAAGCCAACCATCCAGAATCAAAGAGGATTTCAAAGGCATACAAAGATCCACGCTACTGAATTTGAGAAGTTAGTGTTAAGAACCTCTAAAGCAACAATGCGGTGCACTAAATTCTTTATCAACTAGTTGCATGGGGGTTCTCTCTAGCTTGATAGAGAATACCCCATATATTCCAGTGACATTCAACAATTAACAAGACTATCCACTACAAGGGCCACAATATCATCCACATTCCAGAATAATTCCAAACAGGAAAAAAAGAAGAGCGACAATAATTACTACAAGAAGTATGATACTCATCGCAGTGGTAAGAGAGCCCTTACTGAGCCAATTAATGAACCCACAATTAAATTCTCCTGCTCTTTAATTGTTGGAAAAATAATGCACCATTACTCAAAGGGAGAGTGCACCTTGGACACCATTTCAGTGGAGGAATCTTGTGAAATAGGCACACAGCTAAATTGGTGTAGTTATCTGTTGCATGAGCTCTTTGAAGCCTATGAAGATGTGTACAAAAGGGAAACATATTTCATATATGTATATCTTGTCATTTCCTTAGCTATGATGAAGTGGTGCCAACCGGAAGGTTGAGAGCTAGTTCCTGGTTCTAAGGATCATCCCCTAGCACTCAAATACTTACCATGGCAGACTTCAGGGGACCCCAACAATAAGGAAATTAATGAGGCTTATTTCACAGGGTGGTATGAAAAGGTGCTAGCTGTCACCAATGCTAACCTCAAAATCCCACCATTTTAGATGAATATTCGCATGACATATAGTTTGGACTTCGCCATGGAATCACCTAGATTCACCCTAAGTGCATCAACTCGGACACATTCCAGATGTGCACTTAGCCCTACATTCTCTCAAAAGAGGCATTCCATATTGAAGTCACGTCCTGGCCAGGAGTTGTTGGAGAAATTTGGGATGGAAAGATGACATATTCATTTGAATGGATGTTTCCCAATCCACTTCATGGTGAAACCTATAATGTCTCCCAAAAGAGAATGGCAGAGGAGACACTCAATCCAGTCTTGAATAAGCTCATTACAATAATGATTTCATTTTGTAATAATCTAGAAGATATCAAGGCGTAAGTAAGTTCCTTCCTCTCATTTAATGAATTTATCAATGTTGGTCCAATTGTTGCTTTTCACTTCAGCCCAGTCACTGCTTCAATTCCAACCATGGCCCCCCACTCTCATACTGAACCCACCATCCAAGATACTCACCAAATTTCCACCAGGCCACCATCAATTCCTAGAAAACTAATTAAAGTTACCTCTGCCTAGGTTTTCAATCTCACCAATGAGGAACCACAGTCCCATACCAGCACATCAATACCTGAGGAAAACCCACTTTCTACCTCCACTATGTCCCCAACGTCATGCAATCCCTCACCCTAAACAACCTCCCGCTCATCCATTATCTCAGACATCCCTCTGTTCGGAAATATTCTCAGTGTTGAGACTGAAATGGAAGTAGACTTCGTAATCTAGTCCATTACACACACTACCAAAGAGGCACCCGCAGTTCCCACTCCAAACACAAAGTCAGTTAATACATATTTTTTATCTTTGCTACTAACACCAAGCCCAAAAATGACAATTGACCAACCCATCAACTCTAATACCAAGGGCACAGAAACCATATGCACCTTACCTCTAACGGCCAACCCCACCCCCTTTTCATCACTGCAGTCTAATCCAGACCATATCAGTGCTCACACCGTCTAGAACGTGCAATGGGAGACCTCACACCAAGGGAAATCTAAGAAATCACTTACTAGAGGCCAACAACTGTAAATTCAGTATCCTCCGCCTACAACCATGACACCTGATGACCTCTAGAGTTGGTCGTATTCTCAATTGTTTACTTTTATTCAACTGGTTGCATGCCATGTAGAGGTGTTTCACAACAATTTGACAGCTGAGCATGAGAAGAAACAACATAAACTTCTTTCTATTATGACTGAAAGAGATCAACACCTTCAACAAAAGAAAGAACTAGAACAAAATACCAATGAAATTAGTGCAAAGTTCTAGGATCTTTGGCCCACATTTTCTAAAGTAGTAACAAATGCACCAGAAGAATTTTTAGCCTACACTCTTTTGGATTGTTGTGATCATATCATAACTGCATGCACCAACCTATTCTCAACAAACAAATAGCTTCAAAGAACTATTTCTCCCACCCATAGGGTGCTCCTAGATCCAGCAACCTAGTATGCCATCGAAATCAAGTAGAAAATCACTAAAGTGGCTTGTGTTAGGTCCCTATAATACTAGTGATTCCCCCATTACTATTGTCATTATATCCCTTATTGTTATTGTTGTTTCCCTATTATCCCCATATTTTTATTATTGTGCCTCATAGAATCCATCTATTGTTATTTTTGTGCCTTTATATTATTATTGTTAGGTCGGCTTGGTTATATTGTGAACCCTTAGACTCCTATATATAGAAAGGAGGTCTTGTTATTTGAATCATCAAAGAATTGTTCATTTGTGTAATGTAAAGGAGGTCTCCCCCTTGAAGAGGCTAAATTCTAAGGCATTAATATATCTTTTCTATCTTTTTGTGAGCTGGTTTCATAACATTTGGTATCAAAGCTTTGGATTCTAGGGTTTCGTTGCTCCAAACAGGTTATCATGGAAGTTTCGCCATAAGTTTTTTTCTGTGACATTTCAAAAGCTAAAAAAAAACCCATTTGAGACTAAATCGCGTTGAACCTCCAGTCCAAATTTCATATTTTGTCTCACTATAGTTTCAGAGATATGATCTGAGGAAGTTAGGGTTTTTGCAAGCTCCAGAATTTCATCTAAAACAAGTCATTGTGGAATTTTCACTATAACTCTTTCGCTACGAATTTTCAGAAGCTAAACAAAAAACCCATTTGAGAAGAAATATATCTAAACCTCAGCTCCGAATTTCAGATCCTGTCTCACTATATTTTCAGAGATATAATCTGAGGAAGTTAGGGTTTTTGCAGACCCCTGAATTACATTCCAAACAGGTCACCTTGGGAAAATATTCATAACGTTCGCTCTGAGCATTAGATTGAATTTTCGTAAGAAGTTACGGAAATAGGACGGACTATAGTTCTTTTGGGTATCATTTTTAGAACCTAATGTTGAAACAGTGACCTGCAGCACGTAGCACAAGTTCGCTCTACTGAACCAGTCTATACTCAGGTCATCGTGGGAGATTTGACATAACTCTTCATTGGAGAATCAAACCTTGCTCAGACTTGCGGGGTTAGAAAGATTACTCAGAGGGTTACTGCGGGAAGAAATTGCAGAACCGGGAGATCCAAAATTATAGAGATACATCATATTCAATATTGAGCTCCTACAAAGTGAAAAAAAGGTGTGTAGTTTTTTTAAAATTTTTGCATAAGCTTGGTTTGAAAAATTAGTTTGAAGGAACTCAAAAGGCATAGTGAAGCATTATTATCGGTAATTGATGCCCCAAAGAAAGAAAATGGAAACACCTAGTAAGCAACCTGAAAGATCTGGCATGACTCGTGAAGAAGAGGAAGAAATGCAACATGATATATCAAAATTACGAGAGGAAGTGCAACAAATTTCACTCGCACAAAAAGTAACAGAAAATAAGATGGATGGTTTAAAGAAAGACATAGAAGCTAAAATGGATAGCATGGAAGCTAAGATTGATGATTTAAAGAAAGGCATGGAAGATTCGCAGACAAATTTGAAGACATTAATAATAATAATAATAAATATAATAATAGTAATAATAATAATAATAATAATAATAATAATAATAATATGAATAACCATAATAAATTAATAGATAAATTACTAATAATAAGAACATTGTTTAAAATGTAAAAAAAAATAAAAAATGAAAAAATGAATAATATGTAATTAATATTAATAAATAAACAAAAAAAAAATATAAATCATAAAAAAAAAATTAATTAATAAATAAATATTAATATTAACAACAGTAATAACAAATAAAGAAATAAAATAATAATAATAATAATAAATAAAATAATAAAATAATAAAAATAAATAATAATTTTTTTTTATTAATTAATAATTATGAATCAATCAGGGCGACATTATAAACAAATAGATATCAAATTTCTTTCTAAACAACTATTAGTAGCTCCATATTTTTCACAACTCTCTCTTCTCAAAATACAGATCTCATTGCCCTGGTGATGGACTCACCTAGCTAGTTCGAAACGTTAGTTTCATAAATGGTTCACAGGTTTTTCCACTAGCATAACAAATTTGAAGACAAATTTGACAAAGTTTCTACAAGAAATGCTTACTAATGGCGAAAGGGTAGTAAAGGAAACTCATGATGAGAACAAAATAAATGTTAATCATGATTTCATAGACTCTAACGTTGGATCGAAGAACCACCATGTTCCAAAGATCGATATGAGGAAGTTTGATGGCAAGGATCTCGGAACATGGATACTACAGATGGAGCAATTTTTCGATCTCCATAATGTGCAAAACACACCAAAGGTACGCATTACAACTTTATATTTGAAACCAAATCAGTTTGTATGGTATCAATGGCTTTGCTCTCGTAGAAAAATTGTCACTTAAGCTATTTTTATGGATGAAATGGTATCACATTATGAGGATACAAAAATAAACACTTTTTTTAGCCAATTGATAAATCTCAAACAAAAGGGTTCAATGATAGAGCACATTGAGGGTTCGTGATCATGATCATGCTATTAATTTGATTCCAGGAAGTGTTCCTCCAAACATCAAGCCTTACAGAGATCCCTATGTCCAAAAGAGTGAAATTGAACATATAGTTGTAGAAATGCTAGAGGCTGGTATAATTCAACCTAGTCAAAGTTCTTTCTCTGCTCCAGTAGTATTGGTTCTAGGATCTTTGGCCCACATTTTCTGAAGTAGTAACAAATGCACCAGAAGAATTTTTAGCCTGTACCCTTTTGGATTGTTGCAATCATATCATAACTGCATGCACGAACCTATTCTCAACAACAAAGAGCTTCAAAGAACTATTTCTCCCACCCATAGGGTGCTCCTAGATCCAGAAACCCAGTATGTCGTCGAAATCAAGTAGAAAATCATTGAAGTGGCTTGTCTGAAATCCTCCATTCAATGGGATATGGGAGAAGCCAAAGAACTATTTTCTTAAGTTTGCGAATGGTCGGGGTTCTTGGCAAAGAAAAATCAACCAGTCTACCCTCCACACCAACAAGATAATAAATTCTTCAACTAAGCCATTGCGACCTCAAATCTCAACCAACAAAAATATCTTCTTGCACAAACTGATGTCCTCGAAAAACAAATCCAACAAATTGAAAACAAATCGTTCACCACAACAATTTTGCTTCGTGACCTTAAGCCACCTGCACAGGTGTACATCCAGAAGCTACAACAGATCAACGTTGAAGCAAAAACTCATTGGAATTTTCTCACGACTATATGACCTTCTCAACTAACAGTTGAAATCACCGAACCCTTCATCAAGAAAGTGACCACTCTCACAGGTCCATGGTAGATGACCCTTGCCAAATGCACACAATTTAATATTGTTGCCATCCAATACATTCCAGAGTTGGGTCCTTCGTTTGAAGGAGAAGGACAAGAAAGTGGAGCACCAGTAGGAGAAACTGAGCAAGAAGCACCAACATCACCAGTCAATCATTGATTCAGGGATGATTCAATTAACTTTTGTCGGGGCCTATTGGGTCCTTCGTTTTGGGGAAAACGTTTTGACATGTGAACTAAGGAAGGAGAAGGAATCCACTAATGTCTGGAAATTATGAAAGGCCATCCAGGGAAATAAGGGCACATGTAGTCACATCCAAGCCAAACGGTCATTAACAATAGAGGAAGTAGTTGCAATTGAGAAAATAAAGAAATCAAGAAGGAAAGGTCGAGGCATTCAAGGAAGAAACCAGTATTCTAGGCAAGCAGAGTGCATAAAAATATGAAGGGAAATCCAAAACAAAAGAGAAAGGGGTGTGTACTTAAATGTTTTTGTGGAGCCTATAGAGCTTCGCATGATTTTGTGACCACCTGATCATATATTAGTATATGTTCCTAGTTTCTATTCTGTTGGGAAGGAAACAAATCCTAAATGTAATGATGTATTGATGTCTAGAATTAATGAAAGATGGAGTTGTGGTGATGTCTAAGGATATACTTGTGGTGGTTTTGTGTGGCCCTTATAAATTTTTTATTATGAATGTATGTGTGTATTCTATGTTCCTTCAAATGCTTTAGTTTTTGTCTTCTACAATGATTTTATGTTTGATGTTGTGTCTCTAAGTTTAAGAGTACTGGTAGCCTTTACCTGATTCCTCAAAATGCCTAGTTCTAATCCCTTAACTAAGTAATGTCATGGCATGCTTCAGGTGAGATGCCTTATTCTTCCTGAGTAAGCTGAAAATGTCACTGTTACGCTAGAGTATAATGAACCCTTTTGTTGGACCCTGTGTTTGAACCCAGGGTCTCTACCTATCCATCATGTTTCACCAACACTGATATATTCATCAATAATAGCTAACCAAGGTCTCCATAGAATTAGTGGATAACCAATGAAATTGGTTTTAGGCTGGAGGAAAAGGAATTATTTGGATATTCCTGGGACTCTATGGATACCATTACATCTTTGATTATTCATTCTGGCTCTACTGTGAATCTATTATTAAGCTGCAACATAGTAATGGTCTTTCCCAAGGACTCATAGAGGTCAAGCTTAAACATATTTTCCCTGGTCATGACATTAATTGTAGCTCTCAGATCAATGCGAGTGTTTGGAACTGTAATATTTTTTATATGTACATCTACCACTAGACTTCGACGATGTAAATACTTAGGGATGATTACTCGCCCAAGCATCAGGTCAGCAAGTTACCCAATAAGATTGATGGTCGGGGAGTCCATTTTTTTACTCCTAGGCCTTCTAAGAAATTATTCTTTAATTAATTTATTATAAATGGGAACATCCTTGATGGCTTGGAGGAGAGGTATTTTTACACACATATTTTTCAATTCTCCCATAAGTTTAGCTTCATTTGGGGTGTGTATTTTTTTAGTTTCCAACCTTTTGGGATAAAGGCTTTTTTGGTGAATGATTTGAGGCATGATGTCCTCCTTATATTTCTTAGGATATTCATTAGGAGAAGGTGGATGCAAATTTTGGATAACATTTCTTGACCTAAGGTTAATTTCTTGGACCTCTGAGAATAAGCCCGATAAGCAGTATCTCCATTATAAACAAGTTGAGTTTTCTTATTATTTGGATTAGGATTTTGTTGAGTAGGAATATATGGTTTCTTTGGAGGAACACTCTAAGGTACTTGTTTCTAAGGAGGAAGCATCAAACCAAGTGGTTGGGCCACTTGAGGCCTCCATCCTTGTGATGGATTACCCCATTGAGGAGGTTGGTTGGAATATGGCTGGAAGGGAGGAACAATAAGTTGAGGAGAATATGGCCAAGGAGTGGGCATGGGCCAAGGTGAAGGATTAGGAGGGTACCAAGGCTAATATTGAGAATTTTAATTATGATTGAAATGATAAGGGAAATTTATACCTTGCTAAAATTGTCTTGGGGCTTGTAGTCTCTTCTAATTTATGAAGCATAAATACTCCATGTTCCCTTTCGTTCCTTGATAAAAAAACTTTCAAACTTGGTAGATATGGACACTTTATAGTAGAAATATTTTCTTGACATATAGGAAAAATATCTATACATTCAAAGGGCATTCATTCCTAAGGTCTCTCTTTGTGCACTAGGGGTAAAACATAACCAATTTTTTATTATATTTCTTCTTGTTTTTTTCCTATTTTGCAGAGTGTCCATCTGCATGGAAAATGTGTGTAATATTTATGTTTTCATATATTCTAACTTTCCTCCTATTTTATTTTTAGTAATCACGGAGGAAGAAGAAGGATTTTCCAAGATTTTTCATATTCTACCTTCTTTCCTTGTGTCTCTAGAATGTAATTTTTAAAACCCTGCTTAATCTCATCATAGGTGAGTCAGCAAAAATGTCCATTGGCCAATAATTCAATAGTTTCCATGAGATCCTCTCCAAATACTCTCCATAGGAAAATCTTTAAGGAGTCGAGTCGCAAAGTGGAATTGTGTGCCCTTTTGTAACTCAACTGAAACCTTTCCTCATTGTCTGAAGGCTCATTTTCAACTTTAGTCATTATGAAAATATCATTGTTGGTGTCCCTTGATCTACAATAATCTTGATAATCATTGTTTAAAGGTTGTTGCATTTCATTCCAAGTGGTGATACTATTATCTTTAAGGATCATGAACCACTGGAGAGATACATCCTTCAAGGTGGAAGGTAAAAGCTTGAGCTTTTGATAATCTATGTAGTCATAAGTTTTGCACAAAACAACAAGCTTGAACATAAAGGTGTCAAGATCATCTATGGTTAGGCCATAAAAGTGTGGAAGTACAAATGGGTTAATATTTTCATTTTTTCTTCTCCATTTCTCTCTCTAATGCTGAATAAAAACACTTCAGGTTGTCTTTCTTCAGCCATATTAGTATTAAGGGTTGAAGGATTTTCTCCTCCTGCAAGCTCCTCAAATATTTGTGTTTGCTCACTCAAAAGGGCCTAAAAGGTCCTTGTGAATAGGGAAAGAGGCTCATAGTTAGTGGAAAAGGGTTGGATACTAGTATAAGTAGGAATTTTCGATAAAAAAAAATTCCTTCCTTGGCCCTAATTCTACGAGTCAAGAAGGAAAAGAAATTCTAAAAAGAAGAAAATTTATGTTTTTGTATTTTTCGAAGGAATGCTAACGTTTTTCTATTTTCTTTTCGTAGAAGAAAAATTAAAGAAAAATATTGAATCAATCAAGGAAAAATGAAATGCATACCTTTAAACCTCCCCTACAACGACAACAAAAAGTGATGGACATCAGTATTGCAACAATAATGTTGCAGCTCCCAAGAGTCTCAACTTTAATTATGAACTTGGGGTTCATAAAAGCTTAAGAGGGGTTGGCAATATATGTGCATAACAATTTTTTTTTCCTTTTCTAATCCTCATGCAAGTGATAGATGTTGTAGTGTGGATTATATGAACAAAAATCCAGTCAAGTTCCCAACCTAACTATGCTATAGAAAAGTGGAATTGCATAAATAACTTGCAAAAATGAAATATCACACATCTATGTTCATTTAAGGAAATGGAAGACACACTTTGCTTGAAAATAAGAGAATTGGGATGTAAACTTGAAATTTGTGTTGCAAAAGATAAAAACAACAAAGAAAGCATATAATAAAAGAATTTAAAGGAAACTTTATGTTATCTCTACTCTTCCAAAACCCATCCTCAACATACTAGATATGTTCTAATATGTTAAGGAAACTAAATCAAGATTTTCTTGCTAAATTTGGTGAAGGAAATGGGTTGTTTGTTTGTTTCTACAAGATTCCTTGATTTGCTACAGGGAAAACCATCAAGCCAACAAAACTGATAAAATGCAAATCTAAGGTGATAAAATGGGGTAGGAATGTTGGAAATTATGTTTTTCAGCTAGTAAAGGCAGGGGACAATTAATTATAATCTTCAAAACTATGAAACCAAGCTCTATTCACTTAGATGCACAGTAAAATAAGTCATTGCAAAATTTGTAACAACAAATGAAATGGAATGGAAAAAACACTTGAAGATGCAATGATAAGCAATACGAGTGATCTAGGAGGATGGAAGATTATATAAATGACCTACAAACAAAGTTAGATCATAAAACCACCTACTTAAATAAGCACAAAGTTATCAAATTGTAATTTCCATAAATGATTATTCGAAATATAAAAATAACAACATCATAAATAAAAACATCATCATAAGTAACAATAATAACATCATAAATACATGAGGGCTCTGAAGCTCATGGGGTGGGACCCAAGGGTGCTCAAATTCCTTGAAGAGGTACTAACCGAAAAATAAAAATGAGGAAATGATTCCATTAACTGAAAATCTATCTAACATCTAGAATTACAATGTTACAAAACTTGCTTAGAAACATTTAAAGCCTAAGCTCTCTCTAATCTATTATTTTTCTACTAGCCCAAGGGACAAATAAAATCTCTTATTTATACATCAGGTAGGGGAGAAACCTCCTTGAGAGGAGGGTTGCATTTCCCCCAAAAAATCCCAAATGGAAGGGATATTTCCCTAGATCTAACTCACAACAATAGGAGGAGGCATTAAATGCCATGAGCTAGCCAAGTTTGAGTCTTCCTAATGTAGGGAGAAAGTTCCTAGTATCTCTTCAATGCTATATCTTTCATAATATACTCAATATATTTATAAATAATATAGAATAAACATATTAATGCAAATAAATCATGAAAACCACATTCAATCCTCTAGGAACTCATTAAGGTAGGAAAATATACCATTCAGTGCAAAATGTGGAGTCAAACGTTGTTTTATGTGCATAGGAGTGGATTGATGGGCCTTATGGTTTACTTATTTTAGAGTTCCATTGGTTATATTATATTACAATGAGAAAAATCATGTATAAAGAATTAAAGTGAACTAACACACATGTAATAACAAATAAAATAAAAATAGAGACAAGGTGATGGGGAAGTAAACTTTTCTTGTTATTACAATGGATGAGGCCTTGGGGAATTTAATGAGATACACCAAAGAAGATGAAGTAGAATAAGTGGGTCCAATTCAAGCCCCAAGGGAATATTCTTTGTTTATTTTTGGGTCTCTCCTCTCTCACTATCAAGAAGGTGGCCAAGCTTTCAATAAAGCAACAAAAACCGATTGGTGTTTCAAAAGCTTATGGGCTTAATAGAAGCTTTGGAATCATACATGTTCTCTTCCTTCTCTTTTCCAAATGATCTTCCATGAAGTCCATTTATAAGCCCAATTCATGCCTTATTAGATCTAGTACATAGTGTGAATAGAGTTCACTCCAATTGTGGCATTCCATGCATTATGAGACCTTTGATCTATGAAAGAACTCTTCATCAATGGCCTTGGGATTTGAATTAGATTTATGTGAGCTTGTGAGTTGAATTTTGATGAAATATCATCATTTATTGCACCAAAATTTGGTTAGACTTCTTCTCTTATGGATTCATCTTACTCTCAAAGGAACAATCACGTGGATCATGCACAAGCCACATTGTGAATTTGTCTAGGTTAACCACAACCCACTTTGTATAGTATTTCTATAGCTACATTTGAGTCGTGGATTAGTTGCCAAGGTTGACATTTTCTCTATTGTATTGATGATATTTCTAGAAATCACCTATGTAGTTGTGTTAGTGACTTGTTGGTTACAACATTTGCACCCTGATGTGTGGGGTTAGGAGCAAACATATAGTTGAAATGCATATTTTTTTTTCTATGATTGAGATTATTGGCCTAATACTTGAGAGAGAGAGAGAGAGAGAGAGAGAGAGGAATATATAAACTCTAATAGAAAGAGGAGAACCCACTTGTTGAACATACATTCTTGGATATTTATTTTTTCTTTATACAAATGAGGAAAGCATGTCCCATGGTAATCATAATGACCAAAAAAATGATTATAATAGATGACGATATGTTGGATAATATTGTTTAATATGTCTAATAACACTGTAAAAAGTCAAATGGTGGAGAACAAATATTTACAACCCTTAGGGTTGCTAGTAATAGTAAAAGGTTGCTCTGAGGAGAACATTCTCTAGAACCTAATGTGAACACAAGTTTCAAACTTGATGGCCATAGAAGGCTTTTCAAGCCTAAGGTTCTTTGTCTGAAACTAGAAATTGTGATTGTTGCAAGGTAAGAACCACCCATATGTGAGAAGGTGTT